>CM008283.1:35757557-35784921 GCA_002319775.1 Fagopyrum tataricum | reverse complement strand
CCTGATGAGGATGCCCAGCTGCTACATTAGAGGTTTTTCCTGATGAGGATGCCCAGCTGCGTACTTAGAGGTCTTCTGATCTGTTGGATGAGATCCGACAGAAACAGGAGACCTGCCCGACTTTACAGAGGATCAGAGATAGGATGTCTCGAGATGAGGCACCACGGTTCCTGCTTGGAGCAGATGGAGTTTTGAGGCGCCGCGGTCGCGTCTGTGTACCTGCTGATACAGAGCTGAGGCAGAGGATTTTACAGGAGGCTCACTGTACACCTTACTCTGTACATCCAAGTACGAGTAAGATGTATTTGGACTTGAGACGTATATATTGGTGGGGAGGGCTGAAGCCGATGTGGCCAGATTTGTGGCACAGTGTGCGACCTACCAGCAGGTCAAGATCGAGCATTTCCGACCTGGAGGTGAGCTCCATCCCCTTCTTGTTCCACAGAGGAAGTGAGAGGACGTCACCATGGATTTTGTGACTGGCTTGAGGCTGAGCCGGAGTTTTGATGCCATCTGGGTCATAATAGACAGATTGATGAAGACGGCACGTTTTATTCCTATTAGGGAGACGTGACCGGTGAGCAGATTAACTGAGGAGTACACTAGGCAGATAGTGATACTCCATAGGGTACCGAGGACGATCGTCTCAGATACAGATGGACGATTTACCTTGAGATTCTGGCAGCAGATTTAGACTGCCTTGGGGACGAGTTTGCACTTCACAACTGCGTTCCATCCTCAGACAGATGGTCAGTCAGAGAGGACCATTCAGACGCTGGAGGATATGCTGCGAGCTTGTGTGTTGGATTGAGGACAGGTGTGGACGGATCATCTCCCACTTGTTGAGTTCTCCTACAACAACAGCTGACATGCATATATTGGGATGGCCCCATATGAGGCACTGTATGGACAGATATGTCGTACCCCGTTATGCTGGGATGAACAGAACAGTGTCAGTGGTTTAGCACCTGATCAGATTTAGGATGATATGGCTCGAGTAGCATTGATTAGAGAGTGTATGCTGACTGCACAGAGCCGTCAGAAGTCTTATGCTGACAGGAGGCGTAAACCTCTAGAGTTCAGGGTTAGAGCCCATGTGTGGCTGAGAGTGTCCCCGACACGAGGTGTTAGGCGTTTTGGCATTAAGAGGAAGTTGAGTCCCCGATATGTCGGACCGTTCGAGATTCTGGATCGGGTTGGGAGCGCAACTTACAGATTAGCTTTGCCTCCGAGATTAGAGGGTGTTCACCCTGTGTTTCACGTCTCTCAGCTGAGGGAGTACATACTAGATCCGAGGCACATTGTGAGTTATGAGGATTTGGTGGTTGAGCCGGACCACACGTTTGTTGAGCATCCTATTGCAGTCCTAGAGCGAGGTATGAGACGCCTGCGTTCGAAGGACATTCCCATGTTGAGGATACAGTAGTCGAGAGGAGGACCCGAGGAGGCTACATGGGAGACTGAGGATAGTATCCAGAGGAACTATCCAGAGTTCTATGCCGAGATAGGTGCACCAGTAGGATCACCGAGTAGATCTTAGTACTAGCTTGGTGAGTCTTATCTGCTTATATGCTTATATGCTATGATGTGTTTATTTCATACTAGCTTTGATATGATTATGATCTTATTAGATCTTGTTGTGCTAGTATGATTCTTGTTTATAGCTGGAGATGACTCTTTCCTCCTTGTGATACGTTTAGGTTTAGCTGGAGATGGTTCTTCCCTCCATGCTATTTTGATGGACATAGTAGTGCTGGAGATGTTCTCCCTCCATGCCTTTCTGTTATGGTTATGATACGGCTAGAGATGTGCTTCCTCTATGCCTTGTGATATGTTTATGGTTTGGCTAGAGATTATTTTCCTCTAGGCCCTGGATAGTATAGTTTACTGTTGGAGTTGATGTTTTCCTCCATGCTTGTGTTTGAGGCTATAGAGAGAGTGTACCTCGGCTTGTGAGTCCGAGTGGTTCGAGGTTTTTGCAAGTTTCGGGACGAAACTTGTTTTTAGGGGGGGTGAGATGTGAGACCCCTATTCTTTCAGACCGAGTTCCGTCCTTATCCGAGATTTCCTTTGGCCGAGTTTGGCCTTGCCGCACCCGCGGGCATGATGGCCGCCCCTGCGGGTTCCCGCCCTTGCGGCTCATGGAACCGCCCCTGCGGTTTCCGGCGGCTGCAGCTGATTTGTTGACCCTTTGACCCGTGCTTTACCCTTTCCTTACTTCTTTCTTTCCTTTGGCTGATCAAGGGTTACTTCTTCACATTTCCAATCCAGCTCTACGTCCTTCTTGCTTCTTCATCCCTTCCCTTGATCTTGCTTGAGTTTCTCTTGGAGTTTTGCTTGGAAGTTGTGCTTGGTGGTTGTTGATATGCTAGTGTGTGTGTTGCTGAGTTTGGAAGCCAGCTTTGGTGTGTGTTGATCTTCCCTGCAGCCTAGGACCACAGCTGTGGTAAGCTTCCTTCTTCCTCTTCTCTTCTTTCTTCTTGGATTCCATTCCTTTAGCTTAGGATTAGATGTTTGGACATAGGATGTTGATGGAATGTTTATATTGTGGCATGTATGTGTTGTGATGGAGTGAAGACGTGATTTGATCACGCGAAGAGTCGAAGAGAAGCCGCGAGATTGCATTATGCACTGTCCCCGCCCCCGCGCCTGGAAACCGCCGCCCCCGCGGAGACCGTTCTATCGCACCCGCGCTAGCGCCTGCGCCGTGCCTGCGTTGCCTGCAGCCTTGTCACCGCCCCTGCGGCTTCTACCTGCCGCGCATGCGGGTTATCCATTCCGCCCCTGCGTCCCTTGATCACGCAGGTGCGTCTTGTCCCGGGATTGCCCATAGTTGGGTAGCTCCTTTCCTTTCCTAGTATGAGGGAACTAGTACCATGCTAGGTATCGGTTTATGATGAGTATGATATAGTCATGCCGGTTACGACCTTGAGGTTACGAGTTGGATGTGATCCTTATGGATCCCTTGGGTCTAGGTGTGACCCTTTGTGTAATAGGATTGTGATATATATGTATGTATGCCTTGTATAGGCCGTGTTGTCCTCCAGTTTGGAGTGGACCAGTTGGAGAGTTGATCGTGGTTGAGTTTACTTTTGAGATTGAGGTAAGTCCATAGGACTTACTTAGCTACTATCCTTATATTGGATGTATGCTTGAGTGGTGTGTGTGTTTTATGCTTTATAGCATGTGTTATTATGGTCACCGACCTATGTTATACTGACCGCCCATTGTAGTGGCCGTGATAACCTTTCCCTTTCATCCCGTAGTGGAGTCTGGGAGGTTCTCTGTAGTCAGGCCAGATCTGGTACACGGGAAGGACCCTCACCACTCCCATAGGGTACACGGGTGGTGTGCTGATACTACTCCAGCTGACTAGAGTACTCAAAGGCGGGGATTATATTCCTCGTGTCACATATCTTTATATACATCTATTTATACGATTAAGTGATTCGACTTATTAAAGATAATAAACCGGGTAAATGTTTGATATCATGCTGAAGTGTTTATTATTTGTGATATGTGATTGTGCTCTAGCATCTTCTTATATATGTGTATAGTTAGCTAACGGTTTTATACCGTGTTGTAGATCCTTTGCAGGTTAGGAGAGCTGCAGAGTGATCCAGAGGGGTGATCTGCTGAGGTTTCCGTACACTGGGCGTATTTCGTGGGATTTTGGGTTTATCATTATTGACGGATTTCAGTTTGACTTTGTACTCAGCAGTACTCTGTATCATCCTTTTGACATATATATATATTTATATATATATATATATATATATATATATATATATATATATATATATATATATATATATATATATCAGTTTTTATGTTTTGTTTTAATTTATTGGTGCCTTTTTGTAAGATTCAGTGAAGTTGTTGTCAGGCTAGAGTCAGGATCCATTGTGAGATCCTAGCCCAGTAGCACTCCGAGTCCTACGGATTTGAGGTGTTACAATCCTGACCCTGTATATATATATATGAAGGATTGAATATGAACCTATTCACGTGTAGAGAGTATGAACATATCATAGCCACACGATCTAATTAAGTGAACGACTCAGATATCCATCTAAGTATGGAATAATTTTATAAAAGATCATAACAATTAACAAAATACCCATATTTATCATTAGAATGATTTTAATTATGTCGACAAAATAACTTTTAAGACTATACATTGAAGCAAGTTGATGTAGATTTTGAATAATGACGAAACACATTGAATGAACATCAATTGAACCAATAAAAATGGGTTAATTCTGCCCGAAATGGGTTCATTATGCTTGAAATGGATTCATTTCGATCGAATTCACTTATATTTCCCTCTAGGATTTCTGCACCAAGATTGAATAGAAATGGTGATAATGGGTCACCATGGTGTAGTCCTCTCTGAGGGTTAAATATTTTTGTCGGGAGTATTTATTAGGATTGAGTACGATCGAGACCGTGAAAACACATTCTTCAATCCAGTTTCTAAATTGTCCTCCGAAACCAAAATTTTCAAGAACAACCTTGAGGAAGCTCCATTCCACTTTATCAAAGACCTTTTTCATGTCTAGTTTAATTTCCATAAATCCTTCTTTTCCTTTCTTTGTTCTAATGCCATGAAAAATTTCGTGGGCAAGGACAACATTATCGTGTATTGATCTATTTTGGGTAAAAGCTTCTTGGAAATGGTGAATTAGTCTTGGTAGTAGGGATGTCAATGGGTCGGATATGGGGCGGGTAGCACCCTATTCATCCCCATCCCGTTTAGTATAATGCCCTTCATCCCCATCCCCATACCCGTTCTGGTATTGAAAATTGTCCCCATCCCCATCCCCGTCGGATATTCATCCCCATCGGGGAATACCCGTCCCCGTTTAATTTTTCTCATTTACATTTTGATGGTTTTTCTCATAAAACTTTTTGTCCCCATTCCCGTTCCGTTTAACTTTTATGAGTTTGATAAAAACATTAACTCGGATAATAAATGTGAAATTAGACCATAAAATACAAATTTGTTACTTTGTTTAACTATATAAATAAAAAAACACAAGAAAAAAGGGGAGAATTCCATTTTTTTATAAAAAATATACAAATTTACCGAAGTAAAGGGTATATATATATATATATATATATTAGATTTTGTTCGTTCAAGTATGATCAAGATCGTAATACAAACTAGTGTAAACTAAAATAATTATATCTTAATAACATTTAGATTACGATCTAAGATTAAGTGATATATTATCTCATTTTAATATTACGGTTTAGGATTTAGATTGCACCAACAAAACATGTATATGAGACTAATACACACGTAAAAAAACACAACATGTAGTCTGTCATGCATTTGATCATCGTGAATCGTGATTTGACGTATGACGTATTCAGAAACTTCATGAGGGTGTTATCCTTATATGATCAAAAACCAAATTAATATAGGTTGGTATTAATAAGTACATAATTTACGCATATAATATACATTTTAATTGAAATGTTATCCTCATATGTTTCAAATTATATTTTGTGTAAGTAGGAATGAGTATGATAATCTTAATTATTAAAGTGCAAAAATGTACATAGTTTACTAACCTTTAATTCATGATCACAAGATAAATGTCAATTTATTTTAATATTAATATACATTTTTAATTGAAATTGTTAACGTGACTTAGTTGGTTGTTTAACACATCACCTTATCCAATATCCAATTTGCCAAAGTATAGGTATATTGTGTTTATATTAAGTTTCGTTTGTTCAATTGAATCGAGACTCGTTGTACAAACTAGTGTAAACTAAAATTAATAATATTTTACTAACATTTAGATAACGATCTCAAGATAAAATGTTATATTATTTTATCATTTTAATGTCACGGTTTACGATTTAGGTTGCACATCAAAACGCGTATTTGAGAGAGTAAGACACATAAAAAAAAAAATAACATGTAGTATGTCGTGCATTTGATCATCGTGATTTGACATTTGGGACGAAATAAATTTTTTTGCAAGGGTGTTATGCTTGTAAGACCGAAACCTAAATTAATATAGGTTAGCATTAGCGTAATTTACACGTATAATTATCAAATGAATAATTAAACTTCAAATACATTTTATTTAAATAGGACGTGTATGATACTAAAGTACATGTTAAAAGTGTATATAGTTTCCAATTTTAGTAAGAATCGGCATTTTTTGAATTAAAATTTAAACTACAATGAAAGTCTAATATAAATACAATTTGTTTATTTACGTATCCCATTGAGATTCTCATTGGGTTCCCCAACGGGGATTCTCATCGGGTTCCCCAACGGGGATCCCCATCGAGTTCCTCGGCGGGTTCGGTTACGGATCGGGTGCGGGGCGAATACCCCTATCTTCATCTCCGTCCCCATCCCCAAGCGGGTAATCAAAAATCTCCCCGGCCATCCCCGTCCCCGTCCCCATTTAAAATCCCCATTCCCGTCCCCATGACGGGTAATACCCATGAATTTCGGGGAATCCCCACCCCATTTACGGATTACTTGGTAGTATTGAGCTTAGTCTCTTTGCCAATATTTTTGCAATTATTTTGTAAACTGTTGAACACAAACTAATAGATCTATAATGAGAAGTAGTCGAGGGTTATCAATTTTTGGCATGAGTGTTATGAACGTGTGATTAATTTTTTTAAGGATCTTTCCGGCCTTAAAGAAACTTTTAATTGCTCTAGTGATTGCTGACCCAATAATGTGCAAATATTTTTTTTATATAGAAACCAACCATCATACCATCCGGTCTTGGTGATTTATCACATCCAATGTCAAATATTGCATTCTTTATTTCTCTCGTGAAGAAGGCCTTTATTAGCTCCTGATGTGAGCCCGCCGGACTTAAGCAACGAGAGTGATGTGCCGGCGCCTACCATCCTTTTGGAGCTCCGACATGTTGGTCTGACCTAGAACACAAAATGGTGAACATTGTAACACCCCAAATCCGTAGGACTCGGAGTGCTACTGGGCTCGGATCTCACAATGGATCCTGACTCTAGCCTGACAACAAGTTCACTGAATCTTACAACAAGACACCGATAGATTAAATACAAAACATCAAACTGTTATAAAAGTATCAAAAGGTTTATACAACACTATTGAGTACAAACAAAACATAACGTATATACATGATCAAAATACCCCGTAACCCACGAGTATGACCCCAGTGTAAGGAGCCCTCAGCAGATCACCCACTCTGGATCACTCTGCAGTTCTCCTAACCTGCAAAAGATCTACAACACGGTATAAAACCGTTAGCTAACCATACACAAATATAGGAATATGCTAGAGCACAAACACACATCAGAAATCTTAACACATCATCATGCTTTCACACATTTACCAGGTTCATTATCTTTATAAAGTCCAGCAATCAACTCATATATATATATATATATATATATATATATATATATATATATATATATATCCATATAAACATAAGTGACACGAGGAATATAACCCTCGCCTCTGGGTACTATAACCAGCTGGAATGGTGCCTAGAACACCTCCCCGTGTACCCTAAGGGAATGGAGAGTGCCCGAACCGTTTACCAGGTCTTGCCTGACCACAGAGAACCCCCAACTCCCAGGGGGATGAATGGAAAAGTTGTCACAACCCTACAATGGGCAATCAATACATCATAGGTCGGTGACAATCATAACACATGCTATAAACATATAACACACACCACTCATGCAGGGGCGGCGACAACGCAGGAAGTTATCCCGCGGCTTCTCTTCGGCTCTTCTCGTGATCAATCACGTCTTCACTCAACCAAAGTTACATACAAGTATATACATACATAAACCCACATCAATACACACCTATACATGCATCTAAACCTAAGCTAAGGATATGGAATCAAGGGAAAGGAAGAAGAGAACAAGGGAAGGAGCTTACCACAGCTGTGGTCTAGCAAGGGAAGAACAGAACCAAGGTCTCATAGGCTGGCTTCAAGCTCAGCATACAACATCCACAAGCCTCAAAACCACAAGGCACAACAAACCTCTTCTCATCAAGGAGAAGCAAGAACAAGATCAAGGAGGGAGAAGGAGAAGCAAGGAACGTGAGGGAAGCTGGAGGGAAAAGTGAAGAACAAACCCTTGATCAGCCAAGGGAAAGAGTAAGTAAGGTAGAGAGTAAAGCACGGGTCAAAGGTCAACGAAGATGGCTGCAGCCGCCGGAAACCGTAGGGGCGGCAGCCAGGGCCGCAGGAGCGGAAACCCGCAGGGGCGGCACCCCCATCCGCGGGCGCGGCTAAGCCACAACTCGGTCGAAACTAGTCTAGGCTCAAGATCAAACTCGGTTCAAGAACTAAGGTTCTTACACCTCACCCCCCTTAAAACAAGTTTCGTCCCGAAACTTGTACAAACTCCGAAAGCACTGAGACTCAAAACCGGGATACACTCTCTCCATCGGAGGTATCATATCTTGTATATAAGGTATCAACCCATGTGACACTATACCTCAAAAGATCACACTATTATCCGGGGCATAGAGGGACATCTCTAGCCAAACCATCATCGGGGCATGGAGAAGACATCTCCACCAAACTATGTCCATCAAAATAGCATGGAGGTAGAAACCATCTCCAGCTATCCCTAACAGTCGTATCACAATAGCATGGAGGTAAGAACCATCTCCAGCTATACCTAACAGTCGTACTAGCACAACAGGATCTAGTAAGATCATAAACACATCATAGCTAGCACGAAAATAAACATAGCATAGCATAGCATATAAGCACATATGCACGTAATCATATCGCTCCTCAGGCTAGTCCTAAGACCTACTCCTGGATCCTATAGGTATATCTATCCCCGCCTATAACTCTGGATAGTTCCTCTGGATACTATCCTCAGTCTCCCATGTAGTCTCATCAGATCCTCATCTCGACCTCTGTATCCTCAACATAGAAATGTCCTTCGAACGAAGGTGTCTCATACCTCGTTCTAGGACTGCAATCGAATGCTCAACAAAGGTGTGGTCCGGCTCAACCACCAAATCATCATGACTCACAATATGTCTCAGATCTAGTACGTACTCCCTCAGCTAAGACACCTGAAATACAGGGTGAACACCCTCTAATCTCAGAAGCAAAGCTAATCTATAAGCTGCGCTCTCAACCCAATCCAAAATCTCGAACGATCCCACATGTCAGGGGCTCAGCTTCCCTTTACTGTCAAAACGTCTAACACCTCGTGTCGGAGACACTCTCAGCCACACATGGGCTCTAACTCTGAACTCTAGAGGTCTACGCCTCCTATCAACATAAGACTTCTGACGGCTCTGCGCAGTCAGTATCCGCTGTCTAATCAGTGCTACTCGAGCCATATCATCCCGAATCTGATCAGGTATCAAACCACTAGCCGTACTAGGCTCATCCCAGCATAACGGTGTACGACATCTTTACCCATACAGTGCCTCATAGGGCCATCCCAATAGATGTATGCCAACACACACTCGCAGCATACCCTCCAGCGTCTGAATGGTCCTCTCTGACTGAACAACTATCTGAGGATGGAACGCAGTAGTAAAGTGCAAACTCGTTCCCAAAGCAGTCTGAATCTACTGCCAAAACCTCGAGGTAAATCGTCCATTTTGGTTTGAGACGATCGTCCTCGGTACACCATGGAGTCTCACTATATGCCTAGTGTACTCCTCAGCCAGTCTGCTCACCGGCCACGTCTCCCTAATAGGAATGAAACGTGCCGTCTTCGTCAATCTGTCCACAATGACCCAAATAACATCAAAACTCCAGCTCAGTCTCAGCTCGGTCACAAAATCTATGGTGACGTCCTCCCACTTCTTCTGTGGAACAAGAAGGGGATGGAGCTCACCTCCAGTTCTGCAATGCTCTATCTTGACCTGCTAGCAGGTCGCACACTGTGCCACAAATCGGCTATATCGGCTTCAACCCTTTCTACCAATATAAACGTCTCAAGTCCTGATACATCTTACTCGTACCTGGATGTACAGAGTAAGGTATACAGTAAGTCTGCTGTGAAATCCTCTGTCTCAGCTCTGTATCAACAGGTACACAGACGCGACCGCGGCGTTTCAAAATTTCATCTGCTCCTAGTAGGAACTGTGGTGCCTCATCCCGAGACATCCTATCTCATACCCTCATTAAGGTCTGGCAGGTCTCCTGCTTCTGTTGGATCTCACTCAACAGATCAGGTATTACCTCTAAAGTACTCAGCCGGACATCCTCATTCGGAAACTGAATGTCCAACTCTAACTAAACCAAATCCTTCAATACCTTCTGGTTGTGCCCAAACAGGAGCAGAAGTCAAACGTCTCTTCAGCTCCTCAAAACTCTGTACACACTAATCAAACCATACAAATCTGGTAGTCTTCCTCAGCAAACTCGTCAATGGACGGGCAATCACAGAGAATCCTTCCACGAAGCGTCTGTAATAACCGGCTAGGCCAAGGAAGCTACGTACTTCCCTGACGTTCGTCGGTGTAGTCCAAGCGGCTACTGCCTCGATCTTTGCCGGATCAACCTTGATCCCCTCAACTGAAACCACATGACCCTGGAATGCTACCTCTGGCATCCAGAACTCACACTTAGAGAACTCAGCATAAAGTTCTCTATCCCCCAAAGCCTGCAACCCCAATCCTCAGTTGTCCTGTGCACATCCTGCTCTCACACCCTCAACTGGTGATATCCTGAGCGCCGGTCCATCCTAGAAAATACTGTCACTCCTTGAAGCTGATCCAACAAGTCATCCATACTCGGCAATGGATACTTATTCTTAATGGTCACCTTGTTCAACTCTCTGTAATCACTACACACTCTCAACGATCCGTCCTTCTTCCGTACGAAGAGGACAAATGCTCCCCATGGAGATATACTAGGGTGATTAAAAACCCTTCTCGGCCAACTCCTCAAGTTGCTTCTTCAGCTCCAATATCTCAATAGGCGCCATCCGATATGGGCCTTCGAGATCTACCTCATACCAGGCTCTAACTTGATACCAAAGTCCACACTCCTCTGAGGCGGCAAACCGGACGACTCAACGAACACATCTGCAACTCACATACCACTGGGATATCCTATAATGCTGGACTTTCCCCCTCCTTCATGGCATAACACCAGAAGGCTTCACATCTCTGTGCAAACAATCTAGCTACTCGTATCGCACCGATAATCATACTAGATTTTCCAAGGTCCCATCCTCGGAACCTCTATCTGTCCTAACTCGGTAGAAAAGTAACGGTCCTCCTACCTATATCTAATACTGTAGAAAGTCCATTCATCCAATCCATACCTAGTATGACTTCTTCATGCTCTAATGGCATGACAAAGAAGTCAACCAGTAAAACACGGGTCCCTACAGAAATGAGACAGTCACGAATCTCATGGGTACCTCTGACCCTACTACCATCGGGTAACCCTATACTAAAGGGTATCCCCTCAATCATATCTAAACTCAAACACTCAATACAAGCATCAGATATAAAAGAAGACATAACTCTAGTATCAAACAAACTCTAACAGGTAAACCATGAATCAGAATGGTACTTGTAACAGGCGGTGCAGCTGGCTCCTCTGCACTCCTCAGTGCAAAACTAGACCCTGTGGTCCTCTGGTGTCCACAACATCATCATCCCGACCTAAGCCTCTACTCGGCCCCGGAGCAGCTCCCGGAGTAGTAAGGCAATCTGGGATTCTCCACGGTCCTTGTATCTGCTGAGGTAATCTCTGTCCACCTCTCATTGCAAGGGCAGGAAAAGAACTTTGCTGTGATAGAACTCCGCCCCATCTACAGAAAATCTCTAGGTGACCTTGCCCACCACAAGTGAAGCAAGTCACTAACGGATACGTGCATGCTGGTCGTAAATGTCCAGGATCATTACAGTTAAAACACCGTGGACCCGTAGCAGTAACCAATGCAGCTGCGGGGTATCTTGAGCATCTCTGGTATCGTTCAGAACCTACCATTCCTTCAACACCTCTGGTCAGCCCAAGTTGATGTCGTTGCTGTTGCTGAGGTGACCTCTGTCCACCCCCAACTACCCTAGCAGGAAAAGAACCCGGCTGAGACAAAGCTCCACCATGTCTACAAAAAATATGTCTGTGACCTGGTCTTCCACAGACATAACAAGTCACGGTCTGCCTCGTGCACTCTCGTCGCATATGTCCATACTTACAACAATTAAAACATCGCCGTCCTTGATCTGTAGCTGGTATAGGTGGGGGTTGACTCTGGTGATTCTGGCCTTGCCCTGAGCCAGCAACCCCACCAGTATCACTGACCTGTCCTGTCCGCTGTCTCTTCCCAGACCTTCTATGCTCCCCTGAAACTCGGGTAATCTCAACAGCACGTGCCGATACAACTAGCACCTGAGTAATCTTATGCAATCCTTCAAATGATTCCCCCTGTACTGGCAGATCAGGAATACGTTCACCTGCTCTAGAAGCCTGTTCCACTTGTCTAATATACGCACGGAAATCTGGTCCCCTCATAATGACATAACCCGAGTCATCTGACTGGACTCGCTGTGGTGTATGTCTCTCAGCTATACCATTCCTAATCCCCGAGGCGGCACTCTCAGCCACATTTTCCTGAAGCTCTACTGTTACCCGTACATCAGCAGCAGGAATCCTACTCCATCCTCTACCTAGAGGGGGTCTACCTCTACCTCTACCCCGTCCAGCTGCAGGTGCTCTAGTCTGAAACATTTGCAGAGGACGTAACCTACTCAGGAGGCTATATATATGCCGTATGTATAGATATATAGATCACACATCACATCAAATAATATCTATCTATATATATATATATATATATACCTATACTGTCGAGATCTTCAGAGGGGCGATGACTCACGTACACGATATCCCAAAACATTTTGTACTATTTTCAAAACCAAAACCCTTTGAAAAGTCAGACCCCTTTCGGTTTCTGTTTATTTATCTATTCGAACTTTATTGCAGATTACTAGTGCCATTGTTGTCAACATGGGCTCTGATACCAACTTTGTAACACCCCAAATCCGTAGGACTCGGAGTGCTACTGGGCTAGGATCTCACAATGGATCCTGACCCTAGCCTGACAACAAGTTCAATGAATCTTACAACAAGACACCGATAGATTAAATACAAAACATCAAACTGTTATAAAAGTATCAAAAGGTTTATACAACGCTATTGAGTACAAACAAAACATAACGTATATACATGATCAAAATACCCCGTAACCCACGAGTATGACCCCAGTGTAAGGAGCCCTCAGCAGATCACCCACTCTGGATCACTCTGCAGTTCTCCTAACCTGCAAAAGATCTACAACACGGTATAAAACCGTTAGCTAACCATACACAAATATAGGAATATGCTAGAGCACAAACACACAGTAGAAATCTTAACACATCATCATGCTTTCACACATTTACCAGGTTCATTATCTTTATAAATTCCAGCAATCAACTCATATATATATATATATCCATATAAACATAAGTGACACGAGGAATATAACCCTCGCCTCTGGGTACTATAACCAGCTGTAATGGTGCCTAGAACACCTCCCCGTGTACCCTAAGGGAATGGAGAGTGCCCGAACCGTTTACCAGGTCTTGCCTGACCACAGAGAACCCCCAACTCCCAGCGGGATGAATGGAAAAGTTGTCACAACCCTACAATGGGCAATCAATACATCATAGGTCGGTGACCATTATAACACATGCTATAAACATATAACACACACCACTCATGCACAACATCCTATAAAGGAATGACAACTAAGTAAGTCCCACGGACTTACCTCAACCTCGGGAGTCTTAGACTCAAACTCAAACTGCTCCGCTCTGGAGATCAACACAGCCTAAACAAGGTATAACACATATATCACACTCATATCCATAACATGGGTCACACCTAGACCCAAGGGATCCATAAGGATCATATTCCAACTCGTAAACCTCAAAGCCGTAACCAACATAAACGATACCGTACTCAACCTCATTCTATCCTCATACTCGTACCTAGCATGCTACTACCGCCCATACTAGGAAAGGAAAGGATCTACCTAACTCTAGGTAGAACCGGGACAAGACGCACCTGCGTGAAAGAGAGACGCAGGGGCGGAACACAGGCGACCGCAGGCACGGCGGCACTCAGCCGCGGGGGCGGTGACACGGGCCGCTGGCAACGCTGGCACTCCCCTGGCACGGCGCGGGCGCTACGGCACAGGTGCCGAGGGGGCGGTGACTTCTGGCCGCAGGGGCGGCGACAACGCAGGAAGTTATCCCGCGGCTTCTCTTCGGCTCTTCTCGTGATCAATCACGTCTTCACTCAACCAAAGTTACATACAGGTATATACATACATAAACCCACATCAATACACACCTATACATGCATCTAAACCTAAGCTAAGGATATGGAATCAAGGGAAAGGAAGAAGAGAACAAGGGAAGGAGCTTACCACAGTTGTGGCCTAGCAAGGGAAGAATAGAACCAAGGTCTCACAGGCTGGCTTCAAGCTCAACATACAACATCCACAAGCCTCACAACCACAAGGCACAACAAACCTCTTCTCATCAAGGATAAGTAAGAACAAGATCAAGGAGAGAGAAGGAGAAGCAAGGAACGTGATGGAAGCTGGAGGGAAAAGTGAAGAACAAACCCTTGATCAGCCAAGGGAAAGAGTAAGTAAGGTAGAGATTAAAGCACGGGTCATAGGTCAACGAAGACGGCTGCAGCCGCCAGAAACCGCAGGGGCGGCAACCAGGGCCGCAGGAGCGGAAACCCGCAGGGGCGGCACCCCCATCCGCGGGTGCGGCTAAGCCACAACTCGGTCGAAACTAGTCTCGGCTAAAGATCAAACTCGGTCCAAGAACTAAGGTTCTTACAAACATGCTTGAGGCGATTGAAGCTTCTGGTTCCGGCTCGTCTTGATGGACCTTATAGTTGTATTTTATTTTGTATGTAATAAGTGGTCATGCTTGACTTTATTTCATGATATTATGGAATAAAGTGGGATGTTTAATACAAGTGAAATAAAATGTTCACTTGCATTAAACTAACCATTCAAGAGGGTGATTACCACACTTTTATGTTGGGTTTTTGGCAGCCACATTTTGTCTGTTTGGAGCTTCCAAATGGCCGGCCGTGTTATGGTTTTTAGGCCCTTTGTGTGCTTGCTTTTATGTGGTGAAAGCCCTTTGTTTTTCCTTTGTTTAATTGCCACAACTCTTGAACTTGTAACCCTTTAATTGTGGGAGTTTAGGTGCTGATTTTTTAGCCTATATAAGGCCTCTCCCACACCTTTTTCTAAGGAGACGAAATATAAGAGAGATTATTCAATCAAGTTGTTTTTTTACTTTAAACAAAACAACCCTAGAAACTAAGGTGAGGGGCCGAAGTTTCGAAACCCACGAGGTGAGAGGCTGAGTGGTGTCCTTACGGTGAGAAGCTAGGAGGACAAAGGAGAGCCAATCCCAAAGTGAGATTCCGAGGGAGAAGATCTCGAGCCAAGGAGATCCAAGGTGAGAGGCTGGACGATCCTTGGTTGACATATCAAAAAAACATAAAACAATAAAAAAGAAGTGGACGGAAGGAACGATCACCGGTGGATCCTCGCGTTCAACCGACGAATGGCGCATCAACTCCTGATTCTCACCTTCAGTTATTTCTGGATGGATGACTTCAAGTTGTTTTTGAATATTATGGTTATCTATTACTGAGGCTTTGAAACGATTTTGATACTCCTTCAGAAATTCTTCGTTGACGTCATCTTCTTTTGATAAGATTGTTCCACTATTTTTAGTAATTGTAGCGATAATCTTTTTGTTCGTACGACTAGTAGCTTACCTATGGTGAAATTTTGTATTCTTATCACCAAGACGCAAATTATTAGTCTTAGCTCTTTGCACCCGAAAGTTATGTTGGTAATTTAGTAGCATTTCCCACCTTTATACATTGATGCTCTCTCTTTTACTACATGCAACCCGATACTTACATTTTTCTTTCTTCTCAAATTCATGGTATGACCTCCTAATTTATGGATGAGTTAAACAAGGCTAAACATGACTAGATATATTTTTATAGAACGACAAAAAAAGATCAATATATGCCAAAAGGCCTAATAAGATGAAAAATTATGCACGGATGGTAAGGAAATAATAAATTTAACAAAGAAATGTCTCAAGCCGTAAAATTGTGAATAATCATACCGTCTCAAAAATTCTTAATAATCAAAGCATATAAACAAACATTCATAAAAACAAAAATACACAAACATATGTACATAAGGCTAAAAGAGGCCTTACAAGACAATGTTATGAAACACATTTGCTTATCATTAAACCCAATACTCAATAGCAATAGCATATACAAGGTTGAAGAACGAGATCTTGAACATCCTCAACCGACATAAGAAAAAAAAAGAGAAATCATAATTATAAAAAATAAGATAACACAAATACTATATATATATATATATATATATATATATATATATATATATATATATATATATATATATATTATTTAGTAATATTAAAATAATTATTGAGCATGTGATCAAATCTTATTTTACTAATAACAGTGGACAATTTATTTCTTTTTGCAAAATCAAAGCTTTCTTCTTTTTCTTAAACCACAATCACGATTAGTGACTACAACACAAACCCCGATTTATAATGCTTCTGTTAAAACTAAGCGAAAGATTCATCTTCAAAATACTTTCTCGACTCGTCAACATTTAACGACACAAGAATTTGGTAAGTGTGTAGTTTTTTTTTATCAAGGAAACAAAGTGTGTAGGCAAAATTTTATAGAAACACTAACTATGCACTTTCTATTTGTGAAGGAACCCAACGTTATACTCTGTTACCCAACCTTGTTACCCAACTTTGTTACACAACTTTGTTACCTAACTTTGTTTCCCAACGTTGAAACCCACCTTTGTTACCCAATTTTAATACCCAACGTTCTACATCCTTTGTAATTCAATTATTTATCATTGCAATATTCAATTATTTATCGGTTACCCAACTTCGTTGTTACCCGATTTTAATACGCAACGTTCTACATCCAAATTCACTTATGTTACCCAACTTCGTTGTTACCCGATTTTAATACATAACGTTCTATATCCAAATTCATTTCGGTTACCCAACTTCGTTGTTACCCGATTTTGATACCCAACGTTCTATATCCAAATTCATTTCGGTTATCCAACTTCGTTGTTACCCGATTTTAATACCCAACCTTACATATTCAACTTCACTTCGGTTACCCAACTTCGTTGTTACCCGATTTTAATACCCAACGTTACATATTCAACTTCACTTTGGTTACCCAACTTCGGTTACCCGATTTTAATACCTAATGTTACATATTCAACTTCACTTTAGTTACCCAATATTAGTTACCCGATTTTAATACCCAACATTACATATTCAACTTCATTTCGATTACCCAACTTCACTTCGGTCATGGAGTTGTACAAATAAGCCAACTCAATTAATTTTCTACTTGAGATTATAGGTTTACCCAAGTAAGTGCTATTTGTGCTGACTCTTTAATAACATCACTGAGTAGTCCAATTAAACGCAAATCACCACTCCCTGCCATAACAGTGGCCTCAACAAACTGAACCTCCCCTCCTTAATTTGTCCACACAAGTCCAATAGAGACCCCAGGGTTCGCAACACAATCTGCAATTTCTCTGTCATCAAATCTTGGAGGCTGCTTACCGGGAAAAAGTATATATTCAGAGGAAATACTATTTTAAATAAATGGTTATGAAACATTACTACCTTATTATTAAGTACATCCATCTTTATTAGGGAGAAGAATATTGTGTATCCCGTGTGCCTGTATTAAAAATTTACAACTATATAGCCAAATAGTTAAAATTTAAAGCTGCCCAAATCAGGATGGCAACAAGTTTCCTAACTCTTTAATTCTTGATTAACTTACAAACAATTTATCCCTTTTCAAAAAATAAAATCAATTTATGGAGGGTACTTGAGCATAAATATGATCAAACAAATCATACTGTTTTATGAATGAATCAAAAGAATATCAAATATAACATAGGTTGTTAAATGTGAAACATGATTAGCCATGTAGTTAAATGCATGAAAACTCTTCTCACTGCTATTTATAATAAGTATTTGAAACGACTATTTATGCTTTAATCAAACCGTGCAAGATTGTATGCATTTGATTTCCAAAGTGCTCTTTAGTATCAAACAAATACATCAAATTCAGGTTACAAGAGTGTTTTTGTATAAAGAGAGGAGAAAATACATGATCAAGTTTGATAAATTCTTAAAAAGATTTATTGGTGGTTTTTGTAAGAGCCTTAGTCTTTAGGAGCTGAGCCAGGGTAGCCGCCCCTGCGGGTCCAGAGGGCCGCCCCTGCGTGAAGCTCTGTGTTCTGCCCCTGCGGCTCAAGAAGTCCGCCCCTACGGTTTCCTGCGGCTACAGCCGGCATTGTTGACCTTTGGACCATGCTTTACTCTTTCTCTTTCCTTATAACCTTTCGTCCTTGCTTCCAAGTGAAGGGTTTACTTCATCTTCTCTAGCTGCTCACGATCTTCTTCTTTCTTCTTCTTCTCCTTTGATCTTGTTCTTGAGTTTTCCTTGGGTTGCAAGCAAGTTTGTGTTTACTTTGGCTGATAATGATGTTGGATGTTGATGCTGAGCTTTGAGAGCCAGTTGAGGGTGTTGGTGCTGCTCTTTCCTTTTGCTTAGGATCACAGTAGTGGTGAGCTTTCTTCTTCCTTCTTCTTTCTTTTTTTCTTTCTTCCTTTCCTTCTCTTATAGCTTATGATTCCACAAGTTTAATCTTGTGTTAGCTCTCCTAGGCATGTATTAATGATTGTATGAATATATATATGTGTATGTGTTTGATTGTTGGACAATGAAGACGTGAAATCATCGAGTAAAGAGTTGAAGAGAATCACGCACGCACGCACGCACGCACGCACGCACGCGCGCGCGATTTGAGTGTTGGACCTTATAAAGATAATTAACCTAACAAATGTGTGACAACATGATTATGTGTTTATGATTTCATGAATTGTGTTTGTGCTTATGCATTATCTTATATATGAATGGTTAGCTAACGGTTATATACCGTGTTGTAGATGCTTTGCAGGATAGGAGAACTGCAGAGTGATTCAGATGGGGTGATCCGCTGAGGGCTCCGTACACTAGGATTGTGCGAGGGTTATGGGATGATTTTGTTATGTATAGATACATGTTTGAATTGTACTCAGCGGTATTTTGTAAACCTTTTGATATATATATATATATATATTACAGTTTGATGTTTTGGTTTTAATCTATCTGCGCTTTGTTGTAAGATCCAGTGAACTTGTTGCCAGGCTAGGGTCAGGATCCATTGTGAGATCCTAGCCCAGTAGCGCCCCGAGTCCTGCAGATTTGGGGTGTTACAGTTTTCTTGCTCCTTCTTAGCTGCTGCCCAATATTTCATTGTAAATCTCCTTCATTTCACCAAACAAAGCTTCTCTGAAATGTCAAGTTAAGTAAAATCTTAATTAGAGGAACAATATTTTATCCAATTTGGTATACTCAACAAAATAAACCTCTTGAGTCTTACCAGTCGGGTTTCTTGAGCAGATTCCGGTAAGCAAACCACTGCCAAATAAATAAACCAACCGATGATTAAATATATACCGCAGAAAGTGTAAAACCCCAAATTTGATACATAACTCTAATCAGAACTTTAAAACCTCCGTAATCCACTCAGATCCAAACTAAGTTTGTGCAAGGAGTGGTCAATCAAAGAGAGTCTCTACCTAAAAATGTGACAAACACACAAGTAGATTCTCCTGTTTCACAGGACATGACAGTAACTTACAATGACATAAATTGTATACTTTAACCAGTTAACAAAATCACTACCTCCTTTGAATATTCATCCAGAATGCAAGGCTTCAGCTTCATGTGCTGATGTGGTGGAAAAGCAGTATACAATATGTACATGTTACACCAACAGAATAAACTCACATGACTCTACTGCTAGACGGGCTTTCTTTATCATGTAGCTATAAGCAGGAGTAATAAATGGTTGTTCTAAAGCAATTCAATATCAATTTCTGCTTTCAAGATAGTTTACTGGTGTTAAAAACAATTAAGAGCTATCTTCCTGTTTCTTCTAGGACAGAGAAGCACATATAATTAAGAGCTATCTTCCTGCCACAGTTCCTTCCTTCTCCCTCGCAACAGGAGCCCTAGTTGCATCCTGGACAACAAACATACCCAAATTGAACATTTAATCTTAATACCTGTTTAATAAGCTAGTTTCAATAAACATTTACTTCCTCATCTGAGTTCATACTATTGTCTATTCTACACGAAATATAAAAATCTGAATCGGGTAACTAGTCATGTTAATTTAAAACTCTGAATCTTTCTACATAACTACGTTCACATCATTATTGTAACATGTCCTTGTTTTCTTTGTTTTGCCATCACCTTTGGAAAAACATAACATTTGGAAAAACAAAAACAAGTGAAAATCATTATAAAAGAAACCTGAAATGAAGTTTACCTTGAGCAAAGATGTATCTACAGTGAACTTAATGGCATCAGCAGCTGCTCTTGATCTTAAGATAATACATTCCGGTCTTTAATCCCTTAGACCAAGCATGGAAGTGTAGAGAAGTGAGCTTTCAAATTTTCGGGTTGGTCCATGTGGATATTCAAGCTCTGGCTTTGATCAATGTAGCAACCACGATCACCCGCCATGTCAACCAAGGTCCTTTGTTTGATCTCCCATACAGTTCTAATTAAGAGACTTTAATTTCAGTACTAGTAATCCAAGACTGAGGGCCTTATGGACAACCATATAACTTCATAATATTGTCTATTCTACATCAAATTGTGACACAGACAAGCAAATTGAGTTCATATTGTTGTTGGTGCCATTTTTTGTTCTTAATCACGTATTTGCTTGGTTTCAATGTATAAAGCAACTACATTTTTCCACTAGTTAGCCTATAGTCAGCAAATTAGTGGCTCTACCATGACTATAAATCTATAATATACAATGGAAATGCCAGAAAGTAAAATATTTAGCCTATAGTCAGCAAATTAGATGTTAGCACTAGCTTTTACAAGAGTTGTATAGTACATTAGCAATGAGGAAGGAAGGGAATTCAACTAGATACTATAGGAACTTCAGTTGATCATATAGCGTAATAGAATAACAAGTGGAATTTCTCATTACTTGCCTTTCAGTTCTGCTTTTCAGGCTCCCATTTTGTCTCAAGAATAGCATTAAACATTGGCATCACCAAAATTGTTTACCCAGTTTACAGAAACATAATCGCCTTGATTCTACTCGCTCCTTGCGCGTACTTCTTAGAAAGGTAATTCTTTTTCCCCTAATATCATTCAAGTTCATAATCACATGATTCTGATTCAAGATTGATTTTTTTTATCAGGAAAGAGAGACCTCCTCTTA
Organism: Fagopyrum tataricum; assembly: GCA_002319775.1. NCBI lineage: Eukaryota > Viridiplantae > Streptophyta > Magnoliopsida > Caryophyllales > Polygonaceae > Fagopyrum > Fagopyrum tataricum. Next base: position 35,763,441 of record CM008283.1, on the reverse strand, counting down.
CTTTCTCATTGTTGGTTCAGTTCTTCCTTCTCGCCCTTCTCGGGTAAGTAGTTTTGTCTTTATTTTGACTGATATATACAACAATACTTGTTTTGACAGATGTTTTTTTTTAAAAATTTTTTAACAGGATTACAGGAACTTGAGGCTACTACATTCTTGGTTTGTATTATGCATCTCCGACTTTCGCATCAGCAATGCAGAATTCAGTTCCTGCAATTACTTTTCTGTTAGCAGCTGCCCTCAGGTGAGTTTATATGATCATAAGCTTGATTTACATTTAATACTATCAGAGGAGCTCTTATGACAATTTTTTTTACTTGCTTTTCAAGGATTGAGCATGCAAAAATGCTTACAAGAGATGGATTGGCAAAGGTGGCCGGTCGGAACAATTGCAAGTGTACGCGGTGCAACGGTAATTACATTGTACAAGGGATTTCCACTTCTCCACCTGCATCTAACAAGAAAGTTACAAGAGACTTCTCTGCTTGTAGATCACCTTCCTTTATCTTCCGACAAGATCCAACTGGAACTTGGGTTGCATATTCCTTCTCGCGCATTGTCTTTGTTGGGCTGCTTGGATTGTTTTCCAGTTCCGACAGAACTAATATATGAAACATCATGTAATTAAGGTCAATTACCAAAAACAATATACTTCATCGAGACAATTATAATCTCAACCAGACTCACAATCATTCTAGCATGCGCATATAGATAGAAATCATTCCAGCATGCACACAATACTCAAAAGATTTGAGAATACAAATTTCTTTGAGGAATTTTATCAAGCACTTCAAGTGCATAGCTATAACCTACACAAAAATTGAAACTCTTAGAGCTATAATGATTCAGTTTTTCAAATCTTAACCCAAAAACATGAAGAAGCTTCAGAAAGGAGAAGATAGATCACATAAATCAGATATAGGTAACAAACGAACAACACTTACCTAGACGAATACGAGGGTTTATGGCCCCCTTTCGTCCATTTCTTTGTAGCAAGCAAGCAACCAACGATAGAGGGGAAGAAGGGAGGTGACGATTCGAAGACGAAAAAGATGAAGAAGGAGAAGAAAGGGGGCGACGAAGAAGACGACGGGTGAATCGCCAATGTCGTCCAGAGAGAAGCGAGAGAAGGAGAGTGAAAGAAGGGGGTGAAAAAATCAAAAAAGCTATTTATACTTGCACACTTAGTAACGTAATAAAATTTAGTCTACACACCTAGTACACCACATAAAAAAACCTTCATTATTGCGTCATTTATCTCTTTATACTTCAAATGAAACATTCATATTTGTATAACAAAATTTCTTTTTATGATGCAAAATTAATTTCAAATAATATAATGAAAAGATTGATAACATTTTTTTAATTATTCTTGATTTATTATAAACTTTTATAAATATAAAGAGGAAACTACACAAAACCACCCTCAATAATCCCTCTTTAGTAACAAACCGTCCTTTATAAATTTTTAGCATAAAATCACCCTTAATATTCATCTGTTTACAATAAACCACCCCTTATAAATATTTTGGCTCATAGCCACCCTTAGTTTTTAAACGTTTGCAATTAGTCACCCCATACTAATATAATTAGATCAAATAATTTAAAATTGAAGCATAAATAAGGTAAATTTTCATTATCAATATTATATCATAATTGGTTTCAATATTTTTAATTAAGTCTTAGAATTTATAATAGAAAATTAATAAAATAAAATTATATAATTGTTTTTCATGTACCAACAATAATCCAAATTTTAAAAATTATTAACTCATATGCAAACTATCGCCTAATAAACTAACAACAAAAAAAATAAAAAACCTAAACTTATATATATATATATTTCTTTTTAAATGGATCGTTTTGTGGTAATTTTATTCAAACATTTATACTTTTTTATTGCAACTTTTCCATAACTATATTGATAATATTAACCTATAACTTTTTTCATAACTTTAAAAAGAATTTAGGACTTTTCAAAATGAAAATGGTAATAATGACGTGATTTATTAGTCAATTAAAACAAGTGAATTTTTTTTTTTAATTTAAAATTTAAATCCGGAACCATATCATCGATTTAACCGGAGTCGAGACTCGAGACTCGAGACCATATAAGAATTGGTTTTGTATGCTATAATTTCTATACGAGTTAGTAGTTTTAAATATGAATTTATATTGGCATATGGGTAATAATTTATATTATTATTTTTAATTATTTTTCAATTATAAATTTTAATACTTAACAAAACTATTGAAACTAATTATGATATTAATTTTAATACTATAACTTTACCTTTTCTATGCTTTAATTTTAAATTAGTTGATGTAATTTTAACTTGTATAAGGTGGTTAATTACAAATATTTATAAATTAAGGGTGGTTTATTGCAAACAGATGAGTATCATGGGTAATTTTATGCTAATTTTTTTATAAAGGCTGGTTTCTTGCAAAATAGGGATTATTAATGGTGGTTTTATGTAGCTTTCTCAAATATAAAAAGAGTTATCAAGTGTGATAAATATAATTAATAAATCATCATTTATATATAGTCTAAGTATATAAAGTCTGATAGAAATATATATATATATATATATATATATATATATATATATATATATATATATATATATATATATATATTAAATATAAAAAGTTGATACATAAACTTCGTTGTAGTTCATTCAATGAAAGTCTTTTGTCCACGGCATTTAACTAAGCCGACCCGCCTTAGTCTCCCAAATCAACTCATTGACTTATGCACTTGGTCCCGTAGAAGCTCTCGAACATACTTGAAGGTCCTTTCTAAACTGGAACAACACTACGTAGTCTAGGATGGTAGTGACTTGCCTAGGAATGATAGTAATATTTATTAATATTCAGACACGCATGGTGCTTACCTTTTTTGGCCGAGCCATATCTTGTTGGGTGGGACTGAGAGAAAGAAAGAACATAGGGCAACCATGCATGGTACTTCTCGACCCTATATCCGAGTTTAAATCTGTATACGTCTTTTTTCATTTTTACATAGGGTGTTGAAACATGATAAATAAAAAAGGTTATAAACTTATAAGTAGAAAGTAAAAAAGATAGTAGTGTATATTGAACTTGTGACCAGCATGAGTTTTTTTTTCCTCTCAACCTAATACTACTATGTCGCCAAGGTTCATGCTTAATTTTCATACTAATTCGAGTAGAATATGGGGTAGGTTGTACCAGACCTTAGTCTACCCTTAATTATGTTCCAACTGTCAGGTCGAATGAGTCGATAACTCGTGCGTGTTCAGTCTTTGATACGATAGTGGATTACCTGCAGTTCCTTACCCGAAATTTCCACCAGGTTTACTACAGGACTTTTAGACTACCACTGTCCCTAATGATCTTTTCCTGGCTTTGCTACAGGACTAGTACACTACACTACCAGAAAACGCCGGTATAGCCACACTACATTAGCCTCAAATATATTCGTGGGTAAACCCGACGATAAATTCAAGGCTATTTAACGACAAAAATCAAGTCGAAGGTAGTTTCGTGGCTAATTACCCCTCGTTTTCTTGTTCGTGGGTAAACCCGACGCTACATTCGAGGCTATTTAATGGCGAAAATCACGTCGAAGGTGGTTTCGTGGCTAATTACCCATGGTTTATTATTGGTAGGTAAACCCGACGCTAAATTCGAGGCTATGTAACGACGAAAATCAGGTTGAAGGTAGGTTCGTGGCTACTTACCTACAGGTTTTTGTTTGTGGGTATACCCGACGCTAATTTCGAGACTAATTAAGGACGAAAACCAAGTCGAAGGTATGTTCGTGGCTATGTACCTACGGTTTCTTTTTGGTGGGTACTCCCGACGGTACGTTCGAGGCTATTACTCATGAAGTGTATTCGTGGGTAAACTAGTGACCACATTCGAGGGTAAATTACGTCGTACCCACCTACCACTATTTATTGCACTGTACGTATGACACGGGCTGAGTATTCTCAAACTCGCAACCGTGCGGCTCTTAGTCGTTGGCGTTGTCAAATGACTAAGTCAAGCCTTAACTTGAGGGACTTTGTTGCGGAAACGCTTGCTAGTGATGGCTTAAGGGACTTATAGATTTTGTGGACAAAGAGAGCTTTGTATTGCTTTGAGTACTTTACAAGAGAGAGCTATGCTTGGATGGTTTGCAAATGAGGGGTGGCCTCCCTATTTATAGCCTTGGCCACCTCCTTAGTTAGGAAGGATCCGGATTTACACAATCCTAGAGGGATCCGGACCCTTCTTGTTGGATAAGGCTTGAGCCTTCTATACAAATCCGGATAATTCTCTACGAGTCTTGGCAAGCCTAGAGAATTCCCGAGAGATCTAGAATATTCCGGCCTTGTCAAGACAATGCCGGGGTGTTCTCCGTGCCTCTTGAAGCTTCCGGAACTCGGTCCGTGTCACGTACACTTACTTTACTTTAATTCTCTTTTCACTCGCTCATATTCAAACCCATCGTCTCTTTTTTTCTTTATTCCCTCATCTAACAATAAACCAAAATATCAACTATTCTTAATCATTTTGTGCAAATCTCAAGGCACATGATCAAGTAAGTATATATATTAATTATATATGTTGTTACACTTGATTTTTACAGTATTATTTTCATGTAAATCGAATATGATGAGAATGTACGTATGTATTAGGAGCGATTGTGAAGGATAACATGGAAATAAGAATTTTAAAGAGAAGTTTTCTGAAGAACATGTCCACAATATTTGTTTCGTGTGTAATTTTGTGGTTGTAGACGTGGGTAATATGAATTTGTTTGTATTTTGTGGGTAATGTTGTGGGTATATTCATGGGTAAAGTGGGTTTTATCGTGGCTAACTGCAACCTTCCATCATTTTCAAGTTTTAATGTTCTCGACAATCACGATAGTATATTATAATTTATTTGTTTATGTGTTTTTTTTATGTATTTTATGTTTAAATAATTTCGTGGATAATGCATATATATATTTGTTTAATTACCGTATAGGTTTAAATATGGAGAATTGTGAGTAGATGTATGAGAGATGGCAACCAAATGGTTGTAACACCCCAAATCCGCGGGACTCGGGATGCTACGGGCGAGATCTCACAATGGGTCCCGACCCTTAGCCTGACAACAATTTCACCCAGACCTTTCCAACAAGGCACAAATAAAGGCAAAACTCAAAATCGTTTATAATGTATGCGAGAAACTGAAAATGTAAAGATACAAGGTGGAAACTCAGCCCGAGTCCTCAAAACGACATAACTCCGATAAGAAAACCAAATCGTACAAATAACCAACAACACAAGACATATCCAAAAACGTCCCCGTCCTATAATGTACAGAGACCCCGGCTGTCCACTCATCCACCTCACTCGGCGGCGTCCCTAATTTGCAAGGCATCTACATGAACGGTTTAAAACCGTTAGCTCATATTCGAAGCATTAGAAAAGAGGTGAAGGCACATACACATATACATCACATAACACATACATACTCCAAAACACACAAGTCCGGTTTATTATCTTTTTATTATTAAGTCGTATCCCGTTCTAATTCAACTTAGGTTTGTGACACGAGAACCACCGTGGTCTCGCCTCGGGTCCCTACTTACCGCAAGGAAAGTACTGATGCATCCGACGTCTACCGCCCCGCCCGGGCTAGATGCCGAGAACCTCCTAGACTCTCGCAAGAGCTAGGCAGATGATGTCACCGCCCGTTATCATACACTTGGGCCAAAATATAAAGTCGGTGGTCCTATTTACCGGTTTAGTTGTTTATAACATAAACAATAACACACACACACCACCAACACACATCGATGCTAATACGTAACATACGAGCTAAGTAAGTCCGGAGACTTACTCGTCAGCCACACTCAATTCAA
>CM008283.1:35459785-35751013 GCA_002319775.1 Fagopyrum tataricum | reverse complement strand
CACACATGCAAGAGCTCCCAAGAAGAAAGAAGAGCAAAGAGAGAGAAGAGAGGAAGAGAGGAAGAGAGTAACGTGAAAGAGAAAAGAGAGGAGGGAGAGAAGGGACAAGGGGTGAAAAAGTGGAGAGGGGATCAAGTGGTCAGCTGACCTCTTGTCACCTCACCTTGGAACGACGGGTCGGAAATGACCTCTTGTCACCTCAGCTCGGAACGAAGGGTCGGAAAGCGGAGAAGGGAAAAACGACGAGTCGGCTCGGGATTTTAGGAATAAATCCCAGCACTCGGCACCTCGTGTCTGCGGGAAGATCTACAAAACGTTCTAAGTCCGGAATAAAAATTCCGGATGTTACAATGGTGGCGGTTTTAGCTCTATGTTTCTTGAAGGTGTTGAAAGATTCATCACATTTGCAACATCCCAAGCGCATTTGATGGACGGGGAAAAGATAAAGTGTCCTTGTTCAAAATGTAAGAATGGGAGATTTCATATATTAGATGATGTTCGAGCTCCTCTTTACCGAATAGGTTTTGTTGAGGATTATTTTTGTTGGAATTCACATGGGGAGTCACCACTTGCCTCTACGCCCCTTGTCGAGGAACCATCAAATTACTCAACAAACAATGATGTGGATCTATTTGGGATAGGGATGCATTTGTTTGATAACTTGGATTCGGGTCAAAGAATGATTTTTGATGCGGTTGGTCCGAGTTTTGTTCTACCTCCATGGTTTGACCCCATCACTCCCGTTGAAGAGTCAAGTAACAATGATGACGTATTCAGTGAAAAACATGTGGAGATTGAAGAAAGAGTTTAACATGCCACAACAATCTATGATGTTTGGTCCTGAGCTTGACAATAGTACTTCCTTATTGTCACAGAGGTTTTTTGACGTGTTGAGGGTGTCAGAGGAGACACTATATCATGGTTCATCTATTTTAAAATTAGCTGCAGTGGGATCTTTTATGGAGTTGAAGACAAAACATAACTTGTCACAAGCCGGATACAATGTACTTCTTCAAAAAGGTTGGAAATGTACTACCAACAGACCATAATTTTCCAACAAGTTTCTATGAGATGCAAAGGTTGATTGCAGATTTGGGATTTCCACAGCAAAAGATTCACATGTGTCCTAAAGGTTGCATGTTGTTTTGGAAGGATGATGTTAATGCCACTGAGTGTAAATTTTGTAACAGTCCAATGTATAAATCCTAGTTGTCCGAGAGAGGAAAACCGATACCTTGTCAAATATTAAGATATTTTCCATTGATCCCACGCCTACAACGCTTGTACGCCATGGAGGAAACGGCTTCAGAGATGCGCTGGCATGTTGAGCACCGAGTTGATGAGGGGTTTATGTCTCCTCCCTCGGATGGTGAGGCTTGGAAGCATTTTGACCAAACTTTTCCAGATTTTGCATCAGAATTCCGTAATGTGAGATTGTGCTTGTGTATAGATGGACTATACCCTTTTGGAAAGTTTGGTAGAACTTATTCGATATTGCCAGTGATTGTCTCCTCATATAATTTTCCGCCAAGTTTGTGTATGCAGAGTCCATATTTGTTCTTATCCACCATTTTCCCAAGTCCAAAAAATCCAAAGAAACTAATAGATATAGGCTTACAACCATTGCTTGATGAGCTACTAGTGTTGTGGAATAAGGGTGTCCGGATTTTTGACGTTTCTACTGGAGAATGCTTTACTATGCGGGCCGGGCAGCTCTTATGTGGACAGTGAATGACTTTCCAACACTTGGGATGTTTTTTCAAGATGGAGCACCGTTGGACTTTATTCGTGCCCAGAATGCATGATGGATACAAAAGCCTTTTGGTTACAACATGGGCGAAAGGCTTCATGGTTTGATTAACATATACACTTCACAAAAGAGAATAATCCATCGAGGAGAGACAAGAAACACTTCTACAAAGGAAGAGTTGAAACTCGAGATCCTCCATCGTACTTAAGTGGTCATTAGATATGGGAATGTGTTCAACACTTTCCAACCGCCATGGATGAGCCTCATCAACATCCAGATGGTTTTGAAGAATCTAATAAGTTCACAAAGCATGTATATTTTGGAGCCTTCCTTATTGGAAGTATCATCTCGTCCGTCATAGCCTTGATGTCATGCATATCGAGAATAATGTCTTTGAAAATGTGTTTAATACCGTAATGGATTTCAAGGATAAGACAAAAGACAAGTTGAGCTCAAGGAAGGATTTACAGTTATATTGTCATCGCCCAGAGCTTGAAGTTGATATTGATTATGTAGGTCCAAAAGCAAAATCAATATATACACTGACTAAAGAAAAAAAAAATCAGAGTTGCTAGCTTGGTTAAAGAGTTTGAGGTTTCAAGATTGTCATATCTCTAATATTGCTCGATGTGTGCAATTGGAAGAAGGTAAAGTATACGGGATGAAGAGTCACGATTGTCATGTATTCATGTAAAGACTTTTACCAATTGCTTTCAAGGAGCTTCTTCCCGTGGGTGTATGGGGGTCATTGACAGAGTTGAGTTTGTTTTTTCAATCTATATGTTCATCTACCCTTGACAAGAAACGTAATGAGGATTTAGAAAGAGACATACCCCTATTTTTATGTTAATTGGAGAGGATATTTCCACCGTCTTTCTTTGATTCGATGGAGCATGTCATTGTGCATTTACCAAAGCAAGAACGATTACTAGGCCCCGTTCAATACTATTGGATGTATACATCTGAAAGAAATTTGTCTAAACTGAAAGGGTATGTAAGAAGCCCACAATCCGTGGGGGCGTCCATAGTGGAGGCATACTTATTTGAGGAGATCACAAATTTCACTAAACATTATCCGGAATCTCACAACTCATTCAAGAGAAAGAATTCTACCATGTATTGGGTTGATATGACCGGTGATATATATCCTCAAATTTTCATCTTCAATTGAAACACCCCTAAATTAAAGTGCGTTTTATATAAATATTTTCCGCGTATTATTACTATTTTTATATCATAAATTTAAATTTTTCTGAGTTTATATTTTAATTATAAATTTAAATAATTATATAAATGTATATATTTATATAATTACCGTAAATTATTTTACGGAAAATTTCGGAAAATTTTCCGGACTGGAACATTCGTTCCGTATATTTTTACCGAATTCTATCTTATTTTATCCTATTTAATTTTGTTTTATTTTCCAATCCTCCTATTTCTTTTTCTTTTTCTTCTTTTACCCTCCGTCAGCCCCACGCCACGCTGGCGCCTTGTCACTTTGGGCCCCACCTCCATGTTTGGTCCCTTGTCTGATCAAGCACGCTAGCCTGCAGCTGCCTTCTTCCTAGCCTCTGCACCACCTCATTCCCCTCCACTCGTCTCCTTCTAGCCCGCACATAGCCCTGCACCGCTCGACCTAGCTCGACCCCTCGACCTTCCTGCAGCCTCTCCTCCGCTCGCTCTCCATACGGCCTCATCTCCTCACCCCTATCTCCCTCTTCACCTTCCATCCTCCACGCCATCTTCTCTTCCGGGAACTCTCCCCCTGCTGCACCACCAACATCACTCCGTCTCCCTCTTCTCCCCATCTTTATCTCCGGCCACCTCCACTACCTCCTCCGCCATCCGCCCACTCTACGGCCTCACCATCTCTCTTCCCCTCTGTTTATTCTCCACCTCAGCATTCACTACCTCCCCGCCGAGCAAGCCTACACTGCACCACCTCTCCTTCTCTCTCTCCGGCTCACCACCTCCCTTCATCACCTCCTCAACTCTCTGCATTCCATCTCTCAACTTCACTCTCACTCCACCGCCATCTCCGCCTCGTCTCTCCTTCTCTACAACTTCATCCATCATTTACCTTCCACGGTTGCCACCGCCAAACCGGGACTGGAGCCTCCCATCAATCTTGTTGTCATCGCCGGAGCGAAAGCCGCCTCGCCAGCACCGCCGGAGAAGCCAGGGAACCACCATCCTCCCTCGCCATTTCGAGCTCCCTCTGTCGGATTCACAACGAGCCACTGTCGCCGGGAAATGCAGCCTCACCACCGCCGGAAAAGCTCGCCACCAGCCCCAGAACGCTGGAGGAACCCCTGCCGCCTTCGCTTGCCGGAGCAACGCCGGTCCAGTTCTCGCCAAGCTCCTCCCTCTTATTTGCGGTCGGGCGTCCCAGCCTTTAGGGTAATTTACGTTTTACCACCCAAACATTATATTTACGTTTCTGGACCTTATTTTGTGTTTTTAAAGAATATGCCCTCTATTGTATATTTACAAAAATTTGCCCAATCTTTTAATTAATTAAATGGTCCAAGGTTTCAGTTGTAACATATATGCCCTCCAGAAAAGTATTTACAAAAAGGGGCTGAAAGTTTTATTTATAGAAATGGCCCATATTATTAGTTTTGCATATTTTACCCCAAAAAATATATTTACAATGTATAACCTTTATTTTAATTATGGGTTTTAACCCATATTTATTTATATTATAATTTATGACCCAAGTTTAGCTTGTAGAGTTAAGCTTGTTTAGTTGTGTTGGTTAGATTCGGAATTACGTTCGGGAAGGGTCTAGCAAGTCGATGTTCGACAACCATCGATCGATTTTCGTCTTTGACGCTACGTAAGTGATCTTGAAACTCTTGGAAATGGATATATGCATATTAAAGTATGAGTTGGAATATTAGAACTTAATATGCATGGTTGGAAATTCTAGGTACGTACTCAGTTGGACAACGAGTTAAGGACAAACCCTAGGAGAAGTGAAACCGAATTCGAGTTGGAAATACGTTGTGTGACGAGTTTAGTTGACGCTCTCGTTTGACTTAAGGCTTTTGCGTAAAATTATCGAGGCAAGTACTTGTGAGCTTTTTATATGAGCATTATTTAAGTTTAAGTCTTTATATTATTGCATGCATGATTTGACGTATTTGATTACATATTTACGAGATATGCTTTGAGACGTTTTATAAGAAATGAGTCGATACGTATATATTTATGGATTTGATGTTTGAAATATTTGAATTATTTATTTCTGAGATATTTGATATATATATATATATATATATATATATATATATATATTATGAGGCATACTTTGATTTATGTGGTTATGGATTTGAAGCTTTTAGATTTATGACTCGAGTCGACTTGGCCTTAGGCATTATGTGTTTATTTTGAGTTATGATATTTTACAAGAGATGTTATTTACGGGATATTTTTATGGAATATTTGAGTTGACTTGTCTTATGCGGTGATTGTGTTCTAATTCGGTTTATGGCGTTTTAAAGAGTTTATACTTGCGGGTTATTTTATTGAGGATTTGAGATGACTTGGTCTATGACCACGGCGGCATCATTGTCGGCATTATTATTTTCCTATTTCCATAAAGGGCTACGCCTTACGTATTCAGTGGTCTATGACCACGGCGGCATCATTGCCGGCGTTTATTATGGTTTTCATATTTTTCTACACTTCTCGGTTGAGGCGGATCATGCTACTACATGATTTGAGCGGGCCGTTGTAATGGCCGACATTGTCGTGATTGACGTGGACTCACCTGATCCGTGATTGCCGTGCTCATCCCATGGTCGGGTTTCTAGGAGGTACCTTCGTGTTCAATACATTGGACATTTTTTTAAAAAATAATATACAAGCATTCAAGATTTGAATAAGATTTCTAAAGTAAAAATGCTCGAGCATGTTTTGATTTGATTACTTGGATGATTTCGTGATGATTTGATGAAGGGGAAAGATTTACCTTGTTACCCTATTTCGGTCCTTTGACTTTTGATTACGAGTTATACATACATACATACATACATACATACATACATACATACATACATACATACTTGTTATATGAGATGATAACTTTTATTCGGAGTACGTTGATTTGATTCCTTTGAGTATTATGAGTTCCCTTGAGATTATATCGAGTTTGAAACATTATGAGTTATCGTATTTGAGTCATGAGTTAATCGATTTGAAGTATGAGTTATTGTTTTAAATTATGAGTATTCTATTTGGTTTATGAGTATTCTTTTGAGTTATTATCGGTTTGAAATCTTTCGAGTTGATTTGAGATTCTAATGCACGTTATGATGATCTTTTAAAACTTATGATGATTTATGAGGCATGTGTTTATTTAAAATTCCCTTGAGAATTTCTAACGATCATGTGATACTATATATGCTTATACTCATGTCTAGTTCATATATTACCCTGCTTATGTATTTGCTTAGTCTATGTGGAAGACTAACCCCACCACGGTGGGCTGGTTATGTTTATGACATAATCAGGTACAGGAACAGTTCAGGAGCATGGAGGTCAGGAACCCTAGTGAGAGTTGTGTTGGTTGAACTTGGGGTGGTTGGTTCTTTAGACTTGATTCTTTTTCCTCCCTATTGTTTGTGGGTTGGTTCCCGTTTCTACAGTATGATTATTGTTGCCCCCGAGTTTGACAATTCATGGTCGTTTGTTATTGCGGGTTTTGGAACCCTTTGTGGTGGACATCATGTGACGTCTTTTGGTTTCCCTTGTCCTTCTTATTGACAAGTTATGTCATGTGTTGTGTTATCATATTATTCCCTATTCTTATATCGTTTATTATTAGCCTGAGGGAGTCCTCGTCCGGGGCTCCTGGCGCTGTGACGCCTATCTCGTTTTGGGGGCGTTACATCAATCATCCAGGTTATCGTAGTGGAAAGCAAAAGGTTCTTTGGATGAAAGAGGGAGAAGATTTTCATATAGCACATACGTACATTCTTCTCAATTGTAGAGAGCGGACTCATACATTGAGTAAATTAATTATTCTTACACTTATATTTTATAATAAATTTACATTTATTAACTATTAATTAATTGTCCTTTGTATAGGGATTTTCAAAATGTGGAAGGACGGGGAAATCCAAATGCCCTTGTCAAGCATTTTCGTGGATGATTTTATGACCTTGTAAGTTTTCACACCTCCGTGCACGACTCACTATATAGTATTTCAAAGATAGGTGTTTAATATTTGCATTATATATATATAGTTTATCAATAAGGAAGTCACAAAGAACCCTTTACTAGTTAGTTTGGCATGGGGTCTAACCAAAAAGATTTTATCGTGGCCAACATACTTCATTAATGGTTTTAAATATGAAACACAACAACGCAATGAAGGAAAATTAAGCATGAATAGTGGTGTTTGTGTAAACACTTTTAACCATGATGACGGGTCACAATCAGACTTCTTTGGTTTGATAGAACAAATCTTGGAATTTGAATTCTCCGGATTTCCATGTAAGAAGATTGTCTTATTGAAGTGTTTGTGGTATGATCCCACTAGTAGAGGGACATACATTCATCCATAATACAATTTTCAAGAGATCAATGTGAGGAGACGATATCACGCAAATGATCCCTTCGTCTTTGCCCAACAATGCATCCAATTTTACTACGTTGACTACTCCGGGGTAGGTCGTAGTTGTGTAGATTGGAGGTTCGTTTGTAAGACCAAGCCACGGGCAAGGTTTGAGAAAAGGTGGACAAATATTGTATTGAATGTTGATCAACCATTACAATCGAATGATATTGAGGTAAACGAATTTATAGGGGCATCAATTGATGCTTTGCCTACTACTCTAGATGATGTAATTGATCAAGTTGATGACAATGAGGTTTCCGACGGTGCACAATATTGTGAAGAAGATGATTTGTCATCCGTGTCGGATAATGATTGATCAAATGTTTCAATGTAGATGAGATTGTGTTGTATTGTACGTATTGGATGATGAAGTGAGAAATGTTTTAATGTTTTGAACTTTTGATGATGTAAATGAGATTGTATTGTATTCGATGTTCTACAGATAGTGACTAGTTTCAATTGTTAATTAAAATGTTACAAACAAACGTTATGTGATGCATTTTTTGATATAGCCACGTTTTTTTCGAGGGTAAATTTGTGGGTAGTAAATTAACACGCGCGCTGCAAAATGAAAGCGGGCCACCAAAATGAAAAATGTTTGGCCGAATAAAATATATTGGGCGGGTTAATTTTTAATTCCTTCAATTTTCCCCTAGTTCTTAAAGCCCTAACTTCGATTGATTTGTGCACTTGGCTGCCTCCTCCATCTTCCCCGTTTGTTCAAGGGCGAACGACAAATTGCCTCCTCTATCTTCTCCGTTCATCAATGTCGGCCTCTCTCCCCGTCATCTTCTTCTCGACTATGCAGAGGTACGTTCTTCTTCTCTACTCATTTGTAACACCCCAAATTCGCGGGACTCGGGATGCTACTGGCGAGACCTCACAATGGGTCCCGACCCTTAGCCTGACAACAATTTCACCGGACCTTTCCAACAAGGAACAAATAAAGGCAAAACTAAAAATTGTTTATAATGTATGCGAGAAACTGAAATGTAAAGATACAAGGTGGAAACTCAGCCAAGTCCTCAAAACGACATAACTCCGATAAGAAACAAAACCGTACAACATAAACCAACAACACAAGACATATCCCAAAAAACGTCCCCGTCCTATAATGTACGGAGACCCCCGTTGTCCACTCCTCCACCTCACTCGGCGGCGTCCCTAACCTGCAAGTCATCTACACAAACGGTTTAAAACCGTTAGCTCATATTCGAAGCATTAGAAAAGAGGTGAAGGCACATACACACATATATCACATAACATGTACATGCTCCAAAACACACAAGTCCGGTTTATTATCTTTTTATTATTAAGTCGTATCCCGTTCTAATTCAACTTAGGTTTGTGACACGAGAACCACCGTGGTCTCGCCTCAGTCCCTACTTACCGGCAAGGAATGGTACTGATGCATCCGACCGTCTACCCGCCTGGGCTAGTCGCCGAGAACCTCCTAGACTGTCGCAAGAGCTAGGCAGATGATGTCACCGCCCGTTATCATACACTTGGGCCAAAATAATATAAAGTGGGTGGTCCTATTTACCGATTTAGTTGTTTATAACATAAACAATAACACAAACACACACCACCAACACACATCGATGCTAATACGTAAAATACGAGCTAAGTAAGTCCGGAGACTTACCTCGTCACCACACTCAAATCACCACACTCTCGCTTCCTTAAGGAGGAAGCCCACAACCTGCTCACGCTCAAGAAGGCTTATACTTCACTCTAGTGATCTAAGCAAGATCACCTAACCCTCAAGCTAGGAATGCATCCTAGGGTCCAAGGTACTCACCACACTCCCCACACATGAAAGCAATTCACAACAACTTATAACCTCACAAGATCTTAAACCTCAGTCAAGAAGGAACAAGATAGCCTAGAAGGTCCATCATGCTCAACATACTCATATCAATCAACTACATCGAGCCTTAGAGGCTCCTAGGTTCACAACTACTAAGTGTCATCTCAAACTACTCTAGATCCATCCTAGGCATGCTACTAACATGATACAACTACAACACTAAGGAAGGAACGAAGAGGAAGGGAGAGGAGAATCCTACTGTTGAAGAAACCGCAGCCGCGGAGTCAAGCTGGTTCCCCAGCGGAACATTGCCGCCGCCCCTGCGCCTTGCTGCCGTCCTGGAGCTGCCCCTGCGGTGCTGGAGCCGCACCTGCGGTGGTCTGGAGCTTGGAGCCACCCATGCGGCCGTGATGAGCCGCACCGACGGTGGTCTGGAGCCTGGAGCCGCCCCTGCGGCCGTGATGAGCCGCCCACGCGGTTTCGCTGCAGAAACTCGTCTTCTTCATCTTCGACCGTGGATCCTTGGCTCCAATGTCCTCCTCTCCTTGTTGGGTCTTCTCCAAACACCAACCAATGGTCTTAGACTCCCCTCCACGACCTAAACGAGCTAAGAACAAGCACATGCAAGGATTTGAGAAAAAAGCTTCTCAAGAGCTTCATTCATGGCCATGGATGGAGGGGAAAAGGAAGGGATAATCAGCAAAGAAGAGAAGGGAGGGAGAAGAAGATGCTTACCAAACCACATCTGAATCCTCTCCACTGCAGTCCACAATCCAAGAGCTTCAATCAAAATGGAAGAAGAGAAAAGAGAGCAAAGAGAGGAAGAGAGGAAGAGAGTAACGTGAAATGAAAGTCAAAAGTGAAAGAGGGAGGGGACAAGGCTGCCAAGGAGGAGAGGGGACAACTGAAATCTTGTCACATTTGCTCGGAACGAGTGGTCGGAAATGACCTCTTGTCACCTAAGCTCGGAACGAAGGGTTGGAAAGCGGAAAAGGGAATAACGACGGGTCGGCTCGGGATTTTAGGAATAAATCCCGGCACTCGGCACCTCGTGTCTATGGGAAGATCTACAAAACGCTCTAAGTCCGGAATAAAAATTCCGGACGTTACAACTAACCCCCCTAAAAACAAGTTTCATCCCGAAACTTGCTAAACGCAGCACTCTCGAACAAACACGTCTCGTAACCACGTGGAACTCATAAAACGTCAACTATCGGCTCTAATCCAAGTCTACGTATAGAATCACATCAAGACCTCTCAAGGTGCACATATACTCATACGAACTCACGTAACACATCATGACATAAACACATAGAACAAACAAGGGAAGATCTCGGGACCAACCCGCCGGTCTTATCGATGTCGCTAAATCTGCGTAAAACTCGGGATAGTTCGTCCGGATACTATCATCCGTCTCCTATGTAGCCTCATCGGCTCCTCGCCTCGACCACCGCACTCTCAGCATCGGTATCTCCTTCGATCGAAGGCGCCCTCGTACTCCGCTCTAAAACCTCTATCGGGTGCTCTGCAAAAGTATGGTCCGGCTCAACCACTAGGTCCTCGTGGCTGATGATGTGCCTCGGGTCGTGTATGTACTCTCTCAGCTGAGAGACATGAAATACCGGATGTATACCCTCCAACCGCGGTGGAAGTGCTAACCGGTATGCCACCTCACCGACTCTCTCCAAGATCTCGACTGGACCGACATATCGGGGGCTTAACTTCCCCTTAATGCCGAATCGCCTGACGCCCCGCGTCGGTGATACCCTCAACCACACCTGAGCTCCTACCCTGAACTCTAGAGGTCTACGCCTCCTATCCGCATACGACCTCTGACGGCTCTGCGCGGCCAACATCTTCTCTCGGATCAAAGCAACTCTAGCCACGTCGTCATGTACCTGATCTGGAGCTACAACGCTAGAACTCCCCGGCTCGTCCCAACATAAGGGAGTACGGCATCTCCGTCCATACAATGCCTCATATGGTGCCTTCCCAATCGACGAGTGTCAGCTATTATTATATAAAAACTCGACCAATGGGAGATGATCTGGCCATACCTTACCCCAATCTAGTACACATGCTCGTAACATATCCTCTAATGTTTGAATAGTCCACTCAGACTGGTTGTCGGTCTGTGGATGGTATGCGGTGGTGAAATGAAGACTCGAACCTAGGGTGGCGTGTACTTGCTGCCAGAACCTCGAGGTAAAACGCCCATCCCTGTCTAAGATGATGGTCCTCGGTACTCCATGTAATCTCAAAATCTGATGGGTAAACTCCTTGGCTAAACGACTCACCGGCCACGTTTCCCGTATAGGAATGAAACGCGCGGTCTTCGTCAACCGATCTACTACCACCCATATCGCGTCAAAGCTCCTACTCGGTCTCAGACCGGTAACGAAATCCATGGATATGTCCTCCCACTTCCACTGCGGCACGGGCAGTGGGTGAAGCTCTCCTCCGTGTCTCTGGTGGTCGATCTTGACCTGCTGGAAGGTCGCGCATCGGGCCACATATCTAGCTACATCGGGATTGAGCCCGCCCCACCAATAAAATCTCCTAATATCCCGGTACATCTTACTCGTGCTTGGGTGCACAGAGTAACGTGTGGAATGTGCCTCATGAAAAATCCGCTCTCTCAATTCCTGGTCCGACGGTACACAAATACGTCCCTGGCGTCTCAATAGCCCGTCTGCTCCTGTGATAAACTGCGGTGCCTCTCCTCGGGACATCCTGTCCCGGATCCTCATCAAAAGGGGACATCCCTCTTGCTTCTGCCGGATCTCTCCGGACAGGTCAGGTAATACCTCTAACTCGGACAAACAACAGTCCGTATCCGGGAACCGGATATCCAACTCCAACCTTATCAAATCCCTCTGCAACTGTGGCTGAACCATAAGCCGAGCTATAGCCTCCTCTCGAGGTGCCCTCCTACTAAAAGCATCGGCGACTACGTTCGCCTTCCCCGGATGGTACAAAATCTCTAAGTCAACATCCTTAATCAGCTCCAACCATCTCCTCTGGCGGTTATTCAACTCCCACTGAGTGAATATATATACTTCAGACTCTTATGGTTTGTGAAGATCTGGCACGTAGCCCCGTACAAGTAATGTCGCCAGATCTTCAGGGCATGAATCACTGCTGCTAGCTCAAGATCATGGGTAGGGTAATTCTCCTCGTATGGCTTTAGCTGTCGAAAAGCGTACGCAATAACCCTACCCCTCTGTATCAAAACGCACCCAAATCCTAGCTTGGAGGTGTCACTATAAACTACAAAATCCTCTACGCCCTCAGGCTGGGCTAAAACGGGAGCGGAGGTTAACCTCCTCTTCAGCTCCTCGAAGCTGCGTTGACAAGGCTCGGACCAGGCGAACCTGGTAGACTTCCTCAGCAAGGAAGTGAGCGGTCGTGCAATCACGGAGAAACCCTCAACAAAACGGCGGTAGTATCCCGCGAAGCCTAAGAAACTGCGCACCTCTTTGACCGTCCTAGGAGGCGGCCATGAGAAAACACACTCTATCTTCGCCGGGTCAACCATGACACCCTCGGCGGAAACTATATGACCCAGAAATGCCACCTCGGACATCCAAAACTCGCACTTAGAGAGCTTAGCGTAAATCTCTCTATCCTGGAGGACTCGAAGCACCGTCATCAGGTGTCCCGCATGCTCCTCCCTACTCCGGGAGTGAACTAAGATGTCGTCTATAAACACTACCACGAACTGGTCCAATAAGTCGATGAAGATGCCGTTCATCAACTCCACGAAGACGGCGGGTGCATTCGTGAGCCCGAATGGCATCACGACAAACTCATATTGGCCGCATCTCGTCCTGAATGCCGTCTTCGGCACGTCCTCCTCTCTCGATTGATACACTTGAAACGCCGGGTGGACACCCTCTACTCTCAACGGCCATGCCAGCCGGTAAAACACTTTCCCAACTTGCGCAAAGATCTTAAAAAGGTCTGATGTATCGGAAACTCAACTTCCTTCTCGGGTCTTTCTCACTACAACATTTCCATTATGTTTCTTCTTTGCTTGTCTCTAACAAAGAAGATCGAACTTTCAATATACACCGTTGGCTTTGGTTCTTGTCAAACCAACATTTGATGTTACGTTTCCTAAGTTCTTATTGCAAGTTCTAAGTAATGAAGGAAATACTTTGCTTCACACTGCTTCTACTAATGAGACATGTATGCTATAACTTTTACATCGTCTCTCAATACTCAATCAAGACCATGTCTTGAAGAATCACTTGTACACTTCAAACTGATCATACCTTGAGGCAATTTCAAAACAGTTGCACCAATGAATCTCCTCTTAACTCTCAACAACTCCATTGTCCATTTTCGTCCCACTCAATACTTCATCGCCATCCGGATTAGGTTAGCCATAGATGGTATTACTTGGACAATCTCTCCACAAATCCGGTAATGATCAGCACATCCAAGAAAACTTGTAACTTCTTTCACATCCTTCGGGGGTTGTCATCCCGAGACAATGGTCATACAACTTCACTCTTCTTCGAGAGTAGACCAAAATGTCTTATTCGGGGCATTAGTAAGCCCATATGGAATCACTACAACTCGTAGTGACCATGGTTTGTCCGGAATGCCGTGTTTGCAATATCCCAGTCTCGACTTCTCAATTGGTGACAATCAAACCTTAACTTGATCTTAGAAGAGATCACCGGCCCTTGCAACCGGTCGAGTAGATCATCTATACGTGGTAAGGGGGTACTTGTTCTTCATTGTTATCTTGTTCGGCTCATTGTAATCGATGTACAAATGGAGATAACCGTCTCTCTTTTCGTAAACTGGTGTTCTCCATAACAACTTCAAATCAAGAGTTTAAGATATATTCTAAGTTCTTGTTACCGTTCCTTTATGATCCCACAACCTGGTTACTCTCCCCCACACTCATCCATGGACCACCCGCACATGCGCGTTCTCGGTTTTCACCAATTAGCTGATAACTGACCTTCTCCTATGTCAAAGACTTACCATTCTTCTATGCTTCCATGTTACCATTCTCATGAAGGCTACCCTCTCGGGGTATTCCGTTAACTCATTCTTCATTCCACACTTTCTTTTCCTTATGCGAGATAAATATACCCTTCTCGGCGTTGTTGTGTCACATGACTCACCTTCATAGGCTACACCGCGCTTCATGATATCTTGTAAGTGCGTCTTCTCAAAATCTCTAACGTTAGTTAGCATCCACGTGTTACTCTCATCTTCTTAGGATCATCATTTATACACACTTCCTCCTTCTTGGCATTTCTTCGCCTTATCTTCATAAAGGAAACCGGTCAACTCCGCGTGAATCCCCACCTTGCCATTCTTCTCATAACTCTCGTAATGTTGACTCTTCACTTAATGGTACCTCGTAAGCTTAACTTATGGTATCTTACATCTTTCACACTTGGTTCGATCACGTTTCTCATCTTGACTCCAAAGCTTAGGAGCATCTAAGGAAAGCTTCACTTCTCGTGATGGAACACCGGCTTTAACCTTGTTAGAATGCACCCATCTCCTCCTCGATTCGCATCTTTAGTTGTCCACGCGTCTTCTTGAAGAACTTAAGTTTGCTATCTCCATTGTTCTTGTCGTACATAGTCCTCAAACACGGTAGCTCCAATGGACGCTCCCCTGGTCCTGGCAGATGGAGAACTCTGCGCCCCGGACCTCCCAACGGTCCTATCCCCAGCCTCGGGAACGATGTTCTCGGCGACGTCCTCTACGGGAACCTCAACTACTGGTGGATCCACAACTGGCGGGTCCGCAATGGGGATTCTTTCCCGACCTCTCGCGCCTGGAGGTCTTCCTACTCGTCCCCGTCTCGGGACGGTAGGAGAAAGAGGGGGTCTACCCCTGGCGGGTCCTACGTAAGCGGTAGCTCTCGTACGTGCCATCTAATAGCGTATGGCGTTTACTTATGTGTAAATACGTAGGTACTACTTATGATCTCGGTATGATAAAACTTTTAAAACGTAAGGTAAACATGATCACAATATACATCCAAGGCATACAAGTCCAAAACATCCTAAGGCCACATACATAGCTTGGTACAAACAATTCCACAAACATCCTAAGGTCATACATATATATAACTATGTAATAGTATATATATATATATATATATATATATATATATATATATATATATATATATATATATATATATATACTTCTAATCCAGAGATCTATGTCGCCGAGGTTTGCGGAAGGAGTGGTGGTCCTGTAGATTCTAACCCAAACCCGACTCATGCACATGATTTTGAAAACGAAAAGTCAGAACCCGTGTGGGTTCTGTTTATTCCTCATTCGTCCTTTAAAATGATTGCGAGTGTCATTGTTGTAAACCTATGGCTCTTATACCTCTTTTGTAACACCCCAAATCCGCGGGACTCGGGATGCTATGGGCGAGACGTCACAATGGGTCCCGACCCTTAGCCTGACAACAATTTCACCGGACCTTTCCAACAAGGCACAAATAAAGGCAAAACTCAAAATCGTTTATAATGTATGCGAGAAACTGAAATGGAAAGATACAAGGTGGAAACTCGGCCAAGTCCTCAAAACAACATAACTCCGATAAGAAAACCAAAACCGTACAACATAAACCAACAACACAAGACATATCCCAAAAAACGTCCCCGTCCTATAATGTACGGAGACCCCGGTTGTCCACTCCTCCACCTCACTCGGCGGCGGCCCTAACCTTCAAGTTATCTACACAAATGGTTTAAAACCGTTTGCTCATATTCGAAGCATTAGAAAAGAGGTGAAGGCACATACACACATATATCACATAACATATACATGCTCCAAAACACACAAGTCCGGTTTATTATCTTTTTATTATTAAGTCGTATCCCGTTCTAATTCAACTTAGGTTTGTGACACGAGAACCACCGTGGTCTCGCCTCGGTCCCTACTTACCGGCAAGGAATAGTACTGATGCATCCGACCGTCTACCCGCCCGGGCTAGTCGCCGAGAACCTCCTAAACTCTCGCAAGAGCTAGGCAAATGATGTCACCGCCCGTTATCATACACTTGGGCCAAAATAATATAAAGTCGGTGGTCCTATTTATCGATTTAGTTGTTTATAACATAAACAATAACACAAACACACACCACCAACACACATCGATGCTAATACGTAAAATACGAGCTAAAAAGTCCGAAGACTTACCTCGTCACCACACTCAAATCACCACACTCTCGCTTCCTTAAGGAGGAAGCCCACAACCTGCTCACAAGAGATATGCATATCAATACATGCTCACGCTCAAGAAGTCTTATACTTCACTCTAGTGATCTAAGCAAGATCACCTAACCCTCAAGCTAGGAATGCATCATAGGGTCCAAGGTACTCACCACACTCCCCACACATGAAAGCAATTCACAACAGCTTATAACCTCACAAGATCTTAAACCTCAGTCAAGAAGGAACAAGCTAGCCTAGAAGGTCCATCATGCTCAACATACTCATATCCATCAACTACATCGAGCCTTAGGGGCTCCTAGGTTCACAACCACTAAGTTTCATCTCAAACTACTCTAGATCCTTCCTAGGCATGCTACTAACATGATACAACTACAACACTAAGGAAGGAACGAAGAGGAAGGGAGAGGAGAAGCCTATTGTTGAAGAAACCGCAGCCGCGGAGTCAAGCTAATGCCCCAGCGGAACACTGCCGCCGCCCCTGCGGACCTAGGAGCCGCCCTTGCGCCTTGTTGCCGTCCTGGAGCCGCCCCTGCGATGTTGGAGCCGCACCTGCGGTGGTCTGGAGCCTGGAGCTGCCCCTTCGGCCGTGATGAGCCGCACCCGCGGTGGTCTGGAGCCTGGAACTGCCCCTGCGGCCGTGATGAGCCGCCCCCGCGGTTTTGCTGCAGAAACTCGTCTTCTTCATCTTCGATCGTGGATCTTTGGCTCCAATGTCCTCCTCTTTTTGCTGGGTCTTCTCCAAACACCAACCAATGGTCTTAGACTCCCCTCCACGACCTAAATGAGCTAAGAACAAGAACATGCAAGGATTTGAGGAAAAAGCTTCTCAAGAGCTTCATCCATGGTCATGGATGAAGGAGGGAAAAAGGAAGGGATAATCAGCAAAGAAGAGAAGGGAGGGAGAGGAAGAAGCTTACCAAACCACATCTGAATCCTCTCCACTGAAGTCCACAATCCAAGAGCTTCAATCAAAATGGAAGAAGAGAAAAGAGAGCAAAGAGAGGAAAAGAGGAAGAGAGTAACGTGAAATGAAAGTCAAGAGTGAAAGAGGGAGGGGACAAGGCTGCCAAGGAGGAGAGGGGCCAACTGCCATCTTGTCACTTTTGCTCGGAATGAGGGGTCGAAAATGACCTCTTGTCACCTCAGCTCGGAACGAAGGGTCGGAAAGCGGAAAAGGGAATAACGACGGGTCGGCTTGGGATTTTAGGTATAAATCCCGGCACTCGGCACCTCGTGCCTACGGGAAGATCTACAAAACGCTCTAAGTCCGGAGTAAAATTTCCGGACGTTACATCATTAATGGCGAACGACAAACTTGTTGCTTCTTCTCCACTCATTAATTGACACTTCTCAATGGCTTCTCAGGTTCTCAGTCGCCTGCCTCTCTCTTCCTCTTCTCCTTCTCGACTGCGTGGTTTGGTTCTTCTCCTTCTGTTGTCCTCTCCGACATTTCTCCTTCTCGGCTACATAGAGGTACACATATTTCCTTCTCAGTTGCTTCTCCGACATTTCTTCTTCTCAGCTACGTGATTCATCTAGGTTTCATTATTTCTCTGGTGGTCTGTGTACATGTGAGGATATATAGCTACGTGATTCATCTAGGTTTTTCTCTTATTTATTACTATCATCTCCTTCTCAGGTTTTTCTCTTGTTTGTTTGTGAAAATGTAGCTTACAATCACATAATGAGTTGCAATTGCATTCTTTGTAGATTAATTATTAGAATGAGTTACAGTTGTGGCAAGGCAATCTAAACTTGTCCGTACATATATATTTTGACTTGCATATTGATTAGGTTATATTGTCTTGTTTGCAAATCTTTGTAATGTTCTGGCAGTTTTGTTGAATGTCTACTACAGTCATTATTTCTAATTTCTGCAAAGCAATTTAAACTTCTTTTACTTATTGTTCTTTCACTTGTTGTTCTTGTTTGTCATTGCAGTCATTTTGATAGGTAACATCATGAAACGTGTTGGCACTTCACGGTCATTATTTACAGTTTCGCGCGAAGCTGTAGTGATGGTGTTACTACTCGTGGTCGTGTTGCTTCTGCTCCTTCCCGTCATCCTGATGCTACTTATTCATGTGCACGTACTCGTCAGGGCCTTGTTGCTAGCAGTGCTCGTGCCAATCACCGTGTCAATGCTACCACTCCTACTATCACTCCATCTACCAATCCATCTATCACTCCGGCTACCACTCCTACTACCACTCCGGCTACCAATCCGGCTATCACTCCGGCTACCACTCCTACTCCTAATCCTCAAGGATCTAGCAACTCAGATGCATGTGTGCAAGAGATTGAGCAAGTTGAAGGTGAACAATATGAGGAGGAGGATGAAGGTGATGGTTCTGCTCCAACTCCTAATGCTCACGGTTCTGCTCCAACTCCTAATGCTCAAGGATCTGACAACTCAGAAGCTCAATATCAAACCGAACAACACAAGATATATGTTGTTGGGAGTTCCAAATGACGGCACTCGGTTACTCTCTTCTCTGTTTTTTTTTTACTGATTTTTTATCAAACCTAATTAGTAAAAGTTTATATTACTAAGCATATGATATTTTGAAGAGATTTTAAGCCACGCAAGTGAGCTTTTGCAAAGATGAAGGAAATTATACATGGACATTACAATGGCGTGTGGACAAGTATTTCCAAAGTGACACAAAATGTTAAGAACATGTGGTTTAGTGAACTTAAGGTGCAGTTTTAATGATTGATATTTGATTTATTTTGCAATATGTTGTGGAATTTTCTGCATTTGACATTGTAGAAACATTTTGCCTTCACGGTGTCAGAAGAAGAGATGAAAAAGACATTTTTTTTATCAAGCTTGTGCTCACATACGAAACAACTTTAAGTTTCACCGTGATAAGGGATCCATAACTGATTTTATTGGAGATGATATATGGAAAGAGATGGAACATTTAAGAAAAACTGATGAAAAACTAGTTAAGCAAGCAACAATGAACAAGATGAATTCGGGTTCCAAAAATGTTCATGATGCTGGTTCATACCGAGGAGGTTCATGCAAAGTCAGCAAATGGAGAAAAAGAATGGTGAGTATATTATATATTAATGTTCAATTTTATCTTTGAGTTGTAGTGTATGTAAGAGCCTTGGTCCTTCGGACCGAGATTTGATTTTAGCCGAGATTGGCTTTGGACGAGATTTACCTAGCCGCCCCCACAGGCTTGTGTGCCGCCTCTGCGGGTTTCTGCCCATGCGGCTCAAGGAACCGCCCCTGCGGTTTCCGGCGGCTGCAGCCGGTTTTGTTGACTTCATTGACCGGTACTTTACCTTTCTTTTCCTTCCTTCTTAAGTCTTTCCCTGGCTTACAGGGCAAGGGTTTCTTCATTCCTATTCCAGTCCCACGTCCTCCTTGTTTATCCTTCTTACTTCTTGATCTTCTTCTTGGTTTCTTTGGATTTTGGAAGAGTTTTGAGGTGGTTTTATGTGTGGTTGATGATGATGATGAAGGCAGAAACTATTGCTGAGCTTGAAGGCTAGCTGAGAAGGGATTGATTCATTTGGCAGCTTAGGACCACAAGAGTGGTAGGTATTCTCCTTCTTCTTTTCGTTCTTAACTTGATTCCATCTTCCTAGCTTAGGATTAGATGCATGTTTAAGGGTATTGATGTTGGTATGTGTATGGATATGAATGTGATTGGTTTTGGTGAAGAGAAGACGTGAGTTGATCACGAGAGTAGCCGAAGAGGATTCGCGGGGCTACATTCTGCATTGTCGCCGCCCCTGCGTCTAGAAGCCGCCGCCCCTGCGGAAGACGTGTCACCGCACCCGCGGCCAGAAGCTACCGCCCCCGCGGCAACGGTCACCGAGCCTGCCGCCAGGAGTCACCGCGCCTACGGTTACTTGCATCCCGCCCCTGCGTCCCTTGATCACGCAGGTGCGTCTTGTCCCGGATCTACCTAGAGTTGGGTAGATCCTTTCCTTTCCTAGTATGAGGGAATTAGTATCATGTTAGGTATCGGATGATGATGAGCATGATATAGATATGCCGATTATGGCTTTGAGGATTATGAGTTGATACATTCTTATGCCTTGTTATTGGGCCGTACTGTCCTCCAGTTGAAGTGGACCTGATTGAGAGTGATCGTAGTAAGAATACTTCAGAGGTTGAGGTAAGTCCATAGGACTTACTTAGCTGCCATTCCTATATTGGATGTGTGCATGAGTGGTGTGTGTTATATGAGTGATAGTATGCGTTATAATGATTACCTACCTATGGTTTAGTAACTGCCCATTGTAGGGATGTGACAACTTGTCCTTTCATCCCGCTGGGAGTCTGGAGGTTCTCTTAGGGCAGGCCAGTATGGCTCAGTGGGCCGGCCACCTGTCCACTCCCATAGGGTACACGGGAGGTGGGACCGGATCACCACTCCAGCTGGCACCATCCCCGAGAGGCGAGGGTTATATTCCTCGTGTCACATATATTCATATTGATGTATATATATACGCTTGAGTGACTGGACTTTATAAAGATAATAAACCGGGTAAATGTGTGATAGCATGATGATGTGTTAATATTCTTTATATGTGTTTGTGCTTTTGCATCTCCATATATATGCATGGTTAGCTAACGGTTTTATACCGTGTTGTAGATCATTTGCAGGTTAGGAGCACTGCAGAGTGATCCAAATGGGGCGATCCGCTGAGGGCTCCGTACACGGGGGACGAGATCGAGGGCTAGGGGGTTTTATGTTGTATGACTTTATACTTGAATATTACCTTGTATCATTTTGATGTATATATATATCAGTTTCAGGTTTTGGTTTTAATCTGCATGTGCCTTGTTGTAAGATCCAGTGAAATTGTTGTCAAGCTAGGGTCAGGATCCATTTTGAGATCCTAGCCCAGTAGCGCCTCGAGTCCCACGGATTCGGGGTGTTACAAAGGTGGTATCAGAGCCTTAGGTTGACAACAATGACACTTGCTATCTGCGATAAAGGTTGGATAGATAAATAATCAGAACCCGAAAGGGGTCTGACTTTTCAAAAGGTTTTGGTTTTGAAATGAGTACAAATGTTTTGGGATATCGTGTACGTGAGCCATCGCCCCTCTGAAGATCTCGACAGTATAGATATATATAGATATTCTGTTGTGATTGATTGCTATATATCTATACATATGGCATATATATAGCCTTCTAAGTTAGGTTTACGTCCTCTGCAGATGGTTCAGATTAGAGCCTTACCTGCAGCTGGGCAAGGTAGAGGCAGACCCCCTCGAGGTAGAGGACGGGGTAGAGTTCCTGATGTCGATCCACGTGCAACAGAGTAGGTTTATGAGGACATTGCTGAGAGCGTCGTTCCTGAGATTGGGAACGGGGCAGCTAGGAGACAAGGACCACAACGAGTCCAGTCTGAGGACTCAGATCGTGTCTCCATGGAGGGACCAACCTTTCGCGAGTATATTAGGCGAGTTGAGGAGGCTGCCAGAGCAGGTAGGCGTGTCCCGGATCTGCCAGTATAGGAGGGATCATTTGCGAGATCCCACAGAGTTACTCAGCTACCAGCTGCTCAAGCACTTGTTGCTGAGACTGCTAGAGTTACAGAGGAGCATAGAGGGCCTAAACCAGACACATGGTTGAAGGCATTTCATCAGATGGGAGTACCCCCTTTCTCTGGGAAGGTGGGGTTGGAGGTGGAGCTTTGGATCGGACATGTGGACTCAGCTCTCGAGTCCATTAGATGTCCAGAAAATAGGCAGGTAGAGTTGGTGCAGACTTTGTTTAGGGATTTGGCACAGTATTGGTGGAGGTCCGTACGAGGACAGGTTAGTAGCTATGATCAGATGCGGACCATGATCAGAGAGCGTTTTTGCCCTGCCTCACTGAGAAGGGAGAAACTGCGGAACTTCGTGGAGGCTGGCTTCGAGGATGTACCAGTCTCCGAGGCCATCAGGAGATTTCAGGAGGAGCTGGCATTGCTGGGTCCAGCTGCACCTCCTGTAGATCAGCATGTGTATCTGTTTTCCCGGTGACTGAGGGATACCATCCGGGCCTATATGGCGGGATTTCATTGCGAGTCCTTGATGGACTACTAGGATAGAGCTGCTGATTATGAGCGAGAGCGGGTCAGTCAGAGGAGATCTTCTCATAACGGAGGGTCTGAGAAGAGACAACGTACGGGGAAGACCAGTGGTGCTGGTGGAGCTGTTAGTACAGGGCGAGGCCAGAGTCGCCAAAGTCATCCCCCTTCTACACCAGCTACAGATAGAGTACGGCAATGTTTCAACTGCGGTGGGTATGGACATATCCGGCCAGAGTGTACGAGGCACTTAATGACTTGCTTAACTTGTGGTGGACGAGGACACAGAGCTGTCTTCTGTAGACAGGGTGGAGCATCATCACAGCGGGGTTCTTCCCCTGCTAGTATAGCGGGAGGTGTGCAGAGACCACCACAGCCGCAGTCGACACAGAGACAGTAGAGGGTCCCAGATCTCCCTACGACTCAAGGATCTGCTCTCGGGCCGAATAGAGGCAGAGGCCGTGGTGGGAGCACCACTGATACCAGAGGACCACAGGGCCGCGTTTGTTAGTTGAGGAGTGCAGAGGAGCCAGCTGCACCGACTGCTACAAGTACCATTCTGATTCATGGTTTACCTGTTAGAGTATTATTTGATACTGGAGCGACACATTCTTTCATTTCTGATGCCTGTGTGGACCGTCTGAGTTTAGATACGACGGAGGGGATACCCTTTAGTATAGGGTTACCCGATGGTAGTAGAGTTAGAGGTACCCGTGAGATTCGCGATTGTCCCATTACTGTAGGGACCCATGTTCTGCTTGTGGACTTCTTTGTCATGCCATTAGTGCATGAAGAAGTCATTCTAGGTATGGATTGGATGGATAGGCATCAGGCTGTCTTAGATGTGGGTAGGAGGAATGTTACCCTCTCTACCGAGCTAGGTCAGATAGAGGTTTTCCGAGGTTGGGACCTTGGAAAGACAGGCACGATTATCAGTGCGATATGGGCAGCCAGGCTGATTGCACATGGATGTGAGGCCTTCTGGTGTTATGCCATGAAGGAAGGGGAGAGTCCAGCCCTAGAGGATATCCCAGTAGTTTGTGAGTTTACTGATGTATTTGCTGAGCCGTCTAGTTTGCCACCTCAAAGGAGTGTGGACTTTGGTATTGACCTAGAGCCTGGTACGAGACCGATCTCGAAGGCCCCATAATGGATGGCTGTCGAGATGTTAGAGCTGAAGAAGCAACTTGAGGAGTTGGCAGAGAAGGGTTTCATTAGCCCTAGTGTATCTCCGTGGGGAGCGCATGTCCTCTTCGTACGGAAGAAGGACGGATCACTGATATTGTGTATCGATTACAGAGAGCTGAACAAGGTGACAATCAAGAACAAGTATCCATTGCCGCGTATCGGTGACCTGCTAGATCAACTTTAGGGAGCTACAGTATTTTCCAAGATCGACATGCGTTCAGGGTATCATCAGCTGAGGGTTAGGGAGCAGGACGTACATAAGACAGCTTTCCGGACCAGATATGGACACTACGAGTTTGTAGTGATGCCATTTGGGCTTACGAATGCCCCAACCGTCTTTATGGAGTTGATGAACAGTATCTTCATCGACTTCCTGGATCAGTTTGTGGTGGTCTTCATAGATGACATTCTGGTGTATTCTCGTAGTAGAGAGGAGCATGCAGGACACCTGAGGACTGTCTTGCAGGTTTTACGGGATAGAGAACTTTATGCTAAGTTCTCTAAGTGCGAGTTCTGGATGCTAGAGGTAGCATTCCTGGGTCATGTCGTCTCTGCCGAGGGGATCAAGGTGGATCCGGCAAAGATTGAGGCAGTAGCAGCATGGACGACACCGACAAACGTCAAGGAGGTACGTAGTTTCCTTGGCCTAGCCGGTTATTACAGACGTTTTGTGGAGGGATTTTCTGTGATCGTCCGTCCACTAACGAGTCTACTGAGGAAGACCACTAGATTTGTGTGGACTGAGCAGTGCAGACAGAGTTTTGAAGAGCTGAAGAGACGTCTGACTTCCGCTCCTGTTTTGGCACAGCCAGAAGGTACAGAGGACTTTGTGGTTTACAGTGATGCATCCAAGCTAGGCTTGGGATGTGTATTACTGCAGCGGGGCAGAGTGATTGCTTATGCGTCTCGACAGTTGAAGACGTATGAGGAGAACTACCCGACTCATGATTTGGAGTTGGCAGCGGTAGTTCATGCACTGAAGATCTGGAGACATTACATGTATGGTACCACATGTCAGATCTTCACAGACCATAAGAGTCTGAAGTACATTTTTACGCAGCGGGAATTGAATAACCGCCAGCGTAGATGGCTCGAGCTGATCAAGGATTTTTATTTGGAGATTTTGTATCATCCGGGGAAGGCGAACGTAGTCGCCGATGCCCTGAGCAGGAAGACGCCTCGAGAGCAGGCGATTGCGAGGCTGACAGTTCATCATCAGTTGCAGAGAGACCTGATCTGGTTAGAGTTGGACATCCAGTTTCCTGATGAGGATGCCTAGCTACGTACTCTAGAGGTACTTCCTGATCTGTTGGATGAGATCCGACAGAAGCAGGAGACTTGCCCGACACTGAGGAGGATCAGATATAGGATGTCTCGGGATGAGGCACCTCAGTTTCTGCTACGAGCAGATGGAGTGTTGAGGCGCCAGGGTCGCGTCTGTGTACCTGCTGATGCAGATTTACGTCAGAGGATATTACGGGAGGCTCACTGTACACCTTACTTTGTACATCTAGGTACGAGTAAGATATATCAGGACTTGAGACGTCTCTATTGGTGGGAGGGCTGAAGCCCGATGTAGCCAGATTTGTAGCGCAGTGTGCGACCTGCCAACAGGTCAAGATAGAGCATTGCAGACCTGGAGGTGAGCTCCATCCACTTCCTGTTCCACAGAGGAAGTGGGAGGACGTCACCATGGATTTTGTGACCGGGCTGAGACCGAGTCGCAGTTTTGATGCCACCTGGGTGATTGTAGACAGATTGACGAAGACGGCGCGCCTCATTCCTATTCGGGAGACGTGGCCGGTGAGCAAATTAGCTGAGGAGTACACTAGGCAGGTAGTGAGACTCCATGGGGTACCGAGGACGATCGTCTCAGACAGAGATGGACGATTTACCTCGAGATTCTGGCAGCAGATTCAGACTGCCCTGGGGATGAGTTTACATTTTACTACTGCATTTCATCCTCAGACAGATGGTCAGTCTGAGAGGACCATTCAGACGCTAGAGGATATGCTGCGAGCCTGTGTGTTGGATTGGGGACAAGTGTGGACAGATCATCTCCCACTAGTTGAGTTCTCATACAACAACAGCTGGCATGCATATATTGGGATGGCCCCATATGAGGCACTGTATGGGCAGAGGTGTCGTACCCCGTTGTGTTGGGATGAGCCTAGTACTGCTAGTGGCTTGACACCTGATCAGAATCAGGATGATATGGCTTGAGTAGCATTGATCAGAGAGTGGATGATGACTGCCTAGAGCCGTCCGAAGTCGTATGCTGATAGGAGGCGTAGACCTCCAGAGTTCAGAGTTGGGGCCCATGTGTGGCTGAGGGTGTCCCCGACCCGAGGTGTTAGGCATTTCGGCATTAAGGGGAAGTTGAGTCCCCGGTATGTCGGACCATTTGAGATTCTGGATCGGGTTGGGAGCGCAACATACAGATTAGCCTTGCCTCCGAGATTAGAAGGTATTCACCCTGTATTTCACATGTCTCAGCTGAGGGAGTACATACCAAATCCGAGACATATCGTGAGTTATGAGGACCTGGTGGTCGAGCTGGACCATACTTTTGTGGAGCACCCTATTGCTGTCCTAGAACAAGGTATGAGACGCCTACGTTTGAAGGACATTCCTATGCTGAAGATACAGTGGTCGAGACGAGGACCCGAGGAGGCTACATGGGAGACTGAGGATAGTATCCAGAGGAACTATCCAGAGTTCTATGCCACGATAGACGTACCAGTAGGATCACCAAGTAGATCTTAGTACTATCTCGGTGAGTGTTGTGTGCTTATATGCTTATGTGCTATGCCGTGTTTATTTTTATGAGATCTTGTTATGCTAATATAATTAATATAGCTAGAGATGGTTCTTTCCTCCATGCTATGGTGCCGCGTTTAGGATTCTGCGGGAGTTGAGGATTTCCACCATGCTTGTGTTTCGGGTTATAGAGAGAGTTGTGCCTCGGCTTGCGAGTCCGAGTGGTTTGAGGATATTACAAGTTTCGGGACGAAACTTGTTTTTAGGGGGGTGAGGTGTAAGAGCCTTGGTCCGGACCGAGATTTGATTTTAGCCGAGATTGGCTTTGACCGAGATTTGCCTAGCCGCCCCCACGGGCTTGTGTGCCGCCTATGCGGGTTTCCGCCCCTGCGGCTCAAGGAACCGCCCCTGCAGTTTCCGGCGGCTGCAGCCGGTTTTGTTGACTTCATTGACCGGTACTTTACCTTTCTTTTCCTTCCTTCTTAAGTATTTCCCTGGCTTACAGAGCAAGGGTTTCTTCATTCCTATTCCAGTCCCACGTCCTCCTTGTTTATCCTTCTTACTTCTTGATCTTCTTCTTGGTTTCTTTGGATTTTGGAAGAGTTTTGAGGTGGTTTTATGTGTGGTTGATGATGATGATGAAGGCAGAAACTATTGCTGAGCTTGAAGGCTAGCTGAGAAGGGATTTATTCATTTGGCAGCTTAGGACCACAAGAGTGGTAGGTATTCTCCTTCTTCTTTTTGTTCTTAACTTGATTCCATCTTCCTAGCTTAGGATTAGATGCATGTTTAAGGGTATTGATGTTGGTATGTGTATGGATATGAATGTGATTGGTTTTGGTGAAGAGAAGACGTGAGTTGATCACGAGAGTAGCCGAAGAGGATTCGTGGGGCTACATTCTGCATTGTCGCCGCCCCTGCGTCTAGAAGCCGCCGCCCCTGCGGAAGACGTGTCACCGCACCCGCGGCCAGAAGCTACCGCCCCCACGGCAACGGTCACCGAGCCTGCCGCCAGGAGTCACCGCGCCTGCGGTTACTTGCATCCCGCCCTTGCGTCCCTTGATCACGCAGGTGCGTCTTGTCCTGGATCTACCTAGAGTTGGGTAGATCCTTTCCTTTCCTAGTATGAGGGAATTAGTATCATGTTAGGTATCGGATGATGATGAGCATGATATAGATATGCCGATTATGGCTTTGAGGATTATGAGTTGATACATTCTTATGCCTTGTTATTAGGCCGTATTGTCCTCCAGTTGGAGTGGACCCGATTGAGAGTGATCGTAGTAAGAATACTTCAGAGGTTGAGGTAAGTCCATAGGACTTACTTAGCTTCCATTCCTATATTGGATGTATGCATGAGTGGTGTGTGTTATATGAGTGATAGTATGCGTTATAATGATTACCTACCTATGGTTTAGTAACTGCCCATTGTAGGGATGTGACAACTTGTCCTTTCATCCCGCTGGGAGTCTGGAGGTTCTCTTAGGGCAGGCCAGTATGCCTCAGTGGGCCGGCCACCTGTCCACTCCCATAGGGTACACGGGAGGTGGGACCGGATCACCACTCCAGCTGGCACCATCCCCGAGAGGCGAGAGTTATATTCCTCGTGTCACATATATTCATATTGATGTATATACATACGCTTGAGTGACTGGACTTTATAAAGATAATAAACCGGGTAAATGTGTGATAGCATGATGATGTGTTAATATTCTTTATATGTGTTTGTGCTTTTGCATATCCATATATATGTATGGTTAGCTAACGGTTTTATACCGTGTTGTAGATCATTTGCAGGTTAGGAGCACTACAGAGTGATCCAGATGGGGTGATCCGCTGAGGGCTCCGTACACAGGGGACGAGATCGAGGGCTAGGGGGTTTTATGTTGTATGACTTTATACATGAATCTTGTACTCAGCGGTTACCTTGTATCATTTTGATGTATATATATATCAGTTTCAGGTTTTGGTTTTAATCTGTCTGTGCCTTGTTGTAAGATCCAGTGAAATTGTCGTCAAGCTAGGGTCAGGATCCATTGTGAGATCCTAGCCCATTAGCGCCTCGAGTCCCACGGATTCGGGGTGTTACTGTGTAAATGCTAAACAATACTATATGTTTTTCTATGTTTTTAGGAGTTAGCTAATGATGGTGTTAAACCTACACTTTCTCAAGTTATTAAAAAGTTGAGGACGAAGAAAGATGGAGAATGGACTGGACCAAATCTTGTTGCAATTGTGGTGAGTCATCCAAACTTGAATAGATTAGTGACTTGTTGATTTTTTTTTTTTTGATTTTTTTATACTTGAGTTGTTGATTTTAGCAAAACTATATTTTTGCTATGATTTTTTGTTGATTCATATCATTGCTGATTTTTTTTGGGTTGTTAATTAGCCATGGTTCAAGCATGAATAGATTAGTGGTTTCTGTTTGCTATTTTTTTTAGTTCACTTGCTGATTACTGATTTGTTTATACTTCACTTGCTGATGTTCTAGTTCACTTGCTGATTTTATTAGTTCACTTGCTGATTTTTTAGTTCACTTGTTGATTTTTTAGTTCACTTGCTGATTATATGATGAAATTTGGGTTGCTGGTTTATAGTTGACTTGCTGATTTCTATTTGATACAAATATTGGTTCTCCATAGGATGAATTTGACCGTCTTATCACTCAACAATCCTATTCTGAAGATGAGGAAAACGTGACTCCTCTCACAGAGTATGAAATTTGGGTTCAAGCATGTAATAGTCCAAATAATGGGAGAATATTTGGATTAGGGGAACAAGGTGTAGGGCTCCTTCGTAATGGGCTTGGAAACAATCTCATGATTGTCAATTCTACAAATGCTTATCATACCTTTGAAGATGTAGATCCACTTAAAACTAAAATGAAAACAATGAAAGAGAAATTGGATGTCTCAACTGCTTAGGTAAAAGACATGAAGGGAAAAATGAAGGAGTTGCAACATTCTATCAATCAACATCAAGCCTTGCTAGTAGAACTACTTAAGCTTCAAAAGGGTGCTTCTTCAAGCTCTACACCACCACCACCATAACTTCTGCAGCTTGTAATTGTGTTCAGAAACTTTGAACTTATTTTGCTTTTCCATGCTTTTGGATTGATCATAGACTATGAAATATGATCATTACATGGATATTACTAGTAGTTATGGATGATTTGGATATGTAAATTTTGTTATTATGGATATAGGGTGTTGATGATATGGATTCGCTCTTTAATGTGGCTATATTAGGTATTCTGTAATTTCTGGATTTAGTATTTAGTTTATATAATATTTTCTACCAGTTAAGCAGTATATATAGCCACAAATTCTCTTATAATTTTTCGTAACTAGTCATGAGTTTAGCCACAAATATATTTGTGGGTAACGTCTTCAATGTAACCTTCCACATTACATAACCACGACTGTATTTGTGGGTAAAGGCATCAAATGTACCCATAAACACTATTCGTGTCTAATAGCCACGATTTTAGAAACGAAAGGCCCGTAGGTAATGCCCTCAATTGTAACCTTAAACAACCTTCGTGCCAAATTAGCACGGTTTTATCGGTGAACATATTCGTGGGTAAATGCCTCAACTTTTCCCTCACACATTATTCGTGGCTATTAGTCATGTGTTTAGCCACGAATTTATTCATGGGTAAAGGCCTCACATTTACCCTTAATGTTATTTTTAGGGGTGTAAATGGAGCGGGGATTCCCCGAAATTCATGGGTATTACCCGTCATGGGGACGGGGATTTTAAATTGGCATAGGCACGGGGATGGGGAAATTTTTAATTACCCGCTTGGGGATGGGGACGGGGATGAAGATAGGGGTATTCGCCCCGCTCCCCGATTCGTACCGGAACCCGCCGGGGAACTCGATGGGATCCCCGTTAGGGAAACCGATGAGAATCCCTATTGGGGACGGGGATACATAAATAAACAAACTGTATTTATATTAGACTTTCACTGTGTTTTCAATCTAATTTAAAAAATGTCAATTCTTACTAAAATTTGAAACTATATACACTTCTGTACTTTAGTATCATACTCGTTCCTATTTACACAAAATGTATTTTAAGTTTAATTATTTATTTGATAATTATACGTGTAAATTACGCTAATGCTAACCTATATTAATTTGGTTTTCGACCATATGATGATAACACCATTGCGAAAATTTTAAATACGTCATAAATGTCAAATCACGATTATTAAATGCACAACATACTACATGTTGTGTTTTTTTTATGTGTCTTACTCTCTCAAATACGTGTGTTGATGGGAAAATTAAATCTTAAACCGTGAAATTAAAATGATAAAATAATATAACATTTTATCTTGAGATCGTAATCTAAATGTTGGTAAAATATAATTAATTTTAGTTTACACTAGTTTGTACTACGAGTCTCGGTCCACTTGAACGAACGAAACTTAATATAAACACAATATACCTATACTTTGGCAAATTGGATAAGGTGATGCGTTAGACCACTAACTAAGTCATGTCAACAATTTTGAATTAAAAATGTATATTAATATAATATAAATTGACATTTTGTGATCATGAACTAAAGGTTAGTAAATTATATACACTTTTGTACTATAAGAATTAAGAGTATCATACTCGTTCCTACTTACACAAAATATAATTTAAAACATCTAAGGATAACATTTCAATTAAAATGTATATTACATGCGTAAATTATGTACATGTTAATACTAACCTATACTAATTTGGCTTTTGATCATATAAGGATAACACCCTCGTGAAGTTTCTGAATATGTCATATGTCAAATCACGATTCAAGATGATCAAATGCATGACAAACTACATATTGTGATGTTTTACGTGTGTATTAGTCTCATATACATGTTTTGGTGGTGCAACCTAAATCCTAAACCATAATATTAAAATGATATAATAATATATCACTTTATCTTAGATCATAATCTAAATGTTATTAAGATATAATTATTTTAGTTCACACTAGTTTGTACTGTAACACCCCAAGTCCGCAGGACTTGGGGCGCTACTGGGTGAGACCGCACAATGGGTCCCGACCCTTAGCCTGACAACAATTTCACTGGACCTTTCAACAATAGCACAGAATAAAGGCGGAAACTTAAATACGTTTTTAATGTATGCGGGACGAAAAGTAAAGTACAACTGGGAAACTCAGCCGAGTCCTCGAAACAACATAATACGGTGCAAAAATCTAACATACGACAAAATCCATAATGATAACATAAAAACCATGACTCAAAACCATCCTCGTCCTAAGATGTACGGAGACCCCGGCTGTCCACTCCTCCGCCTTACTCGGCGGCGTCCCTAACCTGCAAATCATCTACATAAACGGTTTTAAACCGTTAGCTAGCATTCTAAGCATTAGAATAAAGGGGAAGGGCACAAACACACATAAAATCACAAAACATAAATCACGCAAGTCCGGTTTGTCATCTTTATTTATTAACTCGTATCCTGTTCTAATTCAACTTCTGGTTGTGACACGAGACATTGTGGTCTCGCCTCGGTCCCCCACCGGCAAAGAATGGCACGGATGCCTCCGTCCATCTAACCCGCCGGGCAAGTCGCCGAGAATCCCCTAGACTCATGTCGGGCTAGGCAGTATTGTCACCGCCCGTTATCATACACTTGGGCCAAACATAATTACATGGTCGGTGGTCCTATTTACCGGTTTCATAATTATAACATATATTTAAACACACACCACCCAACACGCATCATGCTAATACGTAAAATACTCGCTAAGTAAGTCCGGGGACTTACCTCGTCCGAACGCTAACTCACAACGCTCTTGCTTCCCTTGGGAAGATTACAACACCTGTTCATAGCACGATATCTATCAATACTCGCTCAACTCGAGAAGTCTAGGACTTCTACCCAAATGATCTATACAAGATCATTTGATTCCCATTCTAGAATCTATCATGCTCGTAATCCAAACCCTTTATAAAAGTCCACGGGGTCTAGCACGTCTATTACGTTTTCCTAAGGTTTCCAAAGCCACTACTTGGCATTTCCTCCAAGTTATTCCAATTCTATCCTAACATGATACTAGGGTGTAACTCGTTCCTCAAAACCTACATTAAAATTCTGTAATTAAATCTACGGTTAAAACCGCTAACACGTTTTCCGGAATTTCTCCATTTTTCCAACCTACAGGTCGTTATTCGTAATTCAAACCTAAGGCCAAATTCCGACTAAATCTAACAAGGAATATAATGCGTCAATTCCGGAATTTATGGGTCAAATCTGCAATTACTAGGATTATGGCCATTTTCTGTAATTAATACAAAACAGAGGGCCAAAAACACAATTATACCTAAAGAGGGGGAGGCCGATCGGAATTATCCCTAAAGCTGTTGAACAGTCCCGCGGGGGTGGCAAGGAGGGGGCGCGGCTGCGGCTTGTGCAGGCAAGGCGGCTCTAGGGCGAGGCAGCTCCAGCGGCGAGGGCGGCGGTGGTTCCCCTGGCTTCCCCGGTGGCTGCAAGGCAGATCTCGCGAGGAAAAAGGGTGTCCCGGCCGAGGTTGCAGCAAAGCTCGGCCGAGGTTGCAGATCTGCAGCGTGGACCTGTGGCGTGGCTTCCTTCGTCCGACGGCGGCGGGGCTCGGCCGAGGTGGTGGTTGCTCCGGCGAGTCTCGGTCCAGAGAAGAGAGGGCAAGACGAAGGCGAGAGTGTGGCTGGATGTGAGAAGCCGAGAGAGAGAGAGAGAGAGAGAGAGTCTGCGTGAGTGAGAGGGAATGGAGCGAGGGAGAGGGAGTGAAGGCCGGGCAAGGGAAAGTGAGGGAGGCTGCAGGTGAAGCAAGGGAGGCCGAGAACGAGGGGTCGGCCTAGTGAGCTTGGGCGGCAGCTGCAGGGCTAGGCAGTAGCTGGGTGGCAGCTGAAGGGCTAGGCAGTAGCTGGGTGGCAGCTGAGGAGGGCGAGGGGTCGGCTGCAAGGCTAGCAGCCATCTCGGGCGCGTGGGGGAAAAAGGCAGCTCGGCCAGCTCGGCCGAGATTGGCATCTCAGCGGCCGAGATTTCCCCGTGGAAGGGGAATGGGAGGGAAGAAGAAGAATAGGGATAGAGGTCAGGTTCGAACTTGGAAAAAAAAAAAAAAAAATCCGTAACGGACGTTACGGTCGGAATAAATTCCCGAACATTTCCGTAAAATAATTTACGGAAAGAGAATAAAAAGATAATATATTTTTAAATTTCCCGATCATTGTTATATCTTTATTTACTAAAAATTCCGGACTTTACATGTACTACAATCTTGATCATACTTGAACGAACGAAATCTAATATATATACACGGTATACCTTTACTTCGACAAATTTGTATATTTAAAAAAAAAAATGGAATTCTCTTCTTTTTTCTTGTGTTTTTTTATTTATACAGTTAAACAAAGTAAAAATTTTTTATTTTATGTCCTAATTTTACATTTATTATCCGAGTTAATGTTTTTATCAAACTCCTAAAAGTTAAACGGGACGGGGATGGGGATAGAGAGTTATACGGGGAAAATCATCAAAATGTAAATGGGGAAAATTAAACGGGGACGGGGATTCCTCGATGGGCATGAATATCCGACGGGTATGGGGATGGGGATAGGGGGCGTTATACTAAATGGGGATGGGGATGAATAGGGTGCTCCCCGCGCCATATCCGACCCATCGACATCCCGAGTTATTTTTGTGGCTAAATTAGCTTCGAACCAATATTTCGAGGGTAAACTGTGTGGCTAGATTTAGCCACGGTCTCTGTAGCTTTTACTTGTTTTTCGAAGGTAATTTCGTGGCTATCGTCGAGGGTAATCGTTTTCGTGGGTCATTTCGTGGGTATAGTCGATGCTACGTTCGTTGGGTGATGTAGATTAAACGCATCCGCCTCAAGCTAGGGAGGAAGCAGATTCTGCATCCGCCCCAAGTTGGGGAGGAAGCAGATTCTGCATCCGCCCCAGCTTGGGACGGATGTAGAATCCGCTTCCGCCCTAGCTTGGGGTGGATGCAGAATCTACTTCCCCCCCAACTTGGGGCGGATGCAGAATCTGCTTCCTACCCAGCTTGAGGCGGATGCGTTTAATCTACATCACCCAACGAAGTCGTAAGTAATTTAGCCGTTTTTACCGAACGTGAAAATTTTCGATCAAAACAAATCCCTATTCACATCCACAACACGACGTTTAAGAAATCCAAAAAAAATGTCGACATATTCCGAAGATGTAGAATCCGAATGTGAAAGTACAACCATGCCGTTTGATATCGACAAGTATAGTGATGATCCGGAAGAACTTGTCACACATATTGAGGTAAGTGTACAATTATCACTTTATAGCAATTACTTCTACACATGTTTTAGAGTTTAGATCCAAAATTGTCAAACTTACACTTACTTTATTAATTTAATTAGGATACTTTGGAATATTCACGTGCAATTGGTACCGATTTTTCGTCCAAGTTTGAGCTCCGTGAATATTTTCTAGATAGAGAAAACTTGTTGGGTTGGGCTCGGTATATGGCCAACTCAATGAATTTTGTGTTGGTCATAAAAAAATCATGGTTGGATAGAAGGGGGTTTCGTATCTTACAATTGACATGTGATAGACCCGGAGATGTTAGAAAGTTGAAAGATGTTGATCCCGATCATGTTCCAAGTTCTAGTCGGAAGAAGAATTCGAAGAAGTGTAAGTGCAAGTTTGAACTTGAGGGGGCACAACTTGAAGAAGAGAAATGGTCATTGAGGGTTGTATGTGGAGTCCACAACCACGTAATTCCATCGGTTCTAAGAGGTCATGCATATTCAGGAAGATTGACTCCCAAACATGCAAAAAATGTAGAGCGTGAATTGAGTGTCGGGTTAAAACCGTGCGCTGTTTTGAAATCCGTGTAATTAGAGGATCCTAACAATGTCACCACAATCCGGAAAATATACAATGCCGGTTAAAGATTAGAAAGGTACAAGCCTAAGGAAGAGGGTCGTTGCAACAAGCACTTCATACGTTGAAAGAACGGGGATATTACGTTAATGCGAGGAGAAGTATGGAATCAGATGAGGTGATTGATTTCTTTATATCACTTCCTGATTCGAGGCATTTGCTAAGCATGTTTTCTTATGTTATATGGTGATGGACTCGACGTATAAGACCAACAAGTAACCTTACATTCTTGTTTTTACTTTGTTCCACAAACTCAATCATCTTGTTATACATAACATTAAATTAATCTTTTATTTGAATTACTTTTAGATACAATATGCCATTGTTAGAGATAGTCGGCATGACAAGCACAAAGAAGACGTTTGCAATTGCTTTTGTATTCATGGCACACGAGAGCGAAGATCACTACGAGTGGGCTTTGAGGAGGGTCCGGTATTTGTGCTACGGAAAAATCCCGGAGGTGATTGCCACCGATCGTGAGCTAGGTCTTATAAGCGCCTTGAGGGTAGTATTTCCCGAGGTGAAGCATATCTTGTGCACGTTCCACATAATGTCCAACATTGTAAGTAGAGTGAGTGTCATATTGCGGTGTAAGGAAGCAAGAGTCGAACTCATGTCCCGGTGTCATGCCTTGTTCAAATCGAGATCAAATGAAAGCTTCCAACGGCGTTTGTTGATGAGGAACCATTGGCATGCATATCCAAGGTTAATGAATTACCTTGAGACTACTTGGTTGACCCCCTACAAGGAAGCAGTTGTTCGAGCTTGGTGTGATATGAGTCATCATTTCGACACAAGGATGACAAATGCGTAAGAATGTTTAGTAATGTTCTTTTCCTTCTCATATTTTTAAATTTTGTTTGATTTGTA
Source organism: Fagopyrum tataricum (assembly GCA_002319775.1). Lineage (NCBI taxonomy): Eukaryota > Viridiplantae > Streptophyta > Magnoliopsida > Caryophyllales > Polygonaceae > Fagopyrum > Fagopyrum tataricum. The sequence goes on along the minus strand of CM008283.1, from coordinate 35,714,774 downwards.
ATTAATTTTTCATCTCTAAAACATGTGTAAAAGTAATTACTTTAAAGTGATAATTGTACACTTACCTCAATATGTGTGACAAGTTCTTCCGGATCACTATACTTGTCGATATCAAACGACATGGTTGTACTTTCACATTCGGATTCTACATCTTCTTCAGAATATGTCGACATTTTTTGCGGATTTCGTAAACGACGTGTTGTGGATGTGAATAGATATTTGTTTTGATCGAAAATTTTCACGTTCAGTAAAAACGGCTAAATTACTTACGACTTCGTTGGGTTATGTAGGTTAAACGCATCCGCCCAAACTGGGGAGGAAGCAGATTATGCATTCCGTCAGTAACTTTCATCCACGCGAATAGTAACTTTGTAATTATATTAAGGCTTTTATATAAGGAATATCCAAATTAGATTTAAGGAATATCCAAATCAGCTATAAGGTCGTATATTTTAACAAAGATATTGACTTGTTTTCTCTTTTCTATTTTACTCTATTTTGTTATGCTTGTTACGGCTGGCTGTTTTCTTTATTTATATCACTCTCAACATCAATAAAATTCAGACTTTCAAGTTATCAGTTCATGGTATCAAGCTAATATCCTCAAAACTTAAAATATTTCCGTATTTTTTCGGTTCAATGGCGGATGAAGCTCTCACGTCGACATCACCATACAATGATGAAAATAAAATCACACTTATAATCAATGTCATTAGTCAGGGAATTACAAAGTATAAATGAGATAATAAAAGATATTTTGAATGTTAAATTAGGTTATTTTTCTGTTTTTCAGGTTAGGTTACTGTTTTGTGTTATTTTAGGTTAATTTAGGTAGATTTAATACTATATTTGTATAACTTTTATATTTTTTTACAAATTTTATTATTATTATATTATATTATAATATTATATATATATATATATGGTTGGATTTAAGTAAAAATGTTAATTTATAAATTTAATTGTTCAACTAAACTTTTGTTCAAATATATGACAAGTGTTAATTATTTTGAACAAATCACTAACCCATTATTATTTCGATTTAAGATCGTAAATTATATTTTTACTTTTGACCCTAATTAAGTCCCATTCCTATATATTTTTAATTATATATATAGAAAGAGAATTAAACTGATATAGTTGTGCTAGTTTTTGTGTGATTTATTTCCACATAGGTCATAATAAGTTTCTAGTAAGTGACAAGAAAATCAAATTCATATATATGTTCTCAAGAATTCAAAACAAAAGTGGATCTATACGTATGTATGTTTTCTACATATAGAATTGCAGCGTATGCATTAATTTTGATCGATATGCATGATTTAATTTTTCAGCATATATGCATATCGGTCATATTAATTTTCTAGTGAATTACAAGTAATCAAATGAATACATTCAAGAATGCAGAAATGTCGTCCGATACTTATGTATATATATTGATATTTATATTTCTTTCTAATTCAAAATATGATTCTAATTTATATTTCGTTGGCTTATTGCTATATATACAATATTTGCAGTATTATAATTTACAAAAAAGGGATAGGCTTTGTGTGTTAATCAGCTATGAGTTCTTATATCGTTAATATGAGATTATTGCTTTGTATTTTCTCTGTGCTTATATCTTCCCTCTCTTTTGAACCAAGCTCGTGAACAAAAACAAGCAAGCAGAAGCAACTTCATTGACTTTGATGTCAACTCTTTTATAACAAAGGAAGAGGAGCTCACCTGCAAACGCTCTTCAAGAGGTCATTCTCTTAATTACTTTCTCTTCTTTTATTTTAAGTATTAATTAATTTCTCTAATCGTTTTTTATTATCTTATCTCTCGAGGTCGACGTGTCTGTTACGTATAGTTTATGAAGTTGATGGGTTACTTCGTCCTACCACCTAAAATCTTATTTTACTAAATTATTTCATTATATGTTTCGTGAATTAAATTTAATAAAGATAACAATTATGCTCCAAACAAATGAAACCCTTGATTTAGGTTAGTTTTTGCATTTATTTGGTGGATATATTCTAAAAATTGTATAGCTGAAGAAAGAAATACTTGATCAGAATCAAGTAAAAAAAAAAATTGTACTATTAACACTGAACCAATTCAATTAGTCCATAATTGAATTTGGTAGATTTGTACAACTTGATTATTGTTTTTTTATTTATAGTTTTTATCTGGATTACAGAAAGGAACAAACAAGGGATTTCACTAGAACTCGTGCATAGACATGGACCATGCTCGAAGCTCAACTCGTCTACAACTCTTTCGCCTTTTGAAATGTTATCACTCGATCAGAAGCGAGTGGACTCGATCCATGCTAGAATCTCCGGTCACTCACTGGCCGGAGAAGGAGTGTTGGAGGGTAAATCAGTCGTACTGCCTGCTCGATCCGCCGCTTCATTAGGCTCTTCGAATTACGTAGTGCATGTCGGAGTTGGCACTCCCCAAAAGGATCTCTCCCTTGTAATGGACACAGGTACGTACTTGAATAGATAAATAGACATTGGTGAATTCTAAATGACAATCCATAATTACAGGAAGTAGTCTATCATGGATACAATGCAAGCCTTGCAAAGGATGCTACGAACAAGCAGAAAACAATCTTTGATCCGGCGTCGTCTTCGTCCTTCTCGAACCTATCATGTATCTCCTCAGAGTGCAGCACCCAAAAATCCGCCACCGAATGGCCAGGTGGGTGCGTCGACTCCAAATGTGTGTACAGGGTGACGTACGGAGACGGTTCGCACACGAGCGGGTTTCTGTCCAAGGAGAGGCTGAGCCTATCCTCAACCGACTCCTTAGACGGATTCGTACTCAGATGTGGAGACTCCAACCAGGTGTTGCAGGGGGAAAGATACGCGGGCATCATCGCACTCGGACAAAACCCGCTCTCTTTGATGTCTCAGGCCGCCAATAAGTACGGCAAGTACTTCTCCTACTGCCTGCCCTCTAATTGGAGCTCCACCGGACACCTTACGCTTGGCCAAGGCGGCATTGTACGTAGCCTCTTCTTATACAATTTCACCATTATTTTTTAAATTAATAAAATAATAAAAAATTCCGGACGATATGCTATAACTTTGACTTTTTCGGATTAAACTTTATTATTTTTCAGAACATGCTCTTCAACCCTTCATAAGTTAACAGTTTGAGGGTTAAAAAAAATAAATAATTTAATTGTCTTTTTATTTCTTAAAATATTAATAAAGGTCAATTTATGAATAAAAAAAGGGTATATTTTAAAAACGTCTAAAGGTCAAGGAAAGATCAGAAAACTAAAAATTCTTGGACATAATTCATAAAAGTAGAAAGTAAAGGACTACTATTGTAATTTTCCTAAAGTAACTCCGTATATTTTGCTACAGACAGCAACGGATTTCACGTACACGCCCCTGCTGACCACCCGCGGTACACAATATTATTACATTGAACTGCAAGCAATCTTCGTCTCAGGCTATCGTATTCCCATCCAACACCGCGTACTGAGCATCCCGGGAACCGTACTGGACTCCGGCACTGTCGTCACCCGTCTCCCACAGAAGGCCTACAGCGCCCTCAAAACCGCCATGGATCTATACATAAAATACCCAAAACTTCCTTATAACATCTCCATTTTGGACACCTGCTACAACATGACAGGCCAGACGTCTGTGTCGGTTCCAACGGTCAGCTTTTCCTTCTCCGGCGGTGGCATGCTCGACATTCCACAAGAAGGAATACTCTACGCCATTGACTCTTGGCAATCGTGTTTGGCGTTTGCCAATGTACATGATTATTCTGTTATTATTGTGGGGAATATTCAACATAAAGGGGTTGATGTTGTTTATGATGTGGATAAAGGCAGAATTGGCTTCGGCCCTAATGCATGTTAATTAGTGTTTCACTAGCTTAGTTCCCGTGTCATGCACGGGTTTTGTTTAAACTAATCTATTATACTTATGATCCAATCTATTGCGATAATAAGGTAAAAAAAAATTAATTATAAATAAATCTAAGTTAGTAGAGTGAAATGAGCAATATGTTCATCTTCATATATTATAATATTAAATGTTTATAAAAAGTTATGATAAAAATAGTTTATTTTTATTATAAATATTATAAGTGGTAAATATGATATAATTATGGCATCAATATATATGATTATCCGTAATTTTCATCTTGTGTAGAAAATTTTTGTCTAATATATATTTTAATTTCGTTTTTCATAATATAGTATTTCCAAATATATAGAATTCTAAATCTGGATATAGTACATATTAATATCTTCATTAATGTGTATAATTTTTTTAAGAAATAATGAGGTGGCATAACCTCCAGATGACATGTGGAAAAAATGTGAGGTGGCTTAATGTAAAAATGACACGTGGCGAATTTAATGTAGTAATGACATGTGGCAATATTCACTTTTGTCAATGTCCATACAACTTTTATAAAAAATAAATAAATTGAGTTCAAAATAATCTAATAAGATTTAATTTTATCAAAATTAATTAAGTGAAGAACAATTAAAATTATATCCCATAATTTAAAATGACATGTGGTAAAAATGGTAGTTTTAAAAGGAAATTAATGGACCATAAAATCATACATAACTATAATTGGTATAAAATATTATATGATCAATTTTGTGTTTTAAAAGGAAATTAATTATCATCTCAATAATTTTGGGGAAAAAAATATATGTAAAATGAGGTGGCACAATATGGAGATGACATGTGACAAAATCCGAGGTGGCCTAACGTGAGAGTGACAAGTGGCTTAATCTACTTCTGATTTAGTATTATATAGTAGATTATTTGCACTTTACTTCTCTTGTTTAAAAGAGAAAATTTGTTTAATACAGTTTCATTGAACTAATTAATTTGTCTCGTAGGACTAATAATGTTTTATTACCTGATTGTTTATTTAAAATATATATTGAATTAATTTGGTTGTTAATATATTTTATAGATAAATTTGGTCGTTAATATAGAGAAATTTGGTCATTAATAAATTTTATAAGAAGTTTGATCGTTAATTTTGCAAGGATTGGCCGTTAAATTTTGTTTTGGTAGTTAAAATATGATAAAACACATTTTAACGACCAAATTTTCTCTATAAAATATAATAACGGCCCAATATGAAAATAATTTAACGATCAAATTTCTTATAAAATATTTAACGACCAAATTTAACCAGTGTTCTTTCCATATTACAAATTTTAACGACCAAATTTAACGAACAATTCTAAATAATTTATTTTCATATTGGGTCGTTATTATATTTTATAGAGAAAATTTGGTCGTTAAAATGTTTTTTTTATCATAATTCTATTAGAGGAAATATAATATTCTCATTAATTATTACCACAAACAATGTTAAATCTTGGGCGTTCATCTGTATTAATCCAACGGCTATTATAAGTCCCTATTCCCTACTCTAAGAGAGGTTCCTACATGATCCTAACTAACTAACTAACTAACTAACTATATATATATATATATATATATATATATATATATATATATTTTTTTTTATATATATATATATATATATATATATATATATATATATATATATAGGATCACACAGGGAGTCCTCTTAAAGTAGGGAGTAAGGACTCTTATTATTCGTTAGATTGATTTAGATGAACGTTCATGATTAAACTAAATAGATGGTAATTTTATGATAGAATTAATTAAGATTATTTACTTTCTATAATTGTGAGACCCCTATTCTTTCGGACCGAGATCGGACCATAGCCGAGATTGGCTTTGGGCCGAGACTGGCCTTTCCGCACCCGCGGGCACCAGGTGCCGCCCCTGCGGGTATCCGCCCCTGCGGCTCAGAATACCGCGCCTGCGGATTCTGGTGGCTGCAGCCGGCTTTATTGACTTCCTTGACCCGTGCTTTACCTTTGCTTATGTCTTTCCTTGCTCTTGGCTGATCAAGGGTTTCCATCCTAACTCCTATCTTCAGCTTCCCACGTTCTTCTTGCTTCTCCCTTGCTTCACCTTGATCTTGTCTTGGTTTCATTTGGTTTGGAAGAGAGTTGTTGTACTTTGTGGTTGATGATGGTGCTAGTGTGTGTGTTGCTGAGCTTGGAAGCCAGCTTTGGTGTGTGTTGATCCTCCCTGCAACCTAGGATCTTCAGTAGTGGTGAGTTCTTGCTTCTTCTCCTTCTCTTCTGCTTTGATTCAATCTTTCTAGCTTAGGATTAGATGTATGCTAAGGGTATTGATGTTAGTATGTGTATGGACATGTTTGTGTGTGGATTTGGAAGAGAAAAGGCGGGTTTTGATCACAGGAAGAGCCGAGGAGAAACTGCGGAATCGCCCTCTGTAGGGTTGCCGCCCCCGCGGCCAGAAGTCACCGCCCCTGCGGACCTTGTGCCGCAGCGCCCGCGCCGTGCCAGTGTCGTGCCTGCGTTGCCAGCGACCCTTGTCACCGCCCCCGCTGTTGAGTGCCACCCCGCCCGCGGTTTCCTGCGTTCCGCCCCTGCGTCCCTTGATCACGCAGGTGCGTCTTGTTCCGGGACTACCCATAGTTGGGTACCTCTTTTCCTTTCCTAGTATGAGGGATCTAGTACCATGCTAGGTATCGGTTTATGATAAGTATGATATAGATATGCCGGTTACGGCCTTGAGGTTACGAGTTGGATATGATCCTTATGGATCCCTTGGGTCTAGGTTTTGTGTGATAGGAGTTTGATATATACATACATATATATATATATATATATATATATGTGTGTGTGTGTGTGTGTGTGTGTGTGTGTGTGTGTGTGTGTGTGTGTGTGTGTGTGCGAGCCTTGTATAGGCTGTGTTGTCCTCCAGTTTGGAGTGGACGTTTCTGAGAGTTGTTCGTAGGGAGTTACTTCTGAGATCGAGGTAAGTCCATAGGACTTACTTAGCTACTATCCTTATATTGGATGTATGCTTGAGTGGTGTGTGTGTTATATGCTTTATAGCATGTGTTATTATGGTCACCGACTTATGTTATATTGACCGCCCATTGTAGTGGCCGTGATAACCTTTCCCTTTCATCTTGTCGTGGAGTCTGGGAGGTTCTCTGTAGTCATGCCAGATCTAGTATACGGGAAGGACCCTCACCACTCCCATAGGGTACACGGGAGGTGTGCTGATACTACTCCAGCTGGCTATTGTACTCAGAGGCGAGGATTATATTCCTCGTGTCACCTATCTTCATATATATCTATTTATACGATTAAGTGATTCGACTTATTAAAGATAATAAACCGGGTAAATGTTTGATATCATGCTGAAGTGTTTATTATTTCTGATATGTGATTGTGCTCTAGCATCTTCTTATATATGTGTATAGTTAGCTAACGGTTTTATACCGTGTTGTATATCCTTTGCAGGTTAGGAGAGCTGCAGAGTGATCTAGAGGGGTGATCTGCTGAGGGTTCCGACACTGGGCGTATTCGTGGGATTTTGGGTTTATCATTATTGTACGGATTTCAGTTTGACTTTGTACTCAGCAGTACTCTGTATCATCCTTTTGACATGTATATATATATATATATATATATATCAGTTTTTATGCTTTGTTTTAATCTATTGGTGCCTTGTTGTAAGATTCAGTGAAGTTGTTGTCAGGCTATGGTCAGGATCCATTGTGAGATCCTAACCCAGTAGCGTCTCGAGTCCTACGGATTCGGGGTGTTACAATAATAGAGTTTAAAAATTGACAATTAAAGCTCTCATATTAAATTACCTTAATATAGTTTCATATGTTCAGTCGTTGAAATCATCCATTGATAAAACCAAACCATAGACTGAAAATGCATTCATCAATGGCGAACGAGGCTTCATTAACGAAAGTTAGTTTTTCGACCGAAAAATTTAACACGGTAATTTAACGACGTATAAATATAACATTGTAATTTAACCACCCATAATTATAACCTATAAATTTAGCGTCCTAAAAATTTAACACAGTAATTGAACGACCTTTATTTTTTCACATAGTAATTTAACCACATATAATTACAACATATACATTTAACGACCTATAATTTTATACTAAGTATTTTAACAACCTATAATTTTAAAATTGTAAGTTAACGACCTATAGTTATAACCTATACAATTTAACGACCTATATATAATTTTAAATGGACATTTTTAACGACCTAAAATGTTAACATTGTAATATAATCACCCCATAAATATAACCTAGACATTTAACGACCTATAATTTTAGATTAGAATTTTTAACGACCTATAATTTTAAATAGACATTTTTAACGACCTAAAATGTGAACATTGTAATATAACCACCCCATAAATATAACGTAGATATTTAACGACCTATAATTTTAGATTAGAATATTTAACGACCTATAATTTTAACATAGTAATTTAAGGAAAGGCAAATAAAACATGATAATTAACTACCAGCAATTGTGAATGTTCATTTAACGACCTATATATTGAGAGAAATCGTCTTCAGAGAGAGAACCTAGTAATTGAAAAAAATTGTGAACATAATAGTCAAGCATTAATTTATTTCAATGGAAATATTATTAACCTCTAAAATAAAATATAATATTTCCATAAATTAAAATCTATTAAAGTCTTATTAATAACTTATGAACAACCCTATGAAGCCCTCCTTTAATAGCTTATTGTAGTCCTTTAATTATAGATGCTCATTGATTTATCTAACGGTTATAAAGACTCCCTACTCTAAGGAGTGTTACTATAGGATCCTGACCATATATATATATACATACGGTTAGGATCCGGTAGGAACAACCCTTAGAGTAGGGAATAAGAACTCCTAAGATCCGTTGGATTAAAATTTGTACGTTCATGATGGAATGTGCATAATAAGCTTTCCAAGGTGAGAATCACATGATTGTTCACTTTTTATTATTCATTCATTAAAAAGGATACAAATTAGGAAAACAGATTTCTTATTTTTGGGCTATCCCAAAAATAAACGTTAAAGCAATTAATCGTTAATATATTTGGTCATTAATATATTTTATAGAGAAACTTTATAGAAAAATTTGATTGTTGATATATTTTATAGAGAAATTTGATCGTTAAATTTGTTAGTTAAATTTGTTTTGGTAGTTAAATTATGATAAAAAATACACTTTAACGACCAAATTTTCTCTATAAAATTTTAACGACCCACAAAATATTTAACTTTCAAGATTTAACGACCCACAAAGTTTTAATGATGACTATATTAATTATATAAAAAACATTTTAACGACCAAATTTAACGAACAATTCTAAATAATTTATTTTCATATTGGATCGTTATTATATTTTATAGAGAAAATTTGGTCGTTAAAATATTTTTTATCATAATTCTATTAGAGGCTATATAATATTCTCATTAATTATTACCATAAACAATGTTAATATCTTGGACGTTCATCTGTATTAATCCAACGGTTATTATAAGTCCATATTTGGTCCTAACTATATATATATATATATATATATATATATATATATATATATATATATATATATATATATATATATATATATATATATATATATATATATATATTCTTACTACAATAAAAGGAAGACTTCTGATTTCAAACATTACATTACCACAATTATTCCTACGTTATTTGGGCTCACTTTTTTGCCCATCTCTTTATTGCTGCTTCTCCCTTGGACTTCTTTGTGAAGAATGGGCCGTCAATAGTTGGGCCGCTTAACCCTATTATCCCTCCTCTTGTTCCTCTGGCTTGGATTTGTTGTGGTTTTATCCTCTCACGAAGTGTTACCTTCTCCGACTACCGCCTCTGGCTTCTGTTCAACATATGTCATCCCGCTTCGTCTTCTTACACATGTTGTGTCGCCTGGCGTTATCTCCGGCTACCACTACTCAATTATAATTATTTGATGTACCTTCGTCATCTTCTCCTAATTCCCAATCCAAGGAAGAGAACGCACCTCCTCCATTGTTGTTGCACGTCAATAACTGTGAGTAGATAAGTGAAGAGCCCCAACAAATTTGTGAGTCAGAACCCAAGAAAAAACCCTTGCAGATTAGAAAACCGCAGAAGAATAGCAAATACCTAGACCTGGACATATCCGGCCCGGCCCGTCCGCCCGACCCGCCCGCGAAAACGGACGGGTATGGCATGAGGAGTAGGCCCGGCCCGCCGAGCCCGGACGGGCCTCTAGGTCCGGCCTGTTTAAAAAAAAAAAATCAAAAATCAAAACTAAGCGATTCAGTTTCACAAACACAAAGTAAAGAAGACTGAACATACTCATAACCCTAAAACGCGCCGCACGAGCCTCTTTAGTCTTCACTTCTTTGGCCGACTGGCCGTCTTCACTTGGACGACGAAGGGAAGCTCACGAACCTCTTCACTTCTCCAGTTCTCCGGCCGCACGAACCTCTGCACTTCTCTTCACTTCGCTGGCCGACTGGCCGTCTTCACTTGGACGACGAAGGGAAGAGCCCATCGCTGACGCCGAAGTTGCCCGTCGCTGACGCCGAAGTTGCCCGTCGCTGACGCCGAAGTTGGCCGTCGCTGACGCCGAAGCTTGGCCGTCGCTGTCGCCCGTGAAGGCCGTGAGCCCGTCGCTGTCGCCATCTCGCATTGCTCGTATCAGCTTGGCCGTCTCCTACTCTTCTACAAGGTTAGTCTCTTGATCTATGTCATATGAATTCTAATTAGCAAAATGATTATGTGAGTCTGTGGCTACAAGGTTAGTCTCTTGAATCTTGATCTACTGTCATATGAATTCTAATTAGCAAAATGATTATGTGAGTCTGTGGCTAGATATACATACTTAATTAGTCTCTTCTTCAAGGTTAGCAAAATACTGATACTGATATAGTGATAGCACTTAATTAGCAAAATACGGATATGCTTGAAGAATCGTCACTGTTGCTCTAAAAGTCTAGATATACATACTTAATTAGCAAAATTTGTATCTAATCTATTGGTCAGATTGTATTTAAGGGGCCAAACATTACTTTTTATATGATTAAATGGGATGTCATTTTATATAAAAATAATTATATATTAATTTTTTGAAATTGCGTGCAGATTGGAATTATTGACAACCAAAACAATGATGATTGTGTGGAAGTAGAACCAAGCGTTCAATGTACCAATCGAGGAAAGAAGTTGACATCATCAGTTTGGGACAATATGATAAGACACGTGCTTGACAATGGAACCGTTACTGCTGTCTGCAATCACTGTAAGAAAATTCTTAACGGTGCTTCTTCTAGTGGTACATCTCATCTTAAGAGACATGTTGATTCATGTCCTGCACGTCGTTCTCGTGATATTAAATCATTCTGCATTTCTGGTAGTGCATCTAATAGTAATACTGGTGAGAATGTGAACCAAATGATGTTGGGAAAACCTATTCTTAGTTTAGAAGAAGTCCGTAATGCTTTGTGTGCTTTTGTTGTGTCTGGTGGACATTCATTTAGTATTGTTGAGGAACCGGCTTTTAAGTACTTAATGAATGTTGTGTTGCTTGATTTCAATCTGATGAGTAGATATACTATTAAGAGAGATGCAATGACTCATTATTCGGAGGAAAAGAAATCTGTTTGTGCTGAATTACAAGAGGCACCAGGCCGAATTAGTTTTACTACTGATAATTGGAGGAGTGAAAACACATCTGATGAGTTTATGTGTATAACTGCACACTGGGTTGATAGAGAATGGAACTTGCAAAAAAGGATAATTAAGTTTGCAGGTTTAACTCCTCCTTTTGATGGTGTTTCTCTTGCACATGAAATTTTGTTGTGTTTAGGTGAATGGAAAATTGCTGATAAGGTTTTCACCATGACACTAGACAATGCATCTTACAATGATACCATGGTAGCATCTCTACGAAGTCATCTTTTAAGGAAACACTCTTTGGTATTACGTGGATAATTTTTTCATATGCGTTGTTGTTGTCATATCATCAATTTAATAGTCCAAGCTGGTTTAAAACTTATTGATGATGTTGTGGTGAAGATAAGGAAAGTAGTCATATCTTTGAAGAATTTTATTCCAAAGAGAAAGAAGTTTTATGAAATTGCAACTACAAATTTTGGTTTAAGTTGTGTTAAGAGGTTGCGTTTGGATACACCGACTAGATGGAATTCTACTTTTACAATGTTGGAACGTTATTTGTATTTTCAAGATGATGTGGAAAGTTTTCTTAGCAATGATTCAGACTTGAAGATGTATTCCTTGACATTAGTTGAATGGGATAAAGTGGTTGAACTTCAGAATTTTCTAGGCCAATTCTATGATATAACTCATGAATTTTCAGCCTCTAAATCTCCTACTTCCAATGTTTATTTTCATGAGGTTTGGACTATTCAGATGTTGTTGTCTAGTATTATTGATGGTCCTCCAAGTATGCTAATTGAAATGGTGATTGAGATGCAAAAGAAATTTGAGAAGTATTGGTCTGAGTATAATTTGTTGTTGTCATGTGCTGCTATTTTGGATCCTCGGTTTAATGTGGAAGGAGTCTCTTATTGTTATGAGAAGTTGTTTGGAGAAAGTTATGCTAACGATATGGTTGAAAAGGTTAAGGAAACCTTACTTGAACTGATGGATGACTATAGAGTTGTGGTATCTTGTGAAGCTGATTCGAGTGATTCAGATGTTGTATCAAATAGGCATTCTGATAGTTCTGTTCGGAGGAATGTATTTAGTGCTCGTGCTGAATTGTTTAATCATTTGAGTAAGAAAAAGAAAAGTTCCAGCCGGTCAGAGCTTCAGATATATCTTGATGATTGTAACACCCCAAATCCGTGGGACTCGGGGTGCTACGGGCGAGACCTCACAATGGGTCCCGAGCCTTAGCTTGACAATAATTTCACCGGACCTTCCAACAAGGCACAAATAAAGGCGAAAACTCAAAACGTTTTTAAAGTATGCGGAAACCGAAAAGTAAGGAACTACAACTTGGAAACTCAGCCGAGTCCTCAAAACAACACAACTCTAATACGAAACTTAAACCGTACAACATAAACCACAAAACGAAATCATAACCCAAAAACATCTCCGTCCTATAATGTACGGAGACCCCGGTTGTCCACTCCTCCGCCTCACTCGGCGGCATCCCTAACCTGCAGGTCATCTACACAAACGATTTAAAACCGTTAGCTCACATTCTAGGCATTAGAAAAGCGGTGAAGGCACAAACACATACATAACACAAAACATAAATCACACAAGTCCGGTTTATTATCTTTTTAATTTTAAGTCGTATTCCGTTCTAATTCAACTTCCGTTGTGACACGAGACCACAGTGGTCTCGCCTCGGTCCCTTACCGGCAAGGAATGGTGCGGATGTATCCGTCCGTATACCCGCCGGACTCGTCGCCGAGAACCTCTTAGACCCCGCCAGGGCTGGGCAGATGATGTCACCGTCCGTTATCATACACTTGGGCCAACACATATATAAGGTCGGTGGTCCTAATTACCGGTTTCAATGTTATAACAAAAGCACAAACACACACCACCAAACACACATCAATGCTAATACATAGAATACGAGCTAAGTAAGTCCGGAGACTTACTTCATCACCAAACCCAAGTCACCACACTCTTGCTTCCCTTAAGGAGGAAGCCCACAACCTGCTCACAAGAGATATGCATATTAATACATACTCACTCTCAAGAAGTCTTAGACTTCACTCTTAGTGATCTATACAAGATCACCTAACCCTCAAACTAGGAATGCATCCTAGGTCCCAAGTACTCACCACACACTCTCCACACATGAAACATCCCACAACAGTTCATAATTCCACAACATATTAATCCTCAAACAAGGAGGCACAAGCTAGCCTAGAAGATCCATCATGCTCACATGCCCATATCCAACAATCCCATCGAGCCTTAAGGGATCCTAGGTTCACAACCACTAACTGGCATTCTTAAACTTCTCTAGGCAATCCTAAGCATGCTGCTACATGATTCAACACAAATCTAAGGAATGAACGAGGAGTGAAGGAGAGGAGGGACCTACTGTTGCCGAAACCGCAGCCGCGGAGTCAAGCTGGCGCCCCCTGCGGACACAAGAGCCGCTCCCGCGGAACTAGGAGTCGCACCCGCGGAGGACTGCGTCGCCTGCCAGGAGCCGCCCCCGTGGTTTTGCCGAGCCGCGCCCGCGCCGGAGCCTAGCCGCACCCGCGGCCGTCCGCCTCCGCACCCGCGGCCTTGTGCTGCCACACCCGCGGCCGTCCGCCGCCGCACCCGCGGCTTGTCACGCCCTGGCCATGCCGAGCCGAGCCGAGCCGCACCCGCGGCGGTGCTGTGCCGCTCCCGCGGCCGTGTTGAGCCGCCCCTGCGGCCGTCCGCGCCCGCGGCCGTGATGATCCGCCACCGCGGTTACGCTGCAGAAGCTCGTCTTCTTCGTCTCGATCGTGGATCCTTGGCTCTAATGTCCTCCTTTCCTTGCTGGGTCTTCTCCAAACGCCAACCAATGGCCTTAGACACCTCTCCTCGACCTAAACGAGCTAAGAACACAAGCATGCAAGGGACTTGAGTGGAAACCTCTCAAAGCTTCATCCATGGCCATGGATGAAGGAGGGAAGAAGAAAAGGGTGAGCAGCCATGGGGAGGAAGTAGGGAAGGGAGGAAAGGGACTTACCACACCAGATCTGTAGTTCTCCTACTGTAGTCCACACATGCAAGCTCCTCAAGCACCCATGGAAGAAGAGAAGAGAAGAGAAGAGAAGGGAAGGGAAGGAAAGGGAAGAGAATGGAGGAAAAGTGAGTGAAAGAGGGAGAGGAGAGAGAGGGATGGGACACAAGGCTGAAAAGGGGTGAGGGGACCAAGGGGTCAGCTGACCTCTTGTCCCTCCCCACGGACCGAGGGGTCGGAAATGACCCCTTGTCATTTTAACCCGGAACGAAGGGTTGGAACGCGGAAAAAAAGAAAAAACGACGAGTCGGCTCGGGATTTTCTAAGGAATAAATCCCGGCTCTCGGCATCTCGAGATTACGGGATAACTACAAGGTGCTCTAAGTCCGGAATTAAATTAATAAAATTCCAAGCTTTACAATGATGTTGCTAGTGGTGTCAAAGAGGACTTGCCAATCTTAGACTATTGGAAGCATAAGTGTCGGCGTTTTCCATCTTTATCTTCTTTGGCTCGTGATATTCTAAGTGTCCCAATATCTAGTGTGCCTTCTGAATCAGCATTTAACTTGGGGAAGAAAATAATAAAGGCTACTAGAAGTTCTCTTGCACCCTCAACAATTGAAGCACTCTCATGCTATGAAGATTGGCTACGTGTGAAGGGCTTGCGGAAAGGTAATAAATCCAAAGTTTTTTGTTACATAAAAAAAAGTGTTAATGTGTTATGTATAAATTGTATTTAGTAACTAGTTTTTGTTGTTGTTTACTTGTATTCAAGGTCCATCCGAAGTTCTTAAAATTGGTAGTGAAGATGCGGAGGATATTGAAGACAGAGATGATGAAAGCGCAACCATCAATTAGTGGACTTTGAACTTGTTTATTATGCTTGGAGTCTTTGGACTTCGGATTTTGTCTTTGGACATTGGATTTTGTGTTTGGTTTGTAATGTATTTGAACTTGTTTATTGTGTTCGGACTTAGGATTTTGTCTTTGGACATTGGATTTTGTGTTTGGTTTGTAATGTTTGGACTTTGAACTTGTTTAATGTTTTGAACTTAGAACTTTTGACTTAGTAGTTGGTACTTATTTATTATTGGATTTACAGGAGTTACAGAACTAACCGTAACAGTCAGCACTCAGCAGCAGTGTAGCATAACAGTGCAGAAAAAAAAAATCCCGGGACCTGGCGGGCTGCCCGGGTCAGAACTCACTTGCCGGTCCGAAGTCCGGACTCAGCCCGAGTCCGGCCCGCATAAACGGGCAGAATTTGAGCTAGGGTCCGGCCCGTGCCCGGCCCGAGTCCGGGGATGCCCAGGTCTACAAATACTAGATCCAAGAGCCCCGGAAGAAGAGCAAACACCTGCAACAACAACATCCTTCAACTACATTGGCTTGTCCCTTGGAGGTTGAATGTTATCGTGCCATGACAATGAAGCTACTTCGCTACAAGTTGGTCTTTGCCATGGTTGCGGGTGGTTCCATCCTCAACTTTAGCTTCGATTTCCTTACGCCTTGAGGACAAGGCGAGTTTTCAACGGGGGTGTATTGATACGGTTCTGGAAAAGCCTAAAATAAACGATTGATTTGTCAATTACTAATGTGTTTATTTCGTTATTTAATTTAGTCAGTTAGTGTATCAAGTAGTGGGACAGTTAGTGTGTCAAGTAGTGGGACAATTAGTGGCTCAATTAGTTATTTATATTTTCGTTTTGTTTTTTGGTGAATAAGGATGGAAAGCCTAAGCCTCTACCGTAATTATTTTAAGCAAAAGGAAAAAGGCTAGCAATGCAATAGCCGTTGACTCGCCACACCGCGGGCATTGTTTTTCAGGAAAGAAATAATCCATGTAGGAGGGGAATTAAAGACATGGTAACCTAAAGGTAAAGAAAACGAGAAAGAAGATAAGTAGTCAGTTGCGGAATTTGATTCCCGGTAGTTATGTCGAAACTGGGTACTCCAATCTCTTCTGAGGAAGCCTTTGAATCTTTATACCAGACTGAAAAGGTGATGAGTCCGTGGGACGGAGTCAAGAGCCATACGAACCACAAGTTCAGAGTCGCATTCAATGACGATGTTTCGAATGCCAATATTCCAAGCCAAATATAATCTCATGCATAAACCCCATAGTTCCGCCATAGGAACCGAACAACTGCCAATGTGGAACCCAAAACCCTTGATCCATTGTCCATGGTAATCTCTGATTAATCCACCTGCTGAAGCATCTGAACTCGCAGACCGAACAGAGCCGTCGGTATTCAACTTGAAAACACCAGACGGAGGAGGGGCCCAAGCAATCCAACACCAAGATTTCGGTATAACAGAATGATTTTTGCACCTGTTAGCCCAAGCAAAATGAATATCTTGGATCTGCGATGAGATGAAGATGATCTTGTTTCTAGGTGGTAGATTTTGCTTGAAAATCCACTCGTTCCTCCATTTCCAGCCCCACCAAAGTACGATGACAAAACAAATGTTCCAACTGCTGCCCAGATCATGTGTAGAATTGTTCAACAGATTCATCGAGAGCCACTGCTTCTCATTAGCCGAATAAAAATCACCTGCAACATCCGTGGATATAAAGCTACCCCAAATATAAGACATGTGGACGCAGTCTCTGAAAAGATGCAGCAGGGACTCGGGGTGTCTGTTACACAAAGGACAAAGATCTATGGCGTTAAGGTGCCGTCTCATCCGTTCAACATTAGTCAAGATCCTCCCATGAAAGACTGTCCAATCAAATGTACGCATTCTTTCAGGGATCTTCAACTTCCATATTTTCCGAAGAGATGACGAGATTGAATGTCAAGTGCACAGCTAGAACGAATACATTTCATTGCAGACGCCGTTGAATATTGATCGTTTGGTTCATGTCTCCAAGAAAGGAGGTCCTCTATCTCCGAATCAGGGCTTAGTACATGGGAAGCAATCTTCATGAGAACCCCCGTGGGCAGCAAATTTGAGAACCGATTCCACATCCATCCAGAGCCATCGGACCAAAAATCGCTAACCATTTCCGGCCAGCTTATAATCGACGGTGATAAGACTTCCCGTAAAGGTTGATCACTAAACCAACAATCACATGCCATTGAATTCCCTTCTCGAAAACAGAATCTTTAGCCCAGATCATACTTCGAAGAATGATGGAACCCGATTTATGCGGGAAAATATCAAGTAGGTCCCAAGAAGTATTAATGCGGTATTTGGAGGACATAAGCATAGTCCAAGGAACATCTTTCTAGTTAAACATTCTCCAAGCAAGTTATTTATATCTTCTTTATAAGATGGCCTAACCTCAGATTGTGAGAGTGACTAGAATATTGATTTGAATACAAAATTGAGGATTCCTCAAATTTATTTGTGCTAGAGATTCTTGCTTCTAGTGCAACACGCCCCTCTGTCCCAACTTTTTGATCAACTCTTGAGGAGATCTGTAACATAAATAACTTTTTGCAGTTATCATTAGACAAATGATAGTTGGTGATAGGGTATCACTTAATCATTGTGTTTTTGGTTTGGATAATGCCCTTTGGTGATAGGGTATATTCTTGCTCTTACCGTGGATACATACTCTTGAGAAACAAATCAAATGATGGTGGATTTCCAGTGAGAGTAAAAATAAGTTTTTGGAGTAACACAAACTGCCCAAAGTTTATTTTTGTAATTCAAGGCTTCTATTCTGTAATGAAATCAGTCCACCAAGGAAGAAAGTCTGTTGAAATTAAACCTGCCCTTTTCTTTGTCTGGCTTCTTCGTATTTTCTTGAAAATCAAGACATCGAATCACCGATGACATTGTGTTATCTAATGAGCACAAAAATTGCTTTTGAATGGTCCTCATGGATTCCACATACAAAAGATGTTATTGAGATGATGTATCACATGGCAAACTTTTTCATCAGGTACATCATCACATTATCAAATCAGGAACTGGAGATTATGATATCTACTGCAGGAAAAAATCAATGTTTTTAATGCTAATTAAAATGCTTAAAGAACCTTGTTAGACTATACTGGACTTTCTAGCTTATAGACTGAAATTTTGTCGTCGATGATTCTTTGAGTGGTTAGATAAGAATTGTTTGTTCCGGTGTGTAGACATCTATTCTTGCAAAGTAGAACTAAACAAGCATAAATGGCACAAACTAAGGCCAAAACATGAATGCGGAAAGGAAAAGTTACCTAAATGCATGACTAAAACAGGTCGATAAATCATGTTATCAAAATATGTCATACTTGTTTTTGCTTGTCCACAAGCAAAAAGTAAATGTAAGATGGGATAACATGAATTATCTATGCAAAACAAAAACGTGCATTGCTTCTAATTATGATCACCCTTGATAGTGCAGTTTCATAGCCAAAGATATATTTAAACTAAGGTCAAATGAAATAGGCATAAAAAGAATAATCATACTTTACAAAAATTTCACGTTCATCATCAAAACTACTATTGCCTAATAATCATGAAAAATTCAAGTTTAAGTAACTAAGTCAAATACATGTGTAAATAGATCAAAAGAACTTAGCAATAAAAGGCCAAGAAACGTGATAAGGGTAGGATGTTCTTTAGGTCTTGCCTAAATCATCCCTATGCAATGTATAAGAACTTATCATGAAGCTTCAACTATCCAAGCTCATTCCAACTAGACAAGACAATTTTTATAAATCACATAAAATTCAAGCAAAGTATTCAAATCCCAAATATGGCATAAATCAAATTGAGCTCAAAATAGTAAATCAAAGGTTAATTCAGTTACACAATATCATCATAGGGGTCATGTCATTCCTAGAAGTACTAAAAACTTTTTTTCGGGCAGTGGGATCTCGGCCGAGATTTGCCTACTGTCGTGACATCTCGGCCGAGATTTTTTTTATCCTTTAATTTTCATGCATGCTATAAGGAAACGTGTGACAAGGAAATTCACAATATCTAGACGCAATTGCAATGAAAAGAAACATGCTAAAATACTACAAGTATCCCAAAACTCACATTGTCCTCAATGTGAAGAATAAATTAAAGTGAAAAAGAATAATCACAATGTAAAAATCAGTGATATGGCTCATCATGTGGAAGTGGTAGTGGAAACAAGCAGTTGTGCAAGCTCGTTTAAGCATATCTTCTTCATTTATTACCTAAAACCTTAAAAGAAAAAGACACCAAACCGCGCAAAAACGCAAAAAGAAAACAAAAGCAAGAAGACTCCTACCTCGGGTTGCCTCCCGATAAGCGCTTGTTTTAAGGTCTCTAGCCAGACCCAATTCCGTGGTTGCCTCAGCTCACAGCAAAAACCTTGGACTGCTCATCTAGTCCTTGCAACCACTCTTCACAGGACCCATAAAATTCCTTCTTGAGAACTCTCTTCATGTCCTGATAAAAGATAGGAACTCTCACTAACACTTGAGGATGGTATGGAACAGTAACCTTGTGGGTTACCCCATACTTGAATGATAGTGTAAGAGCCTTAGTCTTTAGAGCCGAGATGGGACTGAACCGCCCCTCCGGCTTGCTCAGCGTTCCGCCCCTGCGGCCAGAAATTTCCGCCCCTGCGGTTTCTTACGGCTGCAGCCGATTTTGTGTTACCCTTTTGACCGTACTTTACTCTTTCCTTCCTTCCTTCTTAAGCTTCATCCTTGGCTTCTGATCAAGGGTTTCTTCACTTCATTCCAGCCTTCTCACGTCCTTCTTGCTTCCTTCCTTCTCCTTGATCTTGTGCTTAGATTCTTCTTGGTTTGGAAGAGGATTTGTGTGGCTTTGATGGATGTCGTTGTTGTGTGATGTTGTTGAGCTTGGGATCCAGATGAGGTAGTGGTTGTGGATCATCTCCTTGGTTAGATCACAACAGTAGGTAAGCTCCTTGCTTCTTCTTTCTTTCTTTCTTCATTTGATTCCTCTTCCTTAGCTTAGGATAGATGTGTTAGGCATGTATTAATGTTGGAATGTGTATATATATGTATACATTTGGCTGATGGATGATGAAGACGTGATTTGATCACGTGAAGAGTGGAAGTGAAGTCGGGAGATTACGTTCTGCACTATCGCCACCCCCGCGCCTGTGAGCCACCGCCCTTGCGGGACCTTGTCACCGCACCCGTGCCCAGAAGCCGCCGCCCCTACGGCCACGGTCACTACGCTTGCGCCAGCGAGAAGCCGCGCCTGCTTCTTCGGTCACTTCGCCCCTGCGTCCCTCTTGTCACGCAGGTGTGTCTTGTACATGATCTACCTAGAGTAATGTAGGTCATTTCCCTTCCTAGTATGAGCGGGTTAGTAGCATGCTAGGTATGTGTATGAGGATAGAATGATGATGAGTATGATATAGATATATGCCGGTTATGGCTTTGAGGTTTAGTAGATGATCGAGGTTTATAAGTTGGATATGATCCTTATGGATCCCTTGGGTCTAGGTGTGACCGCTTTGATTGATAGGAGATTTGATATCTCTTTATGCCTTGTTATTAGTTAGTGTTGTCCTCCAGATTTGGAGTTGATCGTGGTTGAGATTACTTCGAGGTTGAGGTAAGTCCATAGGACTTACTTAGCTACCATCCCTGTATTGGAATCCTCTTGAATGATTGCTGGTAGTTAAAAAAAAAGATTAAATTTGAGGAATTCCTCAAATTTATTTGTGCTAGAGGTTTATTCTAAAAAAAAAAATTAGTGACTCATTTCATGTGCATTTATTTCTCTCTCAAGCTAAACTCTCTCGCACATGACAAAGTATTTGAGTATATGTGCAAATTAAATAACTTTTCGCAGTTATCATTAGACAAAGGATAGTTGGTGATAGGGTATTACTTAATCATTGTGTTTTTGGTTTGGATAATGCCCTTTGGTGATAGGGTATATTCTTGCTCTTACCGTGGATACATACTCTTGAGAAACAAATCAAATGATGGTGGATTTCCAGTGAGAGTAAAGATAAGTTTTTGGAGTAACACAAACTGCCCAAAGTTTATTTTTGTAATTCAAGGCTTCTATTCTGTAATGAAATCAGTCCACCAAGGAAGAAAGTCTGTTGAAATTAAACCTGCCCTTTTTTTTGTCTGGCTTCTTCGTATTTTCTTGAAAATTAAGACATCGAATCACTGATGACATTGTGTTATCTAATGAGCACAAAAATTGCTTTTGAATGGTCCTCATGGATTCCACATACAAAAGATGTTATTAAAGATGTTATTGAGATGATGTATCACATGGCAAACTTTTTCATCAGGTACATCATCACATTATCAAATCAGGAACTGGAGATTATGATATCTACTGCAGGAAAAAATCAATGTTTTTAATGCTTAAAGAACCTTGTTAGACTATACTGGACTTGCTAGCTTATAGACTGAAATTTTGTCGTCGATGATTCTTTGAGTGGTTAGATAAGAATTGTTTGTTCCGGTGTGTAGACATCTATTCTTGCAAAGTAGAACTAAACAAGCATAAATGGCACAAACTAAGGCCAAAACATGAATGCGGAAAGGGAAATTTACCTAAATGCATGACTAAAACAGGTCGATAAATCATGTTATCAAAATATGTCATACTTGTTTTTGCTTGTCCACAAGCAAAAAGTAAATCTAAGATAGGATAACATGAATTATCTATGTAAAACAAAAACGTGCATTGCTTCTAATTATGATCACCCTTGATAGTGCAGTTTCATAGCCAAATATATATTTAAACTAAGGTCAAATGAAATAGGCATAAAAAGAATAATCATACTTTACAAAAATTTCACGTTCATCATCAAAACTACTATTGCCTAATAATCATGAAAAATTCAAGTTTAAGTAACTAAGTCAAATACATGTGTACATAGATCAAAAGGACTTAACAATAAAAGGCCAAGAAACGTGATAAGGGTAGGATGTTCTTTAGGTCTTGGGGTGCTAATCCGGGAAGAAGAAACAACACACTTCATCTTTTCAACTCAACATCCACCACCCTTGCATAAATTTTCTTTTTCTTTTTCTTTTCTTTTCTTTCTTTTTATTTCATTCTTTTCTTTTTCTTGAGTGAATGGCATTGGTGCACAGTAGCCGAAACCTTGGTGCTCGGTTTCCTTCACATACCTCACACCGGATGCACATACCAAATCACTAATTAGGACGTTTAGCTAATCAGATTTTGGCAAGATACAAACACCCGGTTATGTAAATGATACCGAGTTACTCATCTTTCATAACCAAAAATCCCCTAGAACCTCTGTTTTTCTTCTTCACATCACATTTCACATCATTCATACTTTCTTCAAACAATTCATAATACATAATGTAGGCACACACCTTCAAACTAAACATTCCTAATTCCCGGATAGGAGACAAGAGATTCCATGTTTGAGGAGCTAAGCATGATAAAGATAGAAGAAGAATGAAATCGAATTGCCTAAATCATCCCTATGCAATGTATAAGAACTTATCATGAAGCTTCAACTATCCAAGCTCATTCCAACTAGACAAGGCAATTTTTATAAATCACATAAAATTCAAGCAAAGTATTCAAATCCCAAATATGACATAAATCAAATTGAGCTCAAAATAGTAAATCAAAGATTAATTCACTTACACAATATCATCATAGGGGTCATGTCATTCCTTTAGCGGGCAGTGGGATCTCGGCCGAGATTTGCCTACTGTCGTGACATCTCGGCCGAGATTTTTTTTATCCTTTAATTTTCATGCATGCTAAAAGGAAACGTGTGACAAGGAAATTCACAATATCTAGACGCAATGCAATGAAAAGAAACATGCTAAAATACTGCAAGTATCCCAAAACTCACATTGTCCTCAATGTGAAGAATAAATTAAAGTGAAAAAGAATAATCACAATGTAAAAATCAGTGATATGGCTCATCATGTAGAAGTGGTAGTGGAAACAAGCAGCTGTACAAGCTCGTTTAAGCATATCTTCTTCATTTATTACCTAAAACCTTAAAAGACAAAGACACCAAACCGCGCAAAAACGCAAAAAGAAAACAAAAGCAAGAAGACTCCTACCTCGGGTTGCCTCCCGATAAACGCTTGTTTTAAGGTCTCTAGCCAGACCCAATTCCGTGGTTGCCTCAGCTCACAGCAAAAACCTTGGACTGCTCATCTAGTCCTTGCAACCACTCTTCACAGGACCCATAAAATTCCTTCTTGAGAACTCTCTTCATGTCCTGATAAAAGATAGGAACTCTCACTAACACTTGAGGATGGTATGGAACAGTAACCTTGTGGGTTACCCCATACTTGAATGATAGTGTAAGAGCCTTAGTCTTTAGAGCCGAGATGGGACTGAACCGCCCCTCCGTCTTGCTCAGCGTTCCGCCCCTGCGGCCAGAAATTTCCGCCCCTGCGGTTTCTTACGGCTGCAGCCGGTTTTGTTAACCCTTTTGACCGTACTTTACTCTTTCCTTCCTTCCTTCTTAAGCTTCATCCTTGGCTTCTGATCAAGGGTTTCTTCACTTCATTCCAGCCTTCTCACGTCCTTCTTGCTTCCTTCCTTCTCCTTGCTCTTGTGCTTAGATTCTTCTTGGTTTGGATCTCTTGGGTCTAGGTGTGACCCCTTTGATTGATAGGAGATTTGATATCTCTTTATGCCTTGTTATTAGGTAGTGTTGTCCTCCAGATTTGAAGTTGATCGTGGTTGAGATTACTTCGATGTTGAGGTAAGTCCATAGGACTTACTGAGCTACCATCCCTATATTGGATGTATGCATGAGTGGTGTTTGATATATGCTTGATAACAAGTGTTGATTGATTATTACCGACCTATGGTTTAGTGCTTGCCCATTGTGTAACGCCCGAAATTTTATTAATTTTATTCCGGACTTGGAGCACCTTGTAGTTTATCCCGTAGGCCCGAGATGCCGAGTACCGGGATTTATTCCTAAGAAAATCCCGAGCCGACTCGTCGTTTTTCCTCTTTTTCCGCGTTCCGACCCTTCGTTCAGGGTTAAAAATAACAAAGGGTCGTTTTCGACCCCTCGTTCCGTGGGGAGGGACAAGAGGTCAGTTGACTCCTTGGTCCTCTCACCCCTTTTGTCAGCCAAATTCTTCCCTCTCTCCTCCCTTGGATCACTTTGCACGTTACACTCCTTTCACTCCATCTCTTCACTCTCTTCTCTTTCCTTCTCATCTCTTCTCCATGGCTGCTTGAGGATCCAAATTGTGGAACTGCAGAAGAAGATCACAGGCTGTTGGTAAGCTCTTCCCTCTTCCTTCCCTCTCTTCCTTGCTGCTCTTTCCCTTCTTTTTTCTTCCTCCTTCATCCATGGCCATGGATGAAGCTTGGAGAGGTTTTCACTCAACCCTTGTGCATGTCTAGGTTCTTAGCTCGTTTAGATCAAGGAGAGGTGCCTAAGACCCGTGGAGAGTGTTTGGAGAAGATTCAGGGGCGGACCAACAGAACCCGCGGGGGCTAAGGATCCAAAGTCGAAGACGAAGAAGACGACGTTTTACGCAGAACCCGCGGGGGCTACTCAACAGGACCGCGGGAGCGGCCAGACGCAGGGGCGGACCAGCAGGCTGCGGGTGCGGCTCAGCACGCCGCGGGCGCGGCTCGGCACGGCCGCAGGGGCGGCGGCAGACACTTGCCTCGGGCGGCAGCGGACGGCTGCGGGTGCAGCGTGACTCGGGTGCGGGGGCGGCAGCAGACGGCCGCAGGTGCGGCGTGACTCGGGCGCGGGTGCGGCTCCTTGCAGGCGACGAAGTCCTCCGCGGGTGCGGCTCATTGTTCCGCGGGGGCGGCTCCTGTGTCCGCAGGGGGCGCCGGCTTGACTCCGCGGCTGCGGTTTCGGCAACAGTAGGTCCCTCCTCTCCTTTCCTCTTCGTTTCTTCCTTAGTATTGATGTTGGATCTTGTTAGTAGCATGCCTAGGATGGATCTAGAGTAGCTTGGAATGCCACTTAGTGGTTGTGAACCTAGGAGCCCTTAAGGCTCGATGTAAGTGATGGATATGAGCATGTGAGCATGATGGACCTTGTAGGCTAACTTGTGCCTCTTTGGTTGAGGATTACTCTTGTGGAATTATGGATTGTTGTGGGCTGTTGCATGTGTTGAGAGTGTGATGAATACTTGGTACCTAGGATGCATTCCTAGTTTGAGGGTTAGGTGATCTTGCATAGATCACTAGGGTGAAGTCTAAGACTTCTTGAGTGTGAGTATGTATTGATATGCATATCTCTTGTGAGTAGGTTGTGGGCTTCCTCCTTAAGGAAGCAAGAGTGTGGTGACTTGAGTGTGGTGACGAGGTAAGTCTCCGGACTTACTTAGCTCGTATTTTACGTATTAGCATTGATGTGTGCTTGGTGGTGTGTGTTTATGTTCTTGTTATAATATCTAAACCGGTAAATAGGACCACCGACCTTATATTATTGTTTGGCCCAAGTGTACCATAACGGGCGGTGACAATCTGCCTGACTCGGCGTTAGTCTAGGAGATTCTCGGCGACTAGCCCGGCGGGTGATATGGTCGGGTGCATCCGTACCATTCTTTGCCGGTAAGTAGGGACCGAGGTGAGATCACGGTGGTATCGTGTCACAACCGAAGTTGAATTAGAACGGGATATGACTAAGTAATAAAAAGATAATAAACGGGACTTGCGTGTTTTATGATGTGTGATATGTATGTGTTTGTGCCTTCATCGCTTTTCTAATGCCTAGAATGTGAGCTAACGGTTTTAAACCGTTTGTGTAGATGACTTGCAGGTTGGGGATGCCGCCGAGTGAGGTAGAGGAGTGGACAGCCGGGGTCTCCGTACATTATAGGACGGGGACGTTTTTGGGTTATGTTTTCGTATTGTGGTTTATGTTGTACGGTTTAAGTTTCGTATTAGAGTTGTGTTGTTTTGAGGACTCGGCTGAGTTTCTTACTTTTCAGTTTCCGCATACATTAAAAACGTTTTGAGTTTTCGCCTTTATTTGTGCCTTGTTGGAAGGTCCGGTGAAATTGTTGTCAAGCTAAGGGTCGGGACCCATTATGAGGTCTCGCCCGTAGCACCCCGAGTCCCGTGGATTTGGGGTGTTACACATTGTAGGGCCGTGACAACTTGCCCTTAAATCCCGCTGGGAGTTTGGGAGGTTCTTTGCGGACAGGCCAGATCTGGAAGTGGGACGGGCACCTACCACTCCCATAGGGTATACGGGAAAGTATTACCAGATTACCACTACAGTTGGCAGTAGCACCGAGAGGCGAGGATTATATATTCCTTGTGTCACATATATTCCTATACATGTATATATCCGATTTGAGTGTTGGACTTTATAAAGATAATTAACCGGGTAAATGTGTGATAACCCGATTTGAGTGTTGGACTTTATAAAGATAATTAACCGGGTAAATGTGTGATAGCATGATGATGTGTTATATTCCTGACTTGTGGTTGTGCTTATGTATTATCTTATATATGTATGGTTAGCTAACGGTTTTATACCGTGTTGTAGATCCTTTGCAGGTTAGGAGAACTGCATAGTAATTCAGATGGGGTGATCCGCTGAGGGCTCCGTACACTAGGTTATGCGTGGGATATGGGGGACATTTTGTATGTACAGATATATGTTTATTTTGTACTCAGCAGCGGTTCTTCCGTAAACCTTTTTGATTTATATATATACAGTTTGATGTTTTGGTTTTAATCTATTTGTGCCTTGTTGTAAGATCCAGTGAACTTGTTGTCAGGCTAGGGTCAGGTTCCATTGTGAGATCCTAAGCCCAGTAGCACCCCGAGTCCTACAGAATTTGGGTGTTACAAAGTTGGTATCAGAGCCTTAGGTTGACAACAATGGCACTTGCAATCTGCAATAAAGGTCGAATAGATAAATAAACAGAACCCGAAATGGGTCTGACTTTTCAAAAGATTTTTGGTTTGAGTACAAATGTTTTAGGATAGTGTGTACGGAAAGCCATCTCCCCTCTGAGGACCTCGACAGTATAGATATATATATATATAGATATTAACTTATATGATGTTGTGTTTGACTTTATATATATATATATATATATATACATATGGCATATATATAGCCTTCTAAGTTAGGTTTATACCTACAGATGGTTCGGACTAGAGCCTTATCTGCAGTTTGGACGAGGTAGGGGTAGCCCCCTCTTCCTCCAGTAGTGGTAGGACCAAGTCAGATTCCCACTGTTGATCCACCTGCAACGGAGGAGGTCCATGAGGACGTTGCTGAGAGTGCCGTTCCTGAGACTAGGAATGGTATGGCTAGGAGACAAAGACTACAGCGAGTCCAGTCAGATGACTCGGATCGTGTCTTGATGGGGGACCAGAGTTCCGCGCGTATATCAGACGAGTAGAGGAGGCTGCTAGAGCGGTAGACGTGCCCCGGATCTGCCGGCACAGGAGGGATCATCTGGGAGATCCCATGGAGCTACTCAGGTGCCAGCTGTACAGGCACGTGCTGCTGAGATTGCTCGAGTTCCAGAGGAGCATAGAGGGCCTTGACCAGATACTTGGTTGAAGGCATTTCATCAGATGGGAGTACCCCGTTTCTTTGGGAAGGGGGGTTAGAGGTGGAGTTGTGGATCGGACATGTAGACTCAACTCTTGAGTCTAATAGATGTCCCAGCGGATAGACAAATAGAATTAGTGTAGACTCTATTCAGAGACTTGGCACAACACTGGTGGAGATCAGTACGGGGTCAGGTTACTAGTTATGACCAGATGAGGAGTATGATCAAAGAGCGTTTTCTGCCCTGCCTCATTGAGGAGGGAGAAGTTGCGGGATTTTGTTGAGGCTGGATTTGAGGATGTACCAGTCTTTGAGGCTATCAGGAGATTTTCAGGAGGAGTTGGCTTTGTTGGGTCCAGCTGGCACCTCCTGTAGATCAGCATGTGTATCTCTTTTCCCGACGACTGAGGGACGCTAACCGCGGACCTATATGGTTGGATTTCACTGTGAGTCCTTGATGGACTATCAGGATAGAGCCTCAGATTATGAGAGAGAGCGGGCTGGGCAGAGGAGAGCTTCTCAGACCAGAGGGTCTGAGAAGAGACAGCGGACTGGGCAGACCAGTGGTGCTGGTGGAGTTGCTAGTTCAGGGCAAGGCCAAAGACGCCAAAAGTTACCCTCATCTGCACCGGTTGTAGATAAGGGACGATAGTGTTATAACTGTGGTGATCCTGGACATATACGACCAGAGTGGCACGAGGCCGCCAGTGACTTGCTTTACTTGTGGCAGACCCGGCCACAGAGCTGTCTTTTGTAGACAGGGCGGAACTTCATCACAACAGGGTTCTACTCCTGCTAGTGTAGCGGGAGGTGGCAGAGGGCCACCTCAGCAGCAGACACAGGGACATCAGAGAGTCCCAGATCGTCCTACTACTCAGGGATTTGCTCTTGGGTCGAGTAGAGGTAGAGGTCGTGGTGGGAGTACCACTGACACCAGAGGAGCACAGGGTAGAGTTTTTGAGTTGAGGAGTGCAGAGGAGCCAACTGCACCGACTGCTACAGGTACCATTCTGATCCATGGTTACCCGTTAGAGTTTTATTTGATACGGGAGCTACGCATTCATTTATATCTGATGTATGTGTTGACCGTTTGAGTCTAGTTACGACTAAGGGATACCCCTTTAGTATAGAGTTACCCAATGGTAGTAGAGTCAGAGGTACCCGTGAGATACGTGATTGTCCATTTGTGTGGGGACTCGTGTGTTATTTGTTGATTTCTTTGTCATGCCGTTGGTACATGAGTATGTTATTTTGGGTATGGATTGGATGGATAGACACCATGCAGTATTAGATGTAGGTAGGAGACCGTGACAGTCTCTACCGAGTCAGGTCAGATAGAGGTTTTCCGAGGTTGGGATCTTGGGAAGTCAGGTATAGCGATCAGCGGCGGTACGTGCAGCAAGATTGATTGCACAGGGTTGTGAGGCCTTCTAGTGTTATGCCATGAAGGAGGGGAGAGTCCAACGTTAGAGGATATCCCAGCGGGCTGCGAGTTTACAGATGTATTTGCTGAGCCATCCAGTTTGCCGCCTCAGAGGAGCGTGGACTTTGGCATTGAGTTAGAGCCTGGTACGGAGACCGATCTCGAAGGCCCAATATCGTATGGCGCCTATCGAAAATGTTGGAGCTGAGAAGCAACTCGAGGAGTTGGCTAAGAAGGATTTCATCCGCCCTAGCGTATCCCCGTGGGGAGCACCTGTCCTCTTCGTACGGAAGAAGGACGGATCGTTGAGACTGTGTATTGATTACAGAGAGATGAACAAGGTGACCATCAGAACAAGTATCCATTGCCCCGTATTGACGACTTGTTAGATCAGCTTCAGGGAGCGACGTGTTCTCTAGGATTGACCTGCACTCAGGGTATCACTAGTTTGAGGGCGAGGGAGCAGGATGTGCACAAGACGGCATTTCTGACTAGATATGGACACTATGAGTTTGTAAATGATGCATTTGGGCTTACGAATGCCCCAGCAGTGGTTCATGGAGTTGATGAACAGCATATTCATCGACTTCCTGGATCAGTTTGTGTAGACTTCATAGATGATATTCTGGTGTACTCTCGTAGCAAAGAGGAACATGCAGGACAGCTGAGGACTGTTGTTACAGGTTTTACGAGATAGAGAACTTTATGCTAAGTTCTCTAAGTGCGAATTCTGGATGCCAGAGGTAGCATTCCTGGGTCAAATTGTTTCCTCGGGGGATCAAGGTTGATCGGCGAAGATCGAGACAGTGGCAGCATGGACGACACCGACGAACGTCAAGGAAGTACGTAGCTTTCTTGGCCTAGCCGGCTATTACGACGCTTTGTGGAGGGATTTTCTGTGATTGGCCGTCCACCTACGAGTTTGTTGAGGAAGACTACCAGGTTTGTATGGTATGAGCAGTGTATGCAGAGTTTTGAGGAGCTGAAGAGACGTCTGACTTCCGCTTATTTTAGCACAGCCAAAGGGACAACTGATTTTTTGGTTTATAGTGATGCATCCAAGCTAGGCTTGGGATGTGTGTTGATGCAGCGAGGCAGAGTGATTGCATATGCGTCTAGAAAGCTGAAGACGTATGAGGAGAACTACCCGACTCATGATCTGAGTTGGCAGCGGTAGTTCATGCACTGAAGATCTAGAGACATTACTTGTATGGTCTACATGTCAGATCTTCACAAACCATAAGAGTCTGAAGTATATTTTCACGCAGCGGGAATTGAATAACCGCCAGCGTAGGTGGCTTGAGTTGATCAAAGACTTTGATTTGGAGATTTTGTATCATCCGGGAAGGCGAACGTTGTCGCCGACGCCCTGAGCAGGAAGACGCCTCGAGAGAAGCGATTGCGAGACTGACAGTTCAGCCTCAGTTATAGAGAGATATGGTTTGGCTAGAGTTGGACGTCCAGTTTCCTGATGAGGACGCCCAGTTGAGTACCTTAGAGGTTCTCCCTGATCTGTTGAGTGAGATCCAACAGAAGCAGGGGGACATGCCCGACATTGACGAGGATTCGAGAGAGCATGTCCCGGGATGAGGCACCACAGTCTTATAGGAGCAGATGGAGTGATGAGACGCCGCGGTCGCGTCTGTACCCGCTGATGCGGATTTGCGACAGAGGATATTACAGGGAGGCTCATGTAATCCTTATTCAGTGCACCAGGTACGATTAAGATGTACCAGGATTTGAGACGTTCATATTGGTGGAGAGGGTTGAAGCCCGACGTGGCCAGATTTTATGGCACAGTGTGCGACCTGTCAGCAGGTCAAGATCGAGCATTGTAGACCTGGAGGTGAGCTCCATCCACTGCCTATACCGCAAAGGAAGTGGGAGGACGTCACCATGGATTTTGTTACTGGTTTGAGACCGAGCAGGAGCTTTGATGCCATCTGGGTTGTAGTTGACAGACTGACGAAGACGGCACGTTTTATCCCTATTCGGGAAACGTGGCCAGTGAGCAGATTTGGCTGAGGAGTACACTAGACAATAGTGAGACTCCATGTGTACGAGGACGATCGTCTCAGACAGAGATGGGCGATTTACCTCGAGGTTTGGCAGCAGATTCAGACTGCCCTGGGACGAGTTTACACTTCACTACTGCGTTTCATCCTCAGACAGATGGACAGTCAGAGAGGACCATTCAGACACTGGAGGATATGCTGCGAGCTTGTGTGTTGGACTGGGACAAGTGTCGACGGATCATCTCCCACTAGTTGAGTCTCGTACAACAACAGCTGGCATGCATCGATTGGGATGGCCCCATATGAGGCATTGTATGGACAAAGATGTCGTACACTGTTATGTTGGGATAACGAGCAGTGTAGAGGTTTGACACCTGATCAGTTTAGGATGATGTTGCTCGTGTAGCACTGATTAGAGAGAGGATGCTGACTGCACAGAGCCGTCAGAAGTCATATGCAGATAGGAGGCGTAGACCCCTAGAGTTCAGAGTAGGAGCCCATGTGTGGCTGAAAGTGTCTCCGACACGAGGTGTTAGACGCTTTGGCATTAAGGGGAAGCTGAGCCCCCGATATGTCGGACCGTTCGAGATTTTGGATCGGGTTGGGAGCGCAACATACAGACTAGCTTGCCTCCGAGATTAGAGGGTGTTCACCTGTGTTTCACGTGTCTCAACTGAGGGAGTATATACCAGATCCGAGACACATTGTGAGTTATGATGTTTTGGTAGTCGAGCCGGATCACACTTTTGTTGAGCATCCGATTGCAGTCCTAGAACAGGTATGAGACGCCTGCGTTCGAAGGACATTCCTATGGTGAGGATACAGTGGTCGAGACGAGGACCTGATGAGGCTACATGGGAGACTGAGGATAGTATTCAGAGGAACTATCCAGAGTTCTACACCGAGATAGATGTACTGTAGGATCGATGAGTAGATCTTAGTACTATCTTGGTGAGTGTTGTGATTATGTGCTTATATGCTATGATGTGTTTATTTTCGTGTTAGGTATGGGTGATTTATGATCTTACTAGATCTTGTTGTGCTAGTGCGATTGATGATTATAGTTGGAGATGGTTCTTTCCTCCATGCTATTGGTAATGCGATTTGGTTTAGCTGGAGACGTTTATTCCTCCATGCTATTTTGATGAATATGGTACGGCTAGAGATATTTTTCCTCTTTTGCCCTGGATAGTATAGTGATCTTATTGTTGGAGATGATGATTTCCTCCATGCCTATATTTGAGGTTATAGAGTGATACAGGTGGATACCTTATGTGCGGAGATGTGATGCCTCCGATAGAGAGAGTTATACCTCAGCATGTGGGCGAGAGGAATTGGGATTTTACAAGTTTCGGGACGAAACTTGTTTTTAGGGGGTGAGATGTAAGAGCCTTAGTCTTTAGAGCTGAGATGGGACTGAGCCCCCCTGCGGGTCCAGAGGCCGCCCCTGCGGCTTTCAGCGTTCCGCCCCTGCGGCCAGGAATTTCCACCACTGCGGTTTCCTGCGGCTGCATCCGTTTGTTGACCCTTTTACCGTACTTTACTCTTTCCTTCCTTCCTTCTTAAGCCTCGTCCTTGGCTTCTGATCAAGGTTTCTCACTTCATTCCAGCTTCTCACGTCCTTCTTGCTTCCTTCTCCTTGATCTTGTGCTTAGATTCTTCTTGGTTTGGAAGAGGATTTGTGTGGCTTTGATGGATGTTGGTGTTGTGTGATGTTGTTGAGCTTGGGAGCCAACTGAGGTAGTGGTTGTGGATCATCTCCTTGGTTAGATCACAACAGTAGGTAAGCTCCTTGCTTCTTCTTTCTTTCTTTCTTCATTTGATTCCTCTTCCTTAGCTTAGGATATATGTGTTAGGCATGTATTGATGTTGGAATGTGTATATATATGTATATGTTTGGCTAATGGATGATGAAGACGTGATTTGATCACGTGAAGAGTGGAAGAGAAGTCAGGAGATTACATTCTGCACTGTCGCCGTCCCCGCACCTTTGAGCCGCCGCCCTTGCGGGACCTTGTCACCGCACCCGCGCCCGGAAGCCGCCGCCCCTGCGGCCACGGTCACCGCGCCTGCGCCAGCGTGCCATCGCGCCTGCGCCTTCGGTCACTTCGCCCCTGCGTCCCTCTTGTCACGCAGGTGCGACTTGTACAGGATCTACCTAGAGTAGTGTATATCCTTTCCCTTCCTAGTATGAGCGGGTTAGTAGCATGCTAGGTATGTGTATGAGGATAGAATGATGATGAGTATGATATAGATATATGCCGGTTAAGGCTTTGAGGTTTAGTAGATGATCGAGGTTTATAAGTTGGATATGATCCTTATGGATCCCTTGGGTCTAGGTGTGACCCCTTTGATTGATAGGAGATTTGATATCTCTTTATGCCTTGTTATTAGGTAGTGTTGTCCTCCAGATTTGGAGTTGATCGTCGTTGAGATTACTTC
This sequence comes from Fagopyrum tataricum, assembly GCA_002319775.1. Classification (NCBI taxonomy): domain Eukaryota; kingdom Viridiplantae; phylum Streptophyta; class Magnoliopsida; order Caryophyllales; family Polygonaceae; genus Fagopyrum; species Fagopyrum tataricum. Next base: position 35,680,859 of record CM008283.1, on the reverse strand, counting down.
GAGGTTAAGGTAAGTCCACTTAGCTACCATCCCTATATTGGATGTATGCATGAGTGGTGTTTGATATATGCTTGACAGCATGTGATGATTGATTATTACCGACCTATAGTTTAGTGTTTGCCCATTGTAGGGCCGTGACAACTTGCCCTTACATCCCGCTGGGAGTTTGGGAGGTTCTCTGCGGACAGGCCAGATTTGGAAGTGGGACGGGCACCTACCACTCCCATATGGTTACGGGAAAGTGTTACCAGATTACCACTACAGCTGGAAGTAGCACCAAGAGGCGAGGATTATATATTGCTGGTGTCACATATATTCCTATACATGTATATATCCAATTTGAGTGTTGGACTTTATAAAGATAATTAACCGGGTAAATGTGTGATAGCATGATGATGTGTTATATTCCCTGACTTGTGGTTGTGCTTATGTATTATCTTATATATGTATGGTTAGCTAACGGTTTTATACCGTGTTGTAGATCCTTTGCAGGTTAGGGGAACTGCAGAGTGATTCAGATGGGGTGATCCTCTGAGTGCTCCGTACACTAGGTTATGCGTGGGATATGGGACATTTTGTATGTACAGATATATGTTTATTTTGTACTCAGCGGTTCTTCTGTAAACCTTTTGATTTATATATATACAGTTTGATGTTTTGGTTTTAATCTATCTGTGCCTTGTTGTAAGATCCAGTGAACTTGTTGTCAGGCTAGGGTCAGGATCCATTGTGAGATCCTAGCCCAGTAGCACCCCGAGTCCTACGGAATTGGGGTGTTACAGATAGCTTCTTTTGATGAGGAAGAATCTTCATTTTAATCTTGGGAGGTTCCCTTGGAACTTCCCTCCTGCTTTTAGGCGCACCTCGAGTAGGATGGAAGGCTTCGGGACGACTTTCAACAGATCTCGGGCAGCTCTGGATGAAATCTCGGCCAAGATGAGTACAACTGAGGCCGAGATTTCTGGAATCTCGGCCGAGATGGATGTGATCTCGGCCGAGATTCAACCTTCTGTTGTGAAACTCGGCCGAGATAGGTAGGGTCTCGGGCCGAGATTCGACTCTATACTGTGAAATCTCGGGCCGAGATTCAACTCTCTGCTATAAAATCTCGGCCGAGATAGATGGGATCTCGGCCGAAATCGGGACATGATTTCCCGATTCTTCGTCCTCCTTCGTCAGCTCTTCGATTTCCATGTTGCGCTCTTCCTTTGGTCGAACCTCTTCTCTAGGAGCTAAGTTTCTTATAGACTCGTTAATCCTCTCATTCATATCTTCGTACCACGATTCCTTTTGTAGTTTTTTATATATCTCTTGTATTTCAGTTCGTCCTCTAGATAATGGATTTGCTCCAAGCTTTCCTCACTTTCTCCCAGTAGGTTGACAAAATATATCTCATACTCCAGGTCCTACTCTAGATAATCAATCCGCTTCAAGGCTTCCTTCAGCTCATCAACAATTTTTAATGCCATTGTGTTGAACCCAGAGAACACAAAGACAAAAAGGAAACCGAGATCAAAAGTAACAAGAAAGATCTACACTATAGACAATCAAAGCACGCACATTAAACTGAACCAATCCCCAGCAACGACGTCAAAATTAAAACTTGTTCGTTGGTTTTACCACCTATAAATCCCTATCAAAATAGATAGAAATTCACAGGGTAATAAAACAAGGAAGGGATAGTTTTAAATTTATAACCTATAACAATTCCCCTAAATAGCAACGAACCCACAATGTATGGATCGTACGAAGTAGGACAAGTATTACAGGGTCGAACACAAAGACTGACCGGGAGGATTAATCTGCAGCAATGATGAAGGATAGTATAAACCTAGATTAAGAAATTAAGGGGGTTGGAAAAGCTAAGGTAAAGAAGGATCAAAAAGGTTTTTGGAAAGTGTGGTCGATTCGAAATCAATTGTCACTTATTGATTGAAAATCAAATAAAACAAAAATAAAACAAAGATAATCAAATTAAAGGAAAGAAAAATGAATTCCAAGGAATTCGAGATCATTGTTTATACATAAGAACTCAGGACAATCTCACAAAGCAAATATGAATGAAAAACATAAAGGGATGAATGTTTCTTAACCTATGCTCTTTCATAGTGACGTATCAAGAACACAAATGTACGCAACCTAAAACCTATAGTTTTCAAGATACTAAAAGGAGAAATATATAAACAAACCTTATTCTTTCAATCAAGGAAACACAATAACCCTTTATAATTACGTCTCAGGAATTATTGCCTCAAAGGAAGGAATAATGACACATTCTATCCAATAACAATAAAGGTTAAACCTTTATTACCTAGGAACAAGTTATCTTATATATCTAAATAGGAATATCTCAGTTACGAATCAATTCCTATTTAGATTAAGGGATTTAGATTAATTCTAAACCTGCAAAAGCCAAACCCTTCCATAGGATTTAAAGCGATTCAACAATTATAGGGAACAATCCTTCATTGATCTTTGTATAAACAAATCTTCTTGTTCTTCCCTGGAACCTCAAGGTTCTAGCCAATAACAATTATATCAAAAGACAAACAAAACATAAAAAGAAAAGAAAAACTCAACCTCAATGAATAAAAACCTACAATCTTCCAAATCTCAAATCAACAATCTCTTCCAAAAAAATCTCAATGCGAAAGTCTCAATCTTGAATCTAAACTAAACTATGAATAACAATGATGAAGAAAAAGGACATGGTAGGAGACAGCTCCTCCCTTCTAGGGTAACTCCTAGGCAACTCCTAGCAAGCACACCTTGGAATGAAACCAAAGTTTCCTTTTATAACTAAAACCACTTTTTCTCCCATCTCGGGTCTTTCTTAGATCAACTGTATTCTTCAATCATTACTCTCTATCTAATTAGTCGTTGCTTAGCAATGGTGGCATCTTGTACGCTTCACATATACGGATGTTCTTTCTTTGCGGCTTCTGTTTCATCACTCATTCCTGCTAGTTCCTTTACAGTTTTGGTTTTGATATTCTACCGTCCAATGGGAAAGCACGTCGTTGTTCTTACTTCCTTTCCCGTTACTCGGCGTGTCGGTCCAGGTACCCCTTTCTTCGTTTTCTTAGATTTTGTTGCCTGCTTCCTTTTTCGTATTCTAACTGGTGTTTTTCACTTACTAGTGCCTGCTTGACTTCCTGGCAAGCGATCCTGCTCCTCAACTTCTTCCTGCCATTCATTTGATCTGATCATACCTCATGACACCGTGCGACGACTTATTTTTGCATTTCTCTAACCACTATGATGTTCTCTTCTTTTGTTTCCCGTTTTTTAGGAATAGCTCTTGCTATTGGCGCCTTGAATCCTGGTCAAGAGGACGACTTTATTGGTTCCCGTTCTTTTCTCACATCATTTCCATCTACTCTTCCTGCTTGTGTTGCAACTTGATGTAATTGCGGTTCCGTCCGTTAGTTTTGTATTCTTGGAAGATCACGAAAATTGTATCTCTGGAGTCCGGAATCATTATGTGAACCTTGGGGCTTTCTTCGAGGCATGACTTTATTGGTTGGTCATATCTTTGAATTCCTAGTATCGTCGGGTCATACTTTCAGCAATCTCACACTCCGTTCTCTCGTCTTTGGAAAGCTTTTATCCCTTCACTCGCGTGCTTGATCTGTAGCGCCTTATTAATTCTACTTCGTGCGGAAAGGGTAGTACCCCAACCCGACACGGTTACTATCCTAGTGTGCGTTGTGTATACGAGACAAGAGACTATAACTATTATTACTATTTCTAAGTACAAAACACACTAGCTTACTACTACCGAGATCTGCAGAGTGTAGCGGTGCTTTCCTTACTACTACCAACCCGACTGATAGGAATTAAACTTTGTAATTCATTTTGGAAAACCAGATCCTTTTTCGGGTTCTATTTATACTTAACCTTTTTAGAAGATTGTGAATGCCATTGTTGCCAACCTAGAGCTCTGATACCATGTTGTACCACCCCGAATTATGGGAACTAGGAACGTTACTGGCTAGGACTTCACAGTGGGTCCTGACCTTAGTTTGACAACAATCACAATGGACATTGCAACAAGGCACAAATATTAAAACATTAAATCTTTAAATAAAGTACTGAAAGTATAAAGACACGACTAAATATAATCACAACCAATCTCTAGGACGAGCACTTCTAACGATAAACGTAAACCCGGCTGATCACTTCACTCTCGATCTCTCGGTAGAGATCTAACCTGCATCATCTAACAACACGGTAAAAACCATTAGCTATAATTCTAATACTAAAGTGTCACTAGAGCACAAACACACACAAAGGAATATACAATAACGCACTCAACACGCACACACACAGATCCCGGTTTATTATCTTTCATTACGTGAATATCCATTCTATTTTCCATCTTTTCTTGTAACACAAGAGTGTCCCGACTCTTGCCCCCGTCCCCGTCCAGTAGGGCTGGTGTATGTACCTCTTCCCGTATACCTACTAGACTGGTCGGGGGGCAATCCTCTGGCACAATCGGTCCGGACCGACGGTTACGACACGTTATCATACACTTGTGCCTTACTTAACAAATACAGTACGGTGATCTAATCCGTTCATTTTATTTCACAAGAATATAACACACACCACTCTAATGCACACTCAGTATAAAACGGTAACTAAGTGAGTCCTACGAACTCACCTTATCGATATTGGTCTCAAAGTCTCGCAATCTTGCCAGTTAAAGATCCAATTATCCTGTTCCAATATTTACCCATTCTTAGAACCATTCCAAATCTTACATTTGTTCACTTATCGTTCTCAATCAGATATGCCGTCTAGTATCAATACTATGATCTTGTTTAATATTTCGGTTCGGGGACCTACACGTCCATTCACGTTCTTTTATTCATGGCATACCGTTAACACTATCTATTCGGAAAGCATCAATACACTCATCAATAACCGTTCGCCTATTCTCTAGTCTAATTCCGGTCTCCGGAACGCACTTGTCAGAACCACTAACTTGGGTTCCAGATTCTATATCTATATGCATCAACAAATCTTAATTTTATCATCCACTAATTCTAAACATAGTAACATGCAATAATATTTAATCTTATTATAGTTTCTTATTAAATTGTGTTCGGAATTATTTTATTGAAGAGACTCAGGTTCGGGTCTAACCGGAGAATGTGGTAAGATCTCGCACTAAATGGCACCGGTTGACTACATTGGAAGTGTGCGAGTTCACCGGTTCAAGTCCTTCTTGTGACAAGCTTTAACAACCAAAATCCCCTGGTTACACATGTGGTCAGATAATCGGTCTTTGGAGTGCTAAGAAATCAAATGCCAGGGTGAAGTGTATACTGGTTTGACACGTACTAGTAACAAGCTTCTCTCGGTGTAACTACGATTCTCGGGCGCCTTAGATTCGATCCACTATACGATCACTAGATGGCAGAAGCAGACGGCTGATTAGGATCTATTGAAGATAATCTGTCCCACATCGAAAGATTAGGACTACTCACTACCCAGCCTAGTATATAAGGTCGGTGGGCTACTCGTCCTATTGTCAATTGGTTTTAGGATGGAACCTCATCAGGTTTATGTGTTGGGCTTGGGCCTAACGCGCATGTACGCTCGTATGCACACGACCCCCGCTCTACATCGAGTTTATGTGTTGGGCTTTGGCCTAACGCGCATGTGCGCTCGTATAAACACGACCCCCGCTCTACCCGGTCCGTCTGTATCGGACTTTGACTTGGTATCAGAGCGGTTAGCCTCTATGTGGCTCGCGATCCTAACCTGTGGACAAGTGCAACTCGGTATATATCCTCTAGTTGCACTTGCGGGGCGTGTTGGAGATAATCTGTCCCACATCGAAAGATTAGGACTACCCACTACCCAGCCTAGTATATAAGGTCGGTGGGCTACTCATCCTATTGCCAATTGGTTTTAGGATGGAACCTCATCGGGTTTATCTGTTGGGCTTGGGGCTAACGCGCATGTGCGCTCGTATGCACACGACCCCCGCTCTACCCGGTCCGTCTGTATCGGACTTTGACATGATCGTACTATTCGTCTATTACCCCTACGATAGAAGAATTAAACTCCATCTCTCCCTAGTAGTGAACGAGATCGAAAGAGAGAAGCTTACCCCTGCAGTCGTTGGTTCGATCTCCGCAGGAAGTAGACGTCGAAGAGCGAGATGTCGAGGGAAGGAAAATGGGTGCAGGCTGAAGCAAGCGGTATGTCAATAGCTGGAGCAAGATCGTTGCCGTGGCGTGAGGCGTAGAGAGCTCGCGTAGAGAACGAAGGATAGCGAGAGAGTGGTGAAGCCGGCGGTTGGAAACACGGTCGGTCGTCGGCTCGACAGGGAACGGAGGAGGTAGAGACAAGTGAAACGAAGGCCGCCGGCACTGGAGAGTAGCAGCGGTTCCCGGCGGTTTGAGGCTATGTGTTTGGATGTCAATGGAGGGTAGTCCACACGAGAAGGGGTCGCGTGACGTAGGGAGTGGGAGGCAGTCGAGTTTGGCATTCTTCTCGGTTGGCAGTAAAGAGTTGCCATTAATGTCCTTAATTTTTATTTTTTTTGTTACAAGAAAGCAATTCGGGGCACTAAATAGAAAGCTAGCGGCCCGAGGGTTCATCTCTAGTAGAAGACAACGAACGTGCTGAGATGTCAAGCCCCAATCCTTGAGACGGGCCGTCGAACAAAGTCCAAAAGGATGAGCTCATTGATTATTTGAGGGATATCAACATTTGTAGCAGGGTGTGACTGGCCAAGAGCAGCAAGGGTATCGGTCACCGTGTTGACTTCCCTGAAAATATGCTTGATCCGGACTTCCTCGAAAGACTACACATGAAACATAATGTCACCGATGAGTATTTCTGCTTGCCATGGTGGTTTCCAGATACCCATGACACAATTGATCACACAAAGATTGTCTCCTTCGATTTTAATTTTTTGCAATCCTAATTCTTTCAGCTTAAGCAACCCTTTTAAGAGTGCATATGATTCAGTTTCAAAGACCGACACTTCTGGAAGTTTTCCATATTCTACCGAAATGACTTTAGCATTCTGGTCTCGTATGATGAAACCAAACGCAGCTGAACCATTAGTCATTTTAGACCCATCGAAATTGAGTTTCACAAATTTGTTATTTGGAGGTTCCTATTTTATTTTTTTCCTTTCTCCTCCTACTGCGTTGTACTTTCTTAATTGGATCATCGTTTTCTTCTTCTTTCTTGGCTTCCATCCATGTTCTGATCTGGAATAATATAAATTCCTTGATATTATTTGTTTTCATGAAATCATCTTTATTGAAGATTATTTGGTTTCTGAAGTACCACACACTCCACCAAATAAAAAACAGTATCCTTAAGTCTTTCCATTCAAGATTGTGTCTTTAGTGGTTTATTGTTTCACTTGGTCGATATGGGTTCCAATTGATTGTGTTAATGATGTTACCCAAATTCGGTAACATGTCTGTCATAGTTTGTTTTGTTATCGGACATTCAATTAACAAATGTCCTAGGTCTTCCAGGTTATGGTTACACAAAACACAATCCATCGGTACTGCAATGTTTTGGATTCTTAGTCTCTCCTTAGTTTGTAGACCTCTTTTTGTGATCTTCCATACAAAGTTTTTTATTTTTGGGGGAATATCCAACTTCCAGATCCATGAGCAGTCATAGTTTGATATTCTTTTTTCGTTATGTAGTAGGTCCATAGTAGATTTTGTAGAGAACCACCCAAATTTGTCCGGTGTCCAATAAATTCTATCTGTACAATTATTGGTCGGGATTTGGATTGTTTCAAATTTGGATAATATTGAGTTCGGAATGTGGCCACCAAGGGTGTTCTTAATTTTTTCCATGTCCCAAGTTTTACTTGAGGATATTAGGTCACAAACCCTAAGATCGGTATTAATGTTTGTGTGATTAGGTACCAAATCAATGATAGGATCTGGCATTATCAAGTTATTTGTCCAAACTTTGATATACTCTCCATTTCCCACTTGCATCGTAATCCTTTTTTGAACTTTTGTTTTAAACTTAACAGTTTTTTCCATTGCCAAGAACTATTTCCTTTTGGGGTATATTCCAAGATGTTTTTTCCCTTTAAATATTTTTCTGATACAACTCGTACCCAGACATTGTCTGGTTCCGCTAGTATCTTTCATATAAGTTTATATTGTATAACAACATTTGTGTCTTTGGATTTTCTGATTCCTAAACCCCCTTTTTCTTTTGGTTTACAGATTTCATCCCATCCTATGGAGGGTGTACTTTCTGGTCCTTTATTCTAGTAAAATTGTCTATTTACCCTATCCAATTCATTATGGATGTGTGCTGGGAGGAGGAAGGATTGCATGATAAAACTCGGTTTTGCACAAAGGTTTGATTTTATCAAGATAGATCGCCCCTCTTGTGAGAGAGAATTAGCTTTCCATTTTGATAATTGTTGTTTTTATTTGGTCACCACCTCCTCAAAAGTTTCTCTGTTGACTTTTTCATTAATAATTGGACAACCTAGATATTTTTCTAGTGCCACCGAACATGGGATACTCAACACATTTTTAATCAGATTTGTGGTATTATTTGATGTATTTTTTGTTACTTGGAAAGCTGATTTTTGGTAGTTGACTTTTTGGCATGAAGCCATGCAGTACTCTTCTATAATAGATAAAGTTCTCCGACATGCCCCTTGAGTTGCTTTGGTGAAGATGATAATGTCATCAACGAATGCTAGAAACGGAATAATTAATCCATTTCTTGTTATCGGGAAACCAATATCCCCTTTACTTTCATTATTTTGTTTTTGAAGGTTCCTCATAAGCACTTTTGCCCTAGGTTGAACAAAAGTGGGGATATGGGGTCCCCTTGTCTCAATCCTCTTTCTGGGAGGAAAATTTCTGTTGGTCCATTATTTACTAGGATAGAAAAGGATACCGTCAAGATACACTCCTTAATCCACCCGATAAACTTTTCATTGAATCCGAATTTTTGGAGTACACGAATTATATAGTTCCAGTCTATTCTGTCATATGTTTTTTCCATATCCAATTTAATTGCTGCATATCCTTCCTTTCCTTTTTTTTGTCTGAAGGAGTGAAATATTTCATGTGCAATTAGAATATTATCTTGGATCGATCTCTTTTTTACAAATGCACCTTGCAAGGGGTGTATTACTTTATTCATGACACTCTTTAACCTCTCGGCTATAATTTTGGAAATCGTTTTATATATTGTAGCACAAAGACTGATTGGTCGGTAATGGTTCGTAGTCGTTGGATTATCTATTTTCGGTAGTAGTGTTATAAATGTGTGATTAATTTGTTTTAGCATTTTTCCGGTTCGTAGTCGTTGGGTTATCTATTTTCGGTAGTCGTTGGAAATCGTTTTATATATGCCAATACTTATGGTAGAAACCCGATGGCATCCCGTCAGGCCCAGGCGACTTGCCACTACCAATATCAAACATTGCTTGTTTTATTTCGCTATTTGAGATAGGTCTTGTTTGGAACTCATTGTCACTTTCAGTTATTTCATGTGTAATTTGTGCTAGTTGTAAATCTAGATCAATTCCACTAGGGATTGTTCCTTTGCATCTTTTGATAAAGTCTTTACGAAATTCTTCCTTAATTGTCCTCGGATCGTTTGTGTGGACCCCGCCGTCCAAAGTAATTCCTTTTATCACTATTCTACTTCTTCTTCCACGTGCTAATCTATGGTGGTATTTTGTGTTCTGGTCAGCTAGTTTTATATGGGTCGTTTTTGCACGCTGACTCCAGAATCGTTTCTGAAAATTGATCAACTCATTTCTTTTGCATAATAATTGGGTTTCTCTTCTTTTTACTCTCCCGTCAAAACCTTGAATAAGAATCATCTGAATTCTCTCCAATTCTTGATCCACATTTTTAATTTGTCTAAATATATTTCCGAAAGTTGTTTTATTCCAAATCTTTGCTTTTTCTTTTAGTAGATGCGCTTTCTTTGCCAGGTTGAACATGTGATTTACCGGGAAGTGGACCCGCCACGTCTGTCTAACCAGATTTTCAAAATCATTTCTTTTTGTCCACATCATTTCAAACTTGAAGGGTTGTCCTTTCATTCCCACATTGTTGTTTATATCAACAGTAAGTCGAGCATGATCCGAACTTGTGAAAGCGTGGTTTCTTGCTGCCAACGTTGGGTATTTATTTAGGATTCGGTGGTGTTCTAGGGCCCTATCTAACTTTTCGAACGTATTATCCGGACCCTCTTTCTTTCTCCTCCAAGTGAACTCAAGACCTTGGGTTGGTAGGTCATGGAGAAGGCACGTGTCCTTAAAATTAATCAATCTGTTGAATCTATTAGGCACCGGAGGGGCCCCCAAGTTTTTCACTTGAATTTTGGATTTCATTAAGGTCACCCATTAGTAGGCATGGGAGGTTTGTAGCTTGAACAAAATTTGTCAAGGTTTTTCAAAATTCCGTTTTTTCATTTTCTCTAAGCGGTGCATAAGTAAAGATAATCACCATGACAAAATTATTATTAAGGTTGTGGTGTTTCATGGCTATAAACCGATTTCCTTTATATAAAATTTCTAGAGTGTCGTTGGTCATTTGATATGCTTTCCATACCAAGCATAAACCTCCTGAACATCCATTTGATGGGATGAAGCACATGTTGTCGAAACCCGCTTTCCGCCAAATAGGTTCATCGGGTACCACACTAGTCTTAGTTTCAATCAAGGTTATAACTTGTATATGTTCAATTTTACAAATCGTTTCAATATCCGTCCAAAAGTGTTTCTTCCTAATTCCTCTCACATTCCATACATATATCTTCATGGAAAAGATAAACCGATCTGCATTTGAATCAATCATTGAATATTTTATATATATAAAGTTGAAACTAGGCCCCATTTGTTCATTGGCACTTATACAAAGGTTCATAACACAAGGATCAGTTTCAGTAGAAAAAGGTTCATAATGTTCTTTCATCGTTTCTAGTGCATAGTTATTCCGATAGAGGCCAGTTTCTTTATGCCCAACTATTAACCTTGCCATTAATGTCCTTAATGTCAGAGAGTGTTACCTCTGTAACGTCCTCGTTCTTGCAACGTTGTCGAAGAGCTGCCAATTGGGACGCCTTCTTGCCGGCCCAAGTGAAGAAGAGAGGTGGCCGTGGCCTCATGGAGAGGAGTGGGCTGCAACAAGCCATCAAAGAGGCCCACCCGTATCTTAGACATGTTTAACCGGTCTACGGAACCGGCCAAGAAGACCGGCTCAGACCGGCTTTTCCCAGCCCGGTTCGGCTGCTTCCCTGATTAAATAAACCCGTTGGTCCGGTTCAAGTTCGGATAAAAGAATAAACGGCGTAACTTGATAATCAAACCTGGTCCCGGAAAGAATTAACTAATTTAATTTAATTCGCTAAATTAATTTACGAAAATTTCCGATTATTACAGTACTTTCCTCAAACATGTATAGTAAACCGACACTTTAAAAGAAAAACTTTTTAACATGAAACAAAACTTTTGATACGAATCTAGTCATTGGAATACTTATTACCAGTTTCGAGATGTTCACGCTCGAACACTTTGACAAACACAACTAGTTTCGATGACGCTTCCAAACATGCAATCGAACATGGACTTATTCAACATTGCTTGACGATCTACGTCGATTTGGCAAATAAGGAGTTTCTCTTAGTCATTCTCTTACTCACTAATCCATACTCCAATTGAAGTATTATAAATCAAATAGTGCATAAGAAAGACATCTTAAAAAGCCTTGAGAAACAATAAAATGTTCAATAAGAAAACATCAATAAACTTTAGAGAAACTAAAAACCAAAACCAAAGAGAAGATCGTGGATTAGTATGAAAATCACGACTAACCATATTTATTTTTATATAGACAAATCTTGACAATAACTTACGTGTTAAGCTTGCAATTAAAATTCTACAAAATAACATTTATTTTTATTGATTAGTTAGTATCTATTAAAAAGATTTGATCAGTTGAATACGATAAATTAGTTATTATTAAAAATAGTGAAACAAATCCAACTATTGAAGTTACGTTCATTTGACCACAATTTTAGTTAATCTTTTTAATTTGAAAATTATGTAGCATCGGGTAGTCAGGGTTGATTAGGTTTTACAAAGCACTTTGTTATATTTATTTATTTTAAATCACAATGAATCTTCAATTTGATTGGATATAGATCTAACAAATTACAATTTTGTAGAAACTTATTATTCACTCTTCGTTGATCGGGATTTTAGAATATCGATTTTAGAAATATAATTAATTTGTGAGGAGCTTTCAGGAGATTGGATCACACACAAAAACTGTTTTCATGATTATTTTTTTGTTAATTAACATGAAAATCAAAACCGATTCAATGATAAGATTCTCGGTCAAAATTGTTCAGCACAAAATTAAATTTTTATTATCCAAATGATTTTCATTTTAAATATTTTTTTAAAATAATTACAATTTAAAATTTGTTGAATGTGAGTCTAGAAAATAGAAACTTATTTAAATCTATTTGATATATACTTTCTCTAAAGTTTTATTGGGTTTCGATAAACGTGGGCGTGACACGTGCCAATAGAAGCTCCTACGTTAATAAATATAATATAAATACTAGTGTATTACCCGCACCTTATGCGGGTTTGCTAGGTTTTTTATTAGGGAAACTAACCCCCGTTTGGTTGTAGCTCCGGAAACGGAAACGGAATGGAAACGAATCTAGCCTATATATGTACCTTGTTCATGGAATCATTCCGGTTGGTTTCATGCAAAAAACACTTGCTTCCCCCTACTTTGTTACCCTATAGGGTGGCGGGTGCGGTGACAGGGTTCCGCAAGGGCGGCGGTTCACTGGCGCGGGGGCGGCGACGCTGCAGAACGTAAACCCCGATTTCCTCTTTAGTTCTTCACGTGATGAAATCATGTCTTCATCATCCATTAACAATATATATATATATATATATATACACATTCCAACATCAAAACATGTCTAGCACATCTAATCCTAAGCTAAGGAGAAGAGAAAGGAATCAAAGAAGAAGAATGAAAGAAGGAAGGAGATGGACTCATCACTGTGGTAGCCTAACCAGGCTGGAAAAGATTACAACACACCACTCAGCTGGCTCTCAAGCTCAGCAACACATCCACACATCAACATCCACCAAAACCACACAAACAACTCTTCCAAATCAAGAAGAAAACAAGAGCAAGATCAAGGAGGAGAAAGAGAAGAAGAAAGACGTGAGTAGCTGGAGAAGATAAAGAATGAAGAAACCCTTCATCCTAAGGTAAGGAAAGGTTTTAAGGGAAGAGAAGGTAAAGCATGGTCAAAAGGGTCAACAAAACCGGCTGCAACCGCAGGAAACCGCAAGGGCGGTTCCATGAGCCACAGGGGCGAAACACAGAGCCAGCCGCAGGGGCGGCCCTCTGGACCCGCAGGGTCGGCAACCCTGGCTCAGCTCCTAAAGACTAAGGCTCTTACAATCATGTACATTATACTCATCGAGCATTAGTTTCCAAGCACTTAAGAAATTGTCCTCTTCCTCAATCTCATAAATAAATCTGCTAAATACATTAGCTTCTTCTTCATGGTGGTCTCGAAACAAATACCCCGCTTTGTTTGGAGCATTTTGCATCAAATTCCATATACAAAGCCGGTGGTATGTATCAAGCATCACATGTAGCACAGTCTTGGCTATCATTGCATCTTGATCAGTAAAAATAGTTTAGGGAGGTTTCCCACTCATGGCCTTTAAAAAGGTTTCAAACAAACATGTAAAGGATCCAACAGTCTCATCATACATCAAAGCGCCTCCAAATAGAACCGTTTCCTGGTGGTGATTAAGTCCAATAAACACCGCAAATGGCCGATTGACTTCATTAAGTTTTTATGTAGTATCAAAACTTACCACATCTCCAAATAAACAATAATCCTTTATCATATTTGCATCAGCCCAAAAGATGTTGGTGATCTGTTCCTCGGAGTCCAACTGCATCTCGTAGAAAAATGATGGATTTTCCAACATTTTCTTTGAGAAGTATTCCATTAGATAACCGGCTTCTCCAAACTTCAATTTTGTTTTTCGAACAATTTGAAGATAATTCTTATGATCTTGCTTTGAAAATCCCAATAACTCCCTTCCCATAGCTTGTTGGCCCGTTAACTTAAAAGCACATTTTGGCGGCAATCCATGCAATCAAGTCTATAAAGGCACTATCCGTAGTTGTACGTCATATTTGGCTAATATGGCATCATATGCACAATGTGTCCATTGACAAGAGGATGATTATGCTCTTTAGAGAAACGGTAAACATGATAATTACCGGTACATCTGACCAATTTAGATCCTATATGTGCTCCACATCCTGTCCTTGTTTGTGCTCTTGGATTTTTTTTGTCAAGTCATCTCTCTTATCATGTCCCCGAAATCCTTCCTTACAACATACAAAAGTCCTAGAAGTGAGGATGCCTTGCTTATCATTCGGACCAACTTCTCTTCTATTATTAAATCCTTCAATACAACCATACGCGTTATAGAAGTTATATGCATCAATTTCGGAATCAAACACTATATCAATATCATGTTTTAAGTTTTCGTTTGAATGTTCCAAAACATCGATATTTTCTTCTCTCGTTTGTTCCATTATCAAAATCTGAATTAAACTAAAAAACAAAGGGATAAAATTATGAGAATGAAATCAAAGTCAAATCTTTTAAACTTGAACACTTTATATATAATCACAAAGCGGTGGGCATACCTTGGATAAGGATGAGGATGGCCTCAGAAAAGTTGAATGATGAGGATGATCGATGCTAGTTCTATGCCAAGATAACATAAACGAAGTTGTTTGTTCAAACAAGTGGGTTCTCTACTGAGAAGGAATTCTCTTTGCAATGTAAATTTCAAATTCGACAATAGTCTTCCCTGATGAAGGGAACGAAGATATTGTTTCAATGGAACATGCTCTCTATTGAGAAGTAATTTCTCTTTTCAAGGTAATATGTTCTCCCTGCCATATAACTTTCAATTTCTGCAATAGTCTTCTTTGTTAAAGGTAACTAAGACACAACTGAAAATATGTGTTATCTACTGAGACGGAATTCCTCTATGAAAGGTAACTTTCAAATTTTACAAACACGTTCTTTGTTGATGAAGGTAATTTTCATATATTTATCGACGTATCATTCGTTGGAATAATTTTTGAATTTTATCTTTTTAATAATCATATTTGATAATAATAAGTAAATCATGACCATTGATTTAATCTAAGGATCAAATATTAGTAGAGTGTTATTAGGATAGGATCCCTCCACAACCCACACAATTACTTCTTTCTTTTTTATCTTTCAACCCAATATTTATCTCCAATTTTATATTTTATGTGAATGACTCTCCATACCCGTTCCTCCATCAATTGTTAATTAATAAATTTATATTATATATTTTGTATTGTTAGTGGTATTTATAATATAGACGTTTCATTACGTATATAATTAATTGTATAAATATCTATTGTTATATATTCAAATACTTTTATTTTTTTCTCTTAGATTTTATCCACCTGTTAAATTGATACAAATTAATTGTGTGAAAATGGTAAGTGTGTAGGTTTTTATCAATGAAACAAAGTGTGTCGGCAAAATTTTATAGAAACACTAGCTATGCACTTTCTATTTGTGAAGGGACCCAACTTTATACTCTGTTACCCAACTCTGTTACCCAACCTTGTTACCCAACGTTATACTCTGTCACCCAACCTTGTTACCCAAATTCACTTATGTTACTCAACTTCGTTGTTACCCGATTTTAATACCCGACGTTCTACATCCAAATTCACTTATGTTACCCAACTTCGTTATCACCCGATTTTAATACCCAACGTTCTACATTCAAATTCACTTATGTTACCCAACTTCGTTGTTACCCGATTTTAATACACAACGTTCTACATCAAAATTCACTTATGTTATCCAACTTCGTTATTACCTGATTTGAATATCCAACGTTCTAAATCAAGCACCGTCAGGAAAATGAGGGGATAGACACATAGGTCATTTAGTAACTTGCCCTTTCTATATTTACAACAATCTTCTTTATTTACAACCATTCATAAAGATGATGCCTAAATTAAAAATCGAAATCTAAGCAAAACATAAAGTTGTAACGCTTCAAGGACATTGTTCCCTGAAAAAAAATAAAAATAGAGTATGTCACATGATACAGTAGTTATATAGCTTTGATCAGGATATTATACAAGCACATATGATGAAAATATTTGTGCAGACCTCCTGCATTGGGCCTAACTTTAGATAGTGAGCCTTATCAACTACAACAGGAGCAGGTTCACATAAAAATCTTCTAATCTTTCACTCAAAACTCTGTTGATGATACAGTGACATGAACAAGAAGGAACATGTATAAATAAACAGGTTGAACCTCTACATAATTTTCCTAAACCAGTTGTATATAAACAAAAATCATCACTTGTCAACATATTGTAAATTTATGAATTAAATAAAAAATGAGGATCTCTAAAGTAGTAGTTTGGTGCCATTCTTACCCATCTTTGGTCAGGCACAACGATCTTTGAAGCATAAATCTCCAAATGCTCGAGCCATAGCGAGACCTGGGGACTCATTGTTGGGAAGCCACACTCTTGCAACCTCAGGTTCATCATTAGCGTCTTCTTAGATGATGCCGCAACTGTCCGGATCACATGCTTCACAACCTCTCGTGGTCGAAACTTAATACCTTCCAATTTCATAACACCTAAAAAGAAGAGTACATAATTAGTAAACTTTACGTTTAAAGAAAGTTTTTGGAGGTTCTGCAAGAATGAAAAATTCAGACTTAATTCAACCCTGGAAAGATCGAGGATATCATTTATGAGCAAGAAGCTCAGCTATGCTAATGACCCCAGACAAAGGAGATCTAATCTCATGTGACATTGTGGCAAGCATTTCTTTTGCCCTCATTGTTTCATCGGCATATATAATGGAAAAAGAAACATTCACAACCACTAGCCAAGGACATTGATAAGCACCGTTAATATGTAACATCCTATTTAGCTCAGTCTCCATTGCTTTTGTACAGCTATTTCCTCCCTTAACTTGGCCATCTTTTCTCTATTCCTGACCTGTGACCAAATTAGAGCCCAAAATTACTTCAATTTCCTTTTTAAAGACGATTAGAAGCCCTATAACTTAACAAATTTTCAGGGTTCAATAGATCCAGCAAATAACGAGACAGAAGAAAGTAAAAAGAATATAAACAGATTAGATTTATTTAGACATATAGCCGTTAATATTTATAATATGGAAGGTTTATAATAACTTATTGTACTTGTAATTATCACTTTTCAGTTTTCAAGAACATGCTTTTGACCTTGCATGAAAAACCTTTCTTATTCATTCTTATCTCATAACTAATTTCTCAGGCAATTTTAAATGTCCTTATATGAAACATATCAGGAATTGCATTATGTCTAGACTAAAGCTTAATTTGGACAACATCTGAAACAGGGCTTCCACATTTCTATGAACATATGTAAACATACAAAATGATACATTTTTCCCCGAGAAGACAAAACCTTTATAAGCTAAATGAGTTTTATTTTCTTTATGCAGCACACACTAAACTGAGTTTCAATTTGTAAAGAAGAAAACATTGTTGCAGTTCTCTTTCTAGGTGCAGAGTCTTCTTCAAAAACTAAGATGTGAGTGCTTCAATAATGCAAGGATAGTTCACATTTTTTTTATGAAATTCCAAAGAAATAAGGGATTTATTTTTCAAGCAGAGTCAATATTCTCACTTATCAAGCATTTTGTTCCCCTATACCCAAATGGACTAAAATGTCTGGAACGATGTCATTTTAAGCTAAAAAGTAAATATGAATCATAAACATCTTTACTCCCTGTTGCAGCGTCAAATTAATACCTTTAACATGTCTTTGATTGAATACATTACCTGGAGGAATCTGCAGAACGGAACAGAAACATAGCATTAAACACATTTAATGCCCACATCTCAAGCTAATCCATAAAGATGATACATATCGCATTCTTTGAGAGAGAAGACGATTAACAGTTTCGTTAGGGTCCATATCACATTCTTTGAGCATAGAGTAGATCTCGGCTTCAGGACAGTTGACAATCTCTTTTAAGCTCTGAACCATCCTTTTCGAAGCCTGTGGAATCGAAACCGGAACACCGCCTTTACCATTGATGGCGCCGCCTCTAGTTCCACTCGTGTTTAACCTTCTTCTACCTCTCGAAGTATGTGGATCTGATAACGGCGATTGGTATGTTTCTCTCTCTCAATCCGCCGTGCTACTTAATTCAGCCTGAAGAAAGGTAGAAGAGAGACAATGGAAGAGTTAATCACGAAGAACAGTGAAGAGAAGCAATCGACGATGAAGAAATCGGGCGAAGAATGAGAGAGCGAATAAAGGAGACGAATCGCCAGAAATCGTCAAAGCCATGAAGAGAGAGGTGAGAGAGCACATGGTATAATTTGTACCTGCATAACTTAGTACCCACATAAAAAAATTGCATTAATAGCTCAATTATCTCAATCGGAATTTTAATATCATTAATAATTTAATATTACATATCCTTACTAACACAGTAACACGCCCTTCGCTCGACGATGCGAACCATGCGATGTTGATAAATCTCAGCTGAGAGAGGAGTGAACTACATTTCCATGGCGGCCACTTTGCTCCTCTCTTACCACTTGGCTCCAATCCGTTCTCGAGATTTACCAATTCAGCTCTCTTTTTCTTCAAACCGTTTCGCTTTCTCGTGCTGGACCTCTCCGCTACTTGGCTCCAATCCGCCACGGTCGCCTAGAACCTTCGTCCTTCCACCGCGTTCTTTCCTCTCCAATTCCGCCAATGTGCTTCGAGATGCCGGAGCGACGGCGGCAGTGATGACCGGAGCCTACGCTCTTGTATCGGCGTTCGACAGTCTCACGCAATCTAACTTTATTCAGCAGGTTACAGGCTCTTCTTCTTTGTTATAATTTCTTTATTTATGGCGAGCTCTACACAAATTAATTTATCATCATTCTGTTCATCTGTTGGTTCTCGATTCAAATCTTATGTCCCTCCTTGTATCCCATTGCCTGTTCCTTCAGTCTGATTGGTACACGTGGCGAGACTTTTCTAATAAAACTGAGAAAATTTGGGTTCGGTTTAGATGATACAAAATTTTCGGTTTAGATAATAAAAAGTTTGGTTCATTTATTCTCAAACCGAACTAGGATTTTGATGCTTAGTGGTGAGAACAACGACGAAATATTCGCTTCATTCGTAATTTGATTAGGAGGAGAACAGCTTTGACGGTCCGTAGAGATACTCCTCTGATGAGCAATGGTGAGAAGCATTGGAAGACATTGATTCCAAAAAGATCACCGGCGAAGAGGTACAATACTTTACTCTCTATCTATGATTTGTGGGTTATGTGATTTATGGGTTAGGGTTCACTCTTTCTCTTTATTCATAATTGTACTTAGCTTCATGTCAGTTGTAAATTTGTAATCAAGATAGCATTGGTACGATTCTTTACCCACTAATTTGATTGAAATTTGTGGTGTTACTAACCTTAATCATTATTTTGATGGACTTCTGTCACAATTTTTTTTTATTTTTCTTTTTTTGTTTGTGATTGATTTGGGTTCCTTATTGCAAAGTGCTAAGCAAGTTTGTTGCTTGATTATGGTATCTATAATTGCTTAGGGACATAAGGCCATGAGTTTCATTAGAAATATTTGGATGTTATAAGTGAACAAATATTCAAGAAGGCTTTAAGCAAATACAAGTTGATGTAGTACTGATTGATTTGGGTTCTTTTTTGCTAAGTGCTATGCAAGTTTGTTGCTTGATTAGGGTATCTAGTAATTGCTTAGGGACAAAAGGCCATGAGTTTGAAATTAGAAATAGCTAGATGTGATAAGTGAACAAATATTCAAGAAGGACTTAAGCAAATACAAGTTGATGTAGTATTGATTGATTTGGGTTCCTTTTTGCTAAGTGCTAAGATAGTTTGTTGCTTGATTAGGGTATCCAATAATTGCTTAGGGACATAAGGCTGTGAGTTTCAGATTAGAAATAGTTGGATGTTATAAGTGAACAAATTTTCAAAAAAGCCTTAAGCAAATACAAGCT
The DNA here is from genome assembly GCA_002319775.1 of Fagopyrum tataricum. Classification (NCBI taxonomy): domain Eukaryota; kingdom Viridiplantae; phylum Streptophyta; class Magnoliopsida; order Caryophyllales; family Polygonaceae; genus Fagopyrum; species Fagopyrum tataricum. Next base: position 35,660,694 of record CM008283.1, on the reverse strand, counting down.
GATGTAGTAGTACTAATTAAGCTCTTGAAATGATGACCAATATATTCAGTAATTGATGTAGGGACAATTAATTAAGGCCATGAAATTCAAATTAGAAATAGCTGAATATTATAATTGAATACATATTTAAAAAGGCCTTAAGCTAATACAAGCTGATGTAATTCTAATTAGGCTCTTGTATTTAGGCATGCATCATCTATGTGAAATAAACTCCATTATCAAAATTGTAATAGAGAAGATATGATTAGGAAATGTTGAATGTCATCAAATCTGTTAAATTGGTGAATGTGTTATATGCTATTTTCCTCTTTACAGTGATGCTTGCATGGTAAAATGACTAAAGATGAAACAAAAAATGACAACAGGTTATTTTCAATGTCACACTAGTTGATGCTTTTTGTTTGTATATCAGGAACCTTGGCAACTCAAACTTGGCCGGTCATCTAGTACTTGAACTCGGGAAACTTGAACATTTCCAGCATTTGGGGCGATATTTGGATACACAGTCGATGATCCACCAACAAAGGGTCGTCATCTATGCAAGCGTCTCCATTATAGTTGTCCTTGCAGTTTGTGTCATTTTAGGTTGTGTGTGATGGTTGTTTGGAGATTTGTTGTATTCCCCTAGTTTAGTTTCTTTTTTACTATTGAATGTTGAAAATACATTTGCATATTTGGTCTCAGTTTGTACTGATTCAATAATAAATGAGAAGTTTTCTGACAAGAGGTTATTTTCTTTGGAAAAAAATGACAGCAGGTTAATTTTCTTTGAAAAAATATGACAACAACCTTTGTCTCGTTTTAAAAAAGTGCTAGAAGTAATGAATTACTAAAGCATGTTTACTTTTATCAAATAAGTAATAGAAATAATAAAGAAACTGAGGAAGAGTAGGAAGATCAACAGATAAGAAAAAATAAAAACAGAGGTCAGAAAAACAACATATCAGAAAGGATCAAATCATGGCCACAAAACCAAAAACTCCCAAATTCTTCTAGCCATTTGAAATTGTTTTAGACTTTCAATTTCTTCCAATTTAGATAAGCAAGCAACAAGATTACAATTATAAACAAATGAGCTGTGAAAGCCATATGAGCTCTTCATTTTTCTAGTTTCATGCAATATCAAAAGAAAGCTTTTAAAGCTTGAAACATATAAGAAAAAGATCAGATCAGAAACATATAAGCCACAGGAGATAAACATACATGAATAAATCTTTCAACTATATGAGAGAATAATTAGAAACTCGAAACAGATTAGAAAAAGATTTATAACTATTTATGCCAAAAGAAATAAACAGCAGCCATAAATGTTGATACACTGCTCACAAATGACATCAATGTATCAAAATAGATATTTCGAACTACAAAAGTCTGATGTTCAGAAATATTGCCAAAATAAATAAGAAACAAATCAATCCCATAAATCATTAAGCTCAACTGAATCCCCATCCTCTGCAACATCCAAAAGTGTAACACCCCGAATCCGTAGGACTCGAGGCGCTACTAGGCTAGGATCTCACAATGGATCCTGACCCTAGTCTGACAACAATTTCACTGATCTTACAACAAGGCACAGATAGATTAAAACAAAACATGAAACTGATATATATAAATATCAAAAGGTTATACATAATACTGCTGAGTACAATCAAAACATAACAAATATATACAAGATCAAAAGATCTCAATCCCACGAGGACGACTAAGTGTACGGAGCCCTCAGCAGATCACCCTCTCTGGATCACTCTGCAGTTCTCCTAACCTGCGAGGGATCTACAACACGGTATAAAACCGTTAGCTAACCATACACATATATAGAATGAACATAAGCTCAATCACATATCAAAATAAAAAACACTTCAACATGATATCACACATTTACCCGGTTCATTATCTTTATATAAATAATTCATCACTCATACGATATATATATATATATATATATAAGTCGGTATATAAACATAAGTGACACGAGGAATATAACCCTCGCCTCTGTGGGCTATAGCCAGCTGGAGTGGATCTGGCACACTTCACGTATACCCAATGGGAGTGTTCCATGTCCATCCCGTATACCAAGTCTGACCTATCCACAGAGAACCTCCCAAACTCCCAGCGGGATGTGATAGGGAAAGGTTGTCACAGCCCTACTGTGGGCAATCAATAGACCATAGGTCGGTAATAACAGTATCACATGCTAGAAAGCATAAACATACACCACTCATGCAACATCCAATATAGAGATGACAGCTAAGTAAGTCCTATGGACTTACCTCAATCTCAGAAGTAATCTCAACTATGATCAACTCTCAACCTGGTCCACTCCAATCTGGAGGACAACACGGCCTATACAAGGCATACATATATACATATCAATCTACTATCACACAAAGGGGTCACACCTAGACCCAAGGGATCCATAAGGATCATATCCAACTCGTAAACCTCGATAAAACTAAACCTCAAAGCCATATCTGGCATATTCCGATATCATAATCTTTATCATTCTATTCTCATAAACATGCCTAGCATGGTACTAATTCCCTCATACTAGGAAATGAAAGGATCTATACTACTCTAGGTAGATCCGGGACAAGACGCACCTGCGTGACAAAGAGACACAGGGGCGGAGCAAGCAATCCGCAGGCGCGCCAGGACTCAGCCGCGGGCGCGGTGACAGCGGCCGCAGGCAATGCAGGCACGGCGCTGGAGCAGGCTCTGGGACAATGGTCGCGGGGGCAGCGGCTTCCGGGCGCGGGTTCGGTGACAAGGTACCCGCAGGGGCGCTTTGCTGGACCGCGGGGGCGGTGACAGTGCAAAAGATGATCCCGCGGTTCTTCTTTCGCTCTTCACGTGATCAATTCACGTCTTCTCTCATCCAAAATCATACACATGCATATACATGCATATACATACATATACTAACATCAACAAGCCTCATTATACATCTAATCCTAAGCTATAGAGGAAGAACAAGAAAGAAAGAAGGGAAGGAGAACCAAGAAGCTCACCTCTACTACTGGACTAGGCAAGGGAAAGCTCCACAACCACAACTCAACTGGCTTCCAAGCTCAGCAACCACATCTACCATCAGCATCAACCACAACACACACAACTCTCTTCAAACTCTAAGGAATCCAAAACAAGATCAAGGAGAAGAAAGGGAGAAGCAAGGAGGACGTGAGACTAGATTAGGAAGTGAAGAAGGGAACCCTTGCTCAGCAAGGAGAAGAAATAAGTAAGGAAAAGAGTAAAGAACGAGTCAACCGGTCAACAAAACCGGCTGCAGCCGTCGGAAACCGCATGGGCGGTTCCCTGAGCCGCAGGGGCGGAAACCCGCTGGGGCGGCACAAATGCCCGCGGGGGCGGCTAGGCCAATCTCAGCCAAAGCCAAACTCGGCTACATTCAAATCTCGGTCCGAAAGACTAAGACTCTTACAAAAAGCTTCACAAATGAGAGGTCTTATAAGAAGAAAGAGAAGATCACAAATATAATTCATATTTCAAAAGTAGAATTTAAATGTGATATTTCAACCAAAAAAAGAATTTAAATGTGATATTACCTGTGTAAAATTGTTTGAACCAAGTTGACTATATCTCACACTTGTTTGCCAAGTAGATTGGGACTGACCATGTTGCAATACATGTGCAGTGGATAAGTTCTACATGAACAAAAACAGAAAATGAACAAAAACAGAAAATGATAAATTATGACAGCAAAGAGAGACACTCACTTGTGTCAAGTGTTCAAGAAGAGGATCAAGTATAACATGATCCATATGATTATCCACATTATTCTGCTTAACAACGGTAGATAACCGCTTCTTCTTTGCTCTTTTTTCTCGTGTTGCCTTTTCTAGAGCACCTTTAATCCTTTTACTTGTTTGATTTCCAGATTTTTGCTTTAACTTTATTCCTTTTATTGCCTTCAACTTGTCATTTTGACACACAAGCACATTATCACTTGGATCAGGATCATTTCCTATCACATGACTACCCGGGGTAGCATTTAAATCAACTCGCTTTAATAAGTTTACCATAACGTCTTTCACAATGGTGTAAACTTCTTCAGATTCTTCAGATCTTGTGGCCAAACGAGTTGCATAACGACACACTTCCCTGTAACGTCTTCCCATTGCTGCTTTTGGGTCTACATCAACTGAAGTTTCATTGATAATCACATTGCTCCTTTTTGCATCTTTCGTCCATCTTTTCAAAATGTATTTTTCCGGAACTTTCAAAATGCCTTTAAGAGAAAGTATCTTTAATATGTGGCAACATAATATCCCAGCAAACTCAAATTTTCTACAGCTGCAAGACACACTATCTTTCGTTAAATCATAGGAGACAACATATTTATAGTTCTTCATGGCTGACTTGACCATATACCTGACAGAACTTACCACCTCATCACAAGAAGACAAAGTCTCAATTTGACAATCATAAGCTCTACCTAACTCGGCTTGAAATAATGAAAACACCTCTGGTGTATAAATACTTGCAGCATGCTTCAAAATTTCCTCTTCAAAAATTAATGCTACTTTTTTGTGGTTGGTTTTGAAATCTGCTACCATCTCATCATATCGGCGATCATCAAGTAATCGCTGGAAGTGTTCGAAAAATCACCGCAATTGATGTTTGTAGCTTACATAGTGCTTGATGATCCTATCCATGCTCTCACTCCGTTGTGTACTGATCATGTCTGCACAAAATGTATCCCTTCCACGGACCAATGCCCATTTTTCTTTGACATTGAACAACCTCTTTAACCAATCATTGCTTTGCATACCATACTTTTGTAGCATCTTATCCCAAGCATCTAAAAATTCTTCCTCATAATCATAGTCATAAACACAACAACTGAAATCTGTTGCAAATTCTTTAAAGCTCCCAAAAATACTACTCAAATGTGTTGTTGCATTTTGGAAAATATGTCATATACAAAGTCGATGGTAAGTCTTTGGCCATTGACAAGAAAGTGCTTTAAACATTGCAGCATCTTGATCAGTGAGTATCGTCTTTGGTAGTTTTTCACCCATAGCCTTTGTAAACATGTCAAACAACCACATAAATGAGTTTGTTGTCTCATCATACAGAAATGCAACACCAAAGATAATTGATTGTTTATGATTCACCCCAACAAATAGAGCAATTGGTCGGCCATCCTTATGCTTACGATATGTAGTATCAAAACACACTACATCACCAAAATCATCATAGTCGGACACCATTCTTCCATCAGCCCAAAAAAATATTAGTGATCAAATCATCTTCATCCACTTGAATAGCATAAAAGAAGTTAGGATCCTCTAACTGCATCATTTTCAAGTACTCAAGAACACTACTAGTTTCACCCGACCTTACTTGTAAATTGCGCTTGCCTCGTAAGTGGTTGTTATAATACATACGAATAAATCCAAGACTTTCACGGCCTCCTGCTTGCTTAGCCATGAGCTCAAATGCATTTATGGGTGCAATACCTGATCCATCAGCCATTTCCACTTCTACTGCTTGAGACGCTGTCACTTTTCGGTGTGATCTGAATAGATGAGCCTTGCGCGGACTTGCCAATAAATGATTATGCTCACCAACAAAAATTTTCAACTGTGTACTTGAAGGTATAACGACAATTAACTTTCAACATAGTCAAACATCCAAACCTTGTTTCCGGCCGATGAGATTTGTAAGCGTCATCTCGCTTATCTGGTCTCCTCTTACCCTCACATGAACAAACAAATTCCTATCTACCAATATTCCCTTAAGGCTATGTGACTTGCTTCTTCGAACCGAGAATCCAACTTCCATTGCATAAGCATTGTAAAACTCATAAGCCGCCTCTTCATTTTTAAATTTCATGCCAATCTTTGGTATCATGTGTTTAGGTACCTTAGCATGTATTGAGTTTTCACTTTCATCGTCCAGACAAAAATCAATAGCATCATTATCCTCCTCAAATTCCAAACGTCTACATGTTTGTTCATCTTGTATAGAAGCATCCAGTGCCTTAACAAAATATATCAAACAATTACAAAGATTACTATAAAAACAATGTGAGTAATAGCTTTAGATTACAGATTACATACAACCAAAATTCAGGATTTTTGTATTGTTCTTTGACCAATCAATCTCTCTAGCTTTTCTAATTATAATTCTTAGGGATTAGTTTTAAAGTGTCTCTGTTTGACTGAATTTACAGTCCTAGGATAAGCAATATCAGTTGAGTACTTGTTCACGTCAAACTTCACTGTTTAATTTTGTTTTGTTTTGAAGCATCCCTCTTTTACCAAGCTTCTCTTCTTAAGGATCAGCTATGACTTACGAGTAATAGTAGACAACCAAAATTCAGTCTTTTTTGTATTGTTCGATGACTAGTATATCTCTTTTGCTTTTCTAATTATAATTCTTAGGGATTAGATTTTAAAAGTGTTCATGTTTGACTGAATTTACAGTTCTAGGATCAATAATATCAGTTGAGTACTTGTTCACCTCAAAATTCACTCTTTTGTTTTATTTATAATACATGTTCTCTACTTAGAGACGAGAAGAGTGTTACCTTGCACCAATGAAGAAGACAATGAGAGGAGAATTCCGTATTACAGAGTTGAAGAGTGTTACCTTGCGTTCGATGTTCCAGTTTACAGAGGAGAAGAGTCTTTCGCAACGATGCAAACGGCAAGGTATAATTTAATCGACGTCCTTGGAAAAGAGAATTTTAATAAGAACCGAACCATATACCTAATTTTTAGCCAGAAGAACCGGACCCAAATTTTCTCAGTTTTATCAGAAAAACCTCGCCACGTGTACCAATCAGACTGAAGGGACAGGCAATGGTATACAAGGAGGGACAGAAGATTTGAATCGGTTAGTTCTTGGTTTTGGAGGAATGAAAAGAGATCAGTCTGTTGCGTTTTTTTTTTTTTTTTTGTAAATTAACCTAAAGTGGATTAATATCAATGAAATAACTCATCTACTGAATTAAATTATATAAGCCTCGTTCCTGTCGCCTAAAAAATTATGAAAAAAATTAGATTCGGTGCAGGTTGTTTTAGGTTTGCAGTCTTTGTTGATTTTCTTCCGTCTTTTAGTTTATTCGCCATGTCTGCGCAGAGCTTAAGCAGAAAGTTAGTACACATACTATCCGGATTGCTTTTCATGGCTTCTTGGCCTCTTTTCAGGTAAATGAGCAACTCATAGAACTGAAGCAAATTGTTTACAAAAATATAGTTTTCTACACCTTTGTTTGAGTGAATTACTGACAGCTTCTTATCCTAGAATAGCACATCTGTAGAAGCTCGATATTTTGCTTCTCTGGTTCCTTTGGTCAACTGCCTCCGGCTTCTGATCCATGGCCTCTCACTTGCACCAGATGAAGGACTGATTAAATCAGTAACACGTGGTGGAAGTCCAGAGTAATCTTTTCCAAATCTGTTGATACAATTTTCGCTGCCTGGCTTGGTTATGATCAAGCATTATTTTTTAATTGCAGAGAATTGCTCCGAGGTCCATTGTACTATGTGCTTGTGTTAATATTATGTGCGCTTGTTTTCTGGCGCGAATCTCCTGTTGGCGTGATCTCTCTGGCTATGATGTGTGGTGGTGATGGTATATGCTTTGGCTACTCTTACAGTCTCAAACTCGAGTTAGCAATATCTCTAGCTATTGTTTCATACTTGTAGGTGTTGCTGACATATTTGGAAGAAGGTTTAGATCTGCAAAGCTTCCTTACAATGAACAGAAGAGTTGGGTTGGTAGCATTTCGATGTTTACTTTCGGTTTCGGGGTATCACTAGGGTAAGTTTCAGCCTAATTTATGCAATCTAGTTAGGTAGGAAGGATTTCATTTTCAAGGCATATTATAAACGACACAAGATTAGATCATGACATTGTGAAAACAATCTTTTGGTATTGCAGGATGCTCTATTAATTTTCGTATCTTGGATATTTTACACTAGATTGGGAATCAACTGTGAAAAGGGTTGCTATGGTCTCTCTGTTGGCAGCCTTTGTTGAGTCTCTTCCAGTTTCTTAGGTAATTGATGATAACATATCTGTCCCTTTAGTGAGCATTGTTCTGGCATACATGGCTTTTGGCATCTAATGGTGTGAACAATCAGAATTATTATTGTACATAACTTTTAGTTTGCATTCATTCCTAAACCCAGGGGCTTGCATCTTCTAAACCTTGGTAGATATGAAGACGTAGACAAAAAGGTGATCTGAGATGTCTGTATGGAAAATGTGATTTGATAAAAAATAATTACATGCTTAAGGTTCTCAACTAATTCAATGTTATAAATGTTAAACTAACTAGTGACAAGGCCCTGTGCCCGGGACAACCAGTTTTACCTTACTTTGGGCTCCTATGGAGAACTTCACCTCCTGACCAGTTTGAATATGAAAGTTTAAATTCCCTTCTTCAAGGTCAAGTCCTAGACCAGCAATAAGCCGCTTTATGAGCTTAACCGGCTCGCATGCCTGAACATAAGAAGCTTCCCAAGTTACTGATTATGTGTATGTGCAGCCACAAACTAGCTTGTAAAGAGGCTATCTGGCTTGAAGATGCTACATAAAACTATAGGAAAATACTGTATAGGGAGAACCAAAGTGTACTTTATTCTTATAAATATTTCGTCTACTATGAGAGAACGAATCATGTAGACGTTAAATATCATGACATAAAAACCAAAGTTGAAAAGAAGAAATTCTAGTCAAGAATTTGATGATGAGGAAAATCCTGCCAATAGGTATCATTCAAGAGCAATACAAGATTGATAACTGAACGAGTTCTCTAACCCAATACAGGCAATACTAGTATTGACACTTTTTTGTGTTAACACAGTTTGTTTGTAAACTTAGAAATAACGTGGGTAGATTTTAAAAGCTGCTTGCAGCTATTTTATAGCTGCTTGTAAACTTAGAAATAACGTGGGTAGATTTTTTTGTGTTAACACAGTTTGTTTGTAAAATTCAGTGAAAAACAATTACCATGAAGCCTCGTAAAGCTGCTTGCAGCTATTTAGCAACGTCCGCAGTAATGCATACTAAACCGAAACCGAACCTCTGATGTCTAGAATCTTTGTGAAATGAATTACACTCTTGAACCTACAGTGTAGTAGATAGTAGCAAACTCTCTTCGGAAATGAAGACTTATTGCCACAATAGAAGTCCTATTGCTTAAAATCACTTCTTATTATCTATCCAAATCTATTTCTTCGTATTCATCATCATCCTTATTACTTCAAAGTCAGGGAAAGCAGTCTTGAGCCCTGTTCAGTTCCTTCTTCTTAGTTATCGCTGGATTTCGATCTGGATGTGTATTCTGCAACAAGTTTTGCAAATGATGAAGATTCATCTTCGAGCAACCTTGTCGGGGATCCACATTCTTCAACCAAACCTACATGTAACCAATAACAGAAATGGAACATCAAAAAAAATGCATTTCATTAGAGTTTTAGAAAAGAAAAACACCAGCTAGTAAGAACACAGACCTTGGCTAAGGACAAGCACATTATCACTATCGAGAACAGATGTGATACGGTGAGCAATGATCAACACCGTCGAATCTGAGAAGTGTTGACTCAGAGTCTGTTGAATCAAGTTGTCGGTTGCTGTGTCGACCGATGCAGTTGCTTCATCCAGAACTAATATTTTTGTCTTCTTGAGTAGGACGCGTCCTAGACACACCAACTGCCTCTGTCCCATACTCCAGTTCTCTCCATTCTCAGTAACTACATTCATACCAGATTGATCAATAAGGGAATTCAAGAACCGAAAACACAATATAATAAAAACCCGAATTGAACAACCAACCTAAAGAATCCAGCTTCCGTTCCTTTTTCCGAACTTCGTCACCAAGTTGGCATTTATCAAGGGCCTGAAAACAATTTGAATTATACTAGCTCGTGTAACAAAATAATTAAGCTAGCTAGGAGTAATCAATTAACTTACTTCCCATATCTGTTCATCTCTGTACTCTTCAAGTGGATCCAAGTTGTTTCTTATGGTTCCCTCAAACATGACAGGATCCTGAGGTATAATACTTAGTCTAGACCGAAGGTCATGTAAACCAATCATGGAGATGTCAATGCCGTCAATGACTATTCTTCCGGATACCGGGTCTACAATCCGGAAGAGTGCCTGAATTAGGGTTGATTTACCACTTCCAGTTCTTCCCACAATTCCGATCTTCTTCCCTCCATGGAAGGTGTAAGTAATGCCACGCAGGACAATTGGCAAGTGTGGTGCATAACGAACCTGAAGATCATGAAATTCGACTTCACCATGGGAAGGCCATAATGGAGCTACCTTGTTTGCTTCTGCTAAAAGTGGAGGTTCACTTGGAATGTTGGAGTACTGCAGAATTCTCTCCACTGATATGATTTTGTTTTCCATTTGGCAGATGTGCCATATTGCATAAATTTGCAACATGTTAAGACTAAGTCCATATGTCACCACCAATCCAGCAATGCCTACAAAGAGCATAAAATTATTCTGTTATAATATATTCATTCAAACTTCTTATGGCATCAATGTATAGTATACTTCATTAGCCTACCGGTGTCAATTAATCCAGAAGGAATGGATATCAAGAAGATCAATGAGCAAGCAAACGTTAGAGATGACAAGAGGTCAAGCCGAAAAAATAGCCATTCCATTGAACCCGAAAAATAAAACCTGGGCCGAGCAAACACATCTATTAGTTCAGTAGATGTCTGTTGGAATCTGGGTTGTTGGTCAAAACCCCTGATAGTTGTTGCACCAGCGATGGTCTCAGCAAAATGTTGTATCACCGGTGCCTTGCATACTCCAATCAGCCTAGTTAGCTCACGAGCTGCTGGCAGATAATATTTCTGTAAAGGGAACATACAAAATCATTTTAAAGGGCACAACATCATAAGGATGTTTAAGAGTTAAAAAAAAAACAGCAAAAGAAAATGCAAGAAGTTCAGCTTACTTGATAATAAAGACATATACAAGCGATGGGGATAACAATCACGAAGACTTGCCAAGCAATTTGTGCCATAACAGCAACAGTTGCTAGAAGTTGGATAATTGTGAAAGCAACACCACCCATTAGTTGTGGAATCCTCGTATCCACATCACTTTGGTCAGTCGAAGCCTGTAATAAACAACACAAATTCCACCAATCACATGATAGAGATACAAAGGATACATGTATCAGTGATACAGGAGATCTTAGTAACAAGATTAGACATGAATGGAAATACAAATGTAACAAATTTAGACATGAAAGAAGCAACTTACCCTATTTAGAATTCGCCCACTCGGGGTGGCGTCAAAGAATGCCATTGGAGCGCGGAAAATGCAGAAATGCATTTTACTAAAAAGCATGTTGGCAGTCTTATATGCAACTGTTGCAAGAAGAGCATCCTTGAAGAGGACACAGAGTGAAGATCCAATGGAAAGGGCAACAAATACGAGAATGAGAGTAGTTGAGTCTACAGGAGGTTTGTCATCAGCAGAGACAGGAGTTGCCCATGCCATCCAGTAATTACTTCCAACTTGAAGAATTTGGAAAGAAATGTTTGCAAGTAATATAAACGGAACAAGAGCTCCTCCGTAAGCTGTTGTGATGTACTTCCAGTACACTTTAAAACCAACTTTTCCTTTCTCTCTCTCTTCTTCCTGGACAAGTTGTGCCTTGTGTTCAACTATACCTTCAGGCTGACAAGCATTAGAATTACTGTTTTCATGAGAACCCTGTGAAACGGTTTCATCTTCATTCTCTGTGATGGTTGCTGAGTCTGAAAGCCTAGTGGCCTGAACAGAAACAAGTGTAGACAAGGCTTTGTGATGTGCCCCCACAAGTTCCATCAAGTCCGATCCAGAAGCAAGAATATCATCATACTTGCCCGCTTGTGAAATTCGACCATCTTTCATGACCTTGTAGATTTTGAGGCAATTTTTAAGGCTATATTAAGATCATCATACTAAATTAGTAAATTATGAAGATAGAAGAAGAACAGTAGGGAAAGAAGTGATTATACCAAGATAAGATCTGCAGTAGGCAAGAACTCCACCTGGTGGGTGACAAACACTACTGTCTTGGATTTCAGATGCCCAAGCAAGCATTCCTGTCACATAGACCAATCACAATATTCATTAAAATTGTCCAGTGTGGAAACTCACATAGACACAAATAAGCAAAAAATGATGAGTTGACATACCTTATAGAGATGAGTTCCAGTGTGAGCATCAACCGCGCTGAAAGGATCATCAAACAGATAAATATCAGCATCTTGGTACAGAGCACGAGCAATCTGAATTCTTTGCTTCTGGCCGCCACTCAAGTTGATTCCCCTCTCACCTATAATGGTTTGATCACCAAAGGGAAGAAGTTGAATATCTTTCTTCAAAGAGCATGCCTCAAGCACGCTTTCGTATCTTTCTTGGTCCATTTCGCTGCCAAATAGTATATTATCAACTATCTTTCCACTCTGTATCCAAGCTGATTGAGCAACATATGCCTTTGATCCACTGATCTTAATATTTCCAGAAACCTTTGGTATTTCTCCCAACATACAAGAAAGTAAGCTTGATTTTCCAGATCCAACAGTCCCACAAACAGCAACCCTCATACCATGAGAAATTTTGACATTGATATCTTTCAATGTATGATCTGAAGCAGAGGTGTCCCAGCTGAAGGTTCCTCCAACTGTCTCAACCGCAGCATCGGAGGCTTCCCTAGGAAGTCTCTCTACTGCATCAAGCTTGATGTCCTCTAGGCGAAGAAAGGCTGCAACTCTATCAAGGGAAACTTTAGTCTGAATTAATGAAGATATTGTTTCCGGTAAAAAGTAAATGGGTTCTGATAGTATCCTGAAAGTTGCAAGCGTGGATAGTACTTTTCCAGCTTCAAGAGGTATCCCCATGAACACGCAAGCAACAAAGGTAACAACAGACACAAATGTCGGGGCACCCCAAAACACAAACGAAGTCATAACAGATGTGTAGAGATATTTCTTTAACCATTCAGCTTCAGATTGTCTCAGCTGAGATATCTTAGACAGAAACTTCATCTCCCATGCTTGAAGCTTGAGAATCCTCATACTCTTTAAGATTTCAGATGTGGCCTTCATCCTTTTATCTTTAGAATCCATCAACTTTTCCTGAAACTTCTCAAGAATGCTGGATATTGGATAGTTAATCAGCATGACAGCTACAGTTGCAACTAAGGCAGCAATAGAAGCAAGGCCGAGATTCTTATACAAAATCAGCAAGGCCAGGATAACTTGGACCAAGGCTAGCCAAGGATCATGCATACCCCAACAAGAGGCACTAATCCGTTCGGCATCAACAGCCATTAAATTTATTATTTCTCCACTAGTGTGACCTTGTTTTGAGTGGCCAGAAAGGGTTAAACCTTTATTATAGATCGAGGTAATAAGTGCTGATCTTAGCCTAATCCCAACCTGCCGCAGCCTGAAGAACATATGCCTCTGTGAAAAACACTCAACGAGTTTCGCACCCAAGAAAGCCGAAACTAATAGAACACCTTCATGCTCATACTGTCGTCTTCCCTTAAGGTATTGAACGAAGTTATCAATAAGGTAGGGACCGACATAGGTAGCTAATGTGTATATGAGTGCAAGGAAGGCAGTAGTTACAATATCAACCCATGTGGTAAGCACTAGAGATTTCAAAAGCTGTAGAGTTGTGATCTGATCAGTATTCCCCTTACAAATTGAATCAAACTTGTTTTGGAATATAGGGAATGACCCTTTAACACTATCCCTAAAAGGAAGTTGAGGAATATCATCAAGATCGAGTACCTTATTGTAACCAGTGGAGATTAAAGGGTTCATCCAAGAGAATGTCAGGAAACTAAGAAAGCCAGCACTTGTATATGGAGATGCAGTTTCATCCCCTTTAGACTTGTTAAGAAGTGGTTCTTCCAAGGAAATGGGTTCCTGAACCACCTTCCCAAACACACCAGCATAACAAAAGATAAACCCCGAAATCACGTATACGAAATCGGACACTAGAAATTGAATAGGAGTAGCCTGATGGTTTCTATAATCAACCAAGTCTATAACAAGGCAGTAACAGGAGATGATAAAGTAAAATCCCCACCAAATCCTCAGTGAATTTGGGAACCTTGAGAATCCTGAGCTAAGTAGTTGAGTGTGCAAGTAAATGAACAAACCCAACCAAGCAGTTGATCTAACCAAAAACCCTAAAAGGGTCGGTAAATCTACAACAAGGCTGGCATTTGTGTACCAAAAGAACAAGTTCAAGCCACAGAGACCAATATTATAGATAGAAAGAAGCGCGCAACAAAGGCGGGTAGCTCTATAGTATAAAATTATGGGGCCCTTTGAATGCTCTGTTTTTCTGATTTTCTTACGAACCCATGAAACGATTAGACCCAAAAGCAAAAACAAGTGTGAAGAAACAGAGACCCATCTGAACAAGGCAGGGTTTAAGAGGAAGTTAAGAGAATCGTTGCTGAAAGTGGAGAAGAAGATACCATAACCTGTGATGTTGTGGTTAATGGGATTGAATGACTCCGCCATTTGAATTTTGAAGCGCTACTCTCTCCTCGTTAGGCCACTTAGCGTGACATTGTAAAGAATTTTGAATTTATAGGCAATTTATGCAGGCGAGAAAGAGAGATGAAGCTGCTCATGTCAGAAGACGAATGTTACATCATTCATTTTATATTTCAAACTTCAAAGATAAACCACTAATCGCGCTCAATAATTGTACACATAAGAGGTTAGAGAACATGTGATCTCCATCATCGCTTTAAAATCCTTTTATTTTATTATAAAAAGAAAGTATAGTCCTTTTAAAAACAATGATATGGGTGTTGTTATATGTTAATGTTGTATCTTGGACGTGGTGGACCAATTAATATACTTGGGGGCAAAGCATCAGATTGTCAAAGCACGTTGAATTGACCCGTTTAGATTTTAGAATTTGGCAGATATCGGAACTATATGTAAGCTTTTTATTTTTATTTTTTTTAAAATTTTATTAAGAGGTATATTGTCGCTAATTTATATTGTAACTAGTAAGAATATGTAGATTTGATCAGGATCAGATCGGAAAAATCCGGCTGGTACAAGACTAGATTTAGTCCGATTTACGGTCCACTATTTGTTTAGATTCCGGTCTCGGTCTAGGACTGGAAAAGACCATTGAACCAGATCGGAAATATTATATATATAATACGGAAAAATAACCAAAATAATACTAATTATCGTCATTCAACCCAAAATGATAAACTACGAAAATTACTACGAGTGATACAAACTATCAACTTATTTACCAAAAATAATATCTCACTTTTTCGACAAAAATCTTAGTTTAGACGATGATGTGGCAACCAAAATCTTTCATGTCATCTAAAAATGTGACTGTGATGTGAATTTTAACTTTTTTTTGAATCAAAATATTATCATTTAATATGTTACAAAATTAAAATTAAGTTTCCTGAAGAAAAGTATTTTTAAAGATAAAAATTTATAAAAAAGTATTTCATAATAATTTGTGCGGAAAATCTTATATATATTATAGGAGTAACACTTCTTGCCACGTGTCACGCAGAAAAATAATTACAGCCACGTGTCATTTTAGTATTTAACTGCAGCCCACCAAAATATTAATTAAGTTTATTCATTAAAATTTTTTTAACAAAGTATTAAAATCAAATCTTAATTAAATTCATCTCAATTAAAATCTTAACTAAATTCCAACGATATCTCTTCACCAATATAACTAAAATTTTAAAATTCAAATATTTTTTTTAGCACAAATTTTTTTAATTCAATAATATCTCTTCAGTAATATAAATTAAAAAAAAATTTTAAATCAAAATATTATTAAAATTTTGTTCAAATATCCAACAATATTTCTTCAACAATATAAATAAAATTTTTTAAAAAATACGAAATTTAAAAATATTTTTTATTTAAATATTTTGCAAAAATAGTCTACCAAATTATTTAAATAAATTTATTAAATTTAGGGTTTTAAATTTGTATGTGATTTATTTTTATCAAAGTATCTCCAAATTTGTTTTTCTTGAATTTCAACTATTACTCAAATTTATTTACTATATTCTTATAACCGTGAACATATTACCAATATCAAACTTTATTAAGATAAACTTTTTAAACAAAAATTAAACAATATTTTTTTTAAAAACATTTTTTTGCAATTTGAGGCTTGATATCATAAATGTGAATTATTGCATATAATATTGAAATTAATTTATTTAAGAATATATTTTAACAATTCCGTGCCTTGCACGGGAAATACACTAGTAATGTTGTAAAGACTAATATTTTTTAAATAATACTTTTCAAAAAATACTTTTTTAATTTTTTCATATAATTTCCAGAATTTTTTTTATATAAAACTATACTTTTAAAAGATATTTTGTAAAAAATATTTAATAATAAATTTTGCGAAAAATATTTTGTGAGATTTATTTTTTAAATAATATTTTTTGTAAAATATGTTTTCTTAATTTTTTTGAAATAAATTAGTTAATAATAAACTTTTTTTTTCTTTTCTGTACGCATCTACTTTAAATTTTATTAGGTGGATTAAATATGCACTTTGATTTTAGTACTCAATAATATATCAAGCAACACAAAAATTGAATGTCCAACCTAACAATCATATCCTACGATCCCTCCTCATCCGCTCCCGCTCCCGCCATCGAATTTGCCATTTCCCCTCCCACGCATACTGAATCAGAGGCCTTCGCCGCTCCGGCTATTCCGAAGAGAGTGACGAGGAGGCACTCTGCAAGTCTGCTGACTATCCATCTCCTCAAGTCTCAACTTCCGTTGTCGAGCCATACGTCAGTGTTCTCTCAACCCACTCTCTCCTACAACCCACTGATGTCGCCATTCTTCTTGACAACGAAGCCATTTACAACATCTGTAGCCGCTCTCTCGATATTGAGCGCCCGACCTACACCAACCTCAACCGCCTCATTTATCAGGTCATCTCTTCTCTAACATCTTCTTTCTGGTTCGACAGCGCCATGAATGAGGATGTGAATAAATTTCAAACCAGCCTTGTTCCTTACTCAAGAATCCACTTCATGATTTCATCATATGTTCCTGTTATCTCAGATGCGAAAGCCTTCCATGAACAACTGTCAATCGCTGATATCACAAGCAGTGCTTTCGACCCTAGTTCCATGATAGCCTTATGTGACCACATCACGGGAAATACATGGCTTGATGTCTTATGTACCGAGGATGTGAATGTTGTTGTTGCAATCAAGATTGGGAAACAACATTCACATTTGTTGTGTTGTAGTGGAACCCAATTGTGCTTGCTACAATTTTTTTAGTTTTGTTCTATGAAATTCAAAGGATAAAATTTCATAAATCCATCTATATATATATCCTTAACTTTTTGGTGATTTCCAAATTGGTCGTTGAACCATTTATTAATTTGTTCACATAAGTTATTTTTTTATCTTTTAACATGAACCTAAAGAAAAATGGGGTGAAATGGGAGACTAGGCTCTTTTTGTATTAATGATCACTAAGTAGGCTCTTTTTCATATTAATGGACAAAATAGGTCCCATTTTACTTATCTTTAAAGATTAAATGAAAGGGCAGATTAGGAATATGAAATTACTTAAATCCAAGTCCAATTGGTTTAATGAAAGCCCAAGCCCAATTGTTTGAATAAAAGTCCAAGCTCAATTGGTTTAATAAAAGCCCAATTTTTTTAATAAAGGTTACGCCCAATACACAAGCTTCGGACAGGGCCCAATACACAAGCTTCGGACAGGGCTTTATACACAAGCTTCGGACAGGGCCCAATACACAAGATTCGGATAGGGCCCAATACATAAGCTTCGGACAAGGCCCAATACACAAGCTTCGGACAGAGCCCAATACACAAGCTTCGGACAGGGCCCAATACACAAGCATACGTCCGGGCCCAATACACAAGCTTTGGACAGGGCCCAATACACAAGTATACGTCCGGGCCCAATACACAAGCATACGTCCGGGCCCTTTACACAAGTATACGTCCGGGCCCAATACACAATTATACGTCCGGGCCCAATACACAATATTAATACACAATTTCAAATACACACTATTGTTCAATGAAAAGCTTACATAAGGTGTATTTTTGTGTATTGGCAAGTAAGAAGGTACATCTATCCAAGATTTTACACATGAATCGAAAGTTCATTGTTTACACAAGGTCGAGTTACAAAAGTCTAAGCCAATTCGAGTTACACAAGCCCAATCGAGATTCATCTCCCAGTTCTCATGTGTATACATGATTTTGGGATGAGACAAATTGTGCAATCGGACAAACGTTGCTTAAATAACTATGCCATGGGACCCTTAATGTTTGTCTTCAATGTAATACCTATTGAGTTTGTGCGCTCCTCGACTGCCCGAGGGTGAGGTAGACTATGATCCAAAAGTTGACACATTGGTTAACTCAATAACCAACAATTTGTTAATCATCTTTGATAGTTTTTACAATTAGAGCTACAATAGTCGTTTAATTTTTACCATAAGGGTAATTATTTTAATTTTAGTTTTATTATAATAAAATACTTTATGTTCATCCTATTATTTTAGTTTAATTATATGTTTTTTTAAAAAAATTCTATGATCGTAGTTTGAAAAAGTTATTATGATTTTATATTATAAGATTATCTGTCATCTTTAAAACTAATTAAAGAGCATATGAACTCTTATACATACCTATCTTTTATTGTTATTATTCAGATTTTGCTAAATTTATCATATATAATACACGTTAAAGTTAAAACACAATAAAGTCATTTTCAACCAATTAAGTGTAAGACTATACATCATATATCTGATTATAAAATACAATGCATGTAACACCCCAAATCCGTAGGACTCAGAGTGTTACTAGGCTAGGATCTCACAATGGATCCTAACCCTAGCCTGACAACAATCTAACTGATCTTATAACAAGGAACCAATAGATTAAAACAAAAAATGAAACTGATATATATATATATATATATATGTATATATATATATGTATATATATATGTATATATATATATGTATATATGTATGTATATATATGTATATATATATGTATATATATATATGTATATATATATATATATATATATATGTATATATATATATCAAAAAGATAATACAATGTACCGCTGAGTACAAACAAAACCATTCTATACATCAAAAGAACCCATATCCCCGATACCGCCCCAGTGTACGGAGCCCTCAGCGGATCACCCACTCTGGATCACTCTGTAGCTCTCCTATCCTGCAAAGTGTCTACAACACGGTATGAAACCGTTAGCTAACTATACGCAAATATAGGAATATGCTAGAGCACAAACACACATCAGAAATCTTAACACATCATCATGCTTTCACACATTTACCCGGTTCATTATCTTTATAAAGTCCAGCAATCAACTCATATATAAATATCCATATAAACATAAGTGACACGAGGAATATAACCCTCACCTCTAGGTACTATAACCAGCTGGAATGGTGCCTGGAACACCTCCCCGTGTACCCTAAGGGAATGGAGAGTGCCCGAACCGTTTACCAGGTCTGGCCTGACCACAGAGAACCCCCAACTCCCAGCGGGATGAATGGAAAAGTTGTCACAGCCCTACAATGGGCAATCAATACATCATAGGTCGGTGACCATCATAACACATGCTATAAACATATAATACACACCACTCATGCACAACATCCTATAAAGGAATGGCAACTAAGTAAGTCCCACGGACTTAACTCAACCTCGTAGTCGTCTCACTGGATCAACCTCAACTCAGTCCACTCCAAACTGGAGGATAACACGGCCTATACAAGGCATACATAAATATCAAACTCCTATCACACAAAGGGTCACACCTAGACCCAAGGGATCCATAAGGGATCATATCCAACTCGTAAACCTCAAAGCCCTAACCGGCAATTCCATATCATACTCGTCAACATCCGAATCCTAGCATGATACTAAGTTCCTCATACTAGAAAGGAAAGGAACTACCTAATTATAGGTAGTCCCGGGACAAGACGCACTTGCGTGAACTAAGGACGCAGGGGCGGAGGAGCTCACCCGCAGGCGCGGCAGGTAAAATCCGCAGGGGCGGTGACAAGGAACGCTGGCAAGCGCAGGCATGCCGCTGGCACGACGCAGGTGCTGTGACACGGTAACCGCGGGGGCGGTGACTTCTGGCCGCGGGGGCGGCGACAGTGCAGAATGAAACCTCGCGGCTTCTTTTTATCTCTTCACGTGATCAATCACGTCTACTCTCTTCCAGATTCATATCCATGCCACAACATACACATACAAACATCAATCATCTAATCCTAAGCTAAGGAAGAAGAAGATCAAGGAAGAAGGAAGAATGAAGAAGCAAGGAGGAAGAAGCTTACCACTGCTGAAGGTCTAGGCAGGCAAAGGCATAAGCACACTCAGCTGGCTTCACAAACTCAACAACCACAACCACACACAACTCTACCAACTCTCAAGTCAAACTCTTCCAAAACTCAAGAACAAGATCAAGGAAAGGCAAGGGAAGCAAGGAGGCAAGGAGAACGTGAAGAACTGAAGGTGAAGAGATGAGGAAACCCTTGATCAGCCAAGGCAAGAATAAGAGAAGGAAAGGGTAAAGCACGGGTCAAAGAGTCAATAAAACCGGCTGCAGCCGCCGGAAACAGCAGGGGCGGGTTTCTTGGCCGCAGGGGCGGAATAACAGGGGAGCCGCAGGGGCGGCCTCACAGACCCGCGGGGGCGGCTAAGGCCAAATCTAGCTCCCAAAAACTAAGGCTCTTACACCTCACCCCCCTGAAAACAAGTTTCGTCCTGAAACTTGTAAAATCCTCGAGCCACTCGGACTCAGAAGCTGAGGTACAACTCTCTCTAAAACCTCAACATAAGCATGGAGGAAACCATCCACTCCAGTAACAAACTATATTGTCCAAGGCCTAGAGGGAAACCATCTCTAGCCAATACATCACATATCCCAATAGCATGGAGGAAAGAGCCATCTCCAGCTATAAACAAAAATCATACTAGCACAACAAGATCTAATAAGATCATAATCGCAACAAGCTAGCATGAAATATCATATCATAGCATATAAGCATGTAAGCAAATAAGACTCACCAAGCTAGTACTAAGATCTACTCGGTGATCCTACTAGTGCACTTATCTCTGCATAGAACTCTGGATAGTTCCTCCGGATACTATCCTCAGTCTCCCATGTAGCCTCCTCAGGTCCTCGTCTTGACCACTGTATCCTAAGCATATGTATGTCCTTCGAACGCAGGCGTCTCATACCTCGTTCTAAGACTGCAATCGGATGCTCAACAAAAGTGTGGTCCGGCTCAACCACCAAATCCTCATAACTCACGATGTGTCTCGGATCTGGTATATACTCCCTCAGCTGAGACACGTGAAATACAGGGTGAACACCCTCTAATCTCGGAGGCAAGGCTAATCTGTAAGCTGCACTCCCAACCCGATCCAGAATCTCGAACGGTCCGACATATCGGGGACTCGACTTCCCCTTAATGCCAAATCGCCTAACACCTCGTGTCGGGGACACTCTCAGCCACACATGGGCTCCAACCCTGAACTCTAGAGGTCTACGCCTCCTATCAACATACGAGTTCTGACGGCTGTGCGCAGTCAGCATACGCTCTCTGATCAATGCTACTCGAGCCATATCATCCTGAATCTGATCAGGTGTTAAACCACTGACACTGCTCTGCTCATCCCAGCATAACGGAGTAGACATCTCTGTCCATACAGTGCCTCATATGGGGCCATCCCAATAGATGCATGCCAATTGTTGTTGTAGGAGAACTCAACAAGTGGGAGATGATCCGTCCTCTGTGGAACAGGAAGTGGATGGAGTTCACCTCCAGGTCTAAAATGCTCGATCTTGACCTGCTGGCAGGTCGCACACTGTGCCACAAATCTAGCCACATCGGGCTTCAGCCCTCCCCACCAATATATACGTCTCAAGTCCTGATACATCTTACTCGTACCTGGATGTACCGAGTAAGGTGTACAGTGAGCCTCCTGTAATATCCTCTGTCTCAGCTCTGTATCAGCAGGTACACAGACGCGACCATGGCGTCTCAAAACTCCATCTGCTCCCAGCAGGAACTGTGGTGCCTCATCCCGAGACATCCTATCTCTGATCCTCTGTAAAGTCGGGCAGGTCTCCTGTTTCTGTCGGATCTCATCCAACAGATCAGGAAGGACCTCTAATGTACGCAGCTGGGCATCCTCATCAGGAAACTGGATGTCCAGCTCTAACTAGATCAAATCTCTCTACAACTGATGCTGAACTGTCAGTCTCGCAATCGTCTGCTCTCGAGGCGTCTTCCTGCTCAGGGCGTCAGCGACTACGTTCGCCTTCCCCGGATGATACAGAATCTCCAGATCAAAATCCTTGATCAGCTCGAGCCACCTACGCTGGCGGTTATTCAATTCCCGCTGTGTGAAAATGTACTTCAGAGTCTGATGGTCCGTGAAGATCTGACATGTAACACCATACAGGTAATGTCTCCAAATCTTCAGTGCATGAACTACCGCTGCCAACTCCAGATCATGAGTCGGGTAGTTCTCCTCATACGTCTTCAACTGTCGAGACGCATATGCAATCACCCTGCCTCTCTACATCAACACACATCCCAAGCCTAGCTTGGATGCATCACTGTATACTACGAAATCCTCTGTACCCTCTAGCTGTGCCAAAACAGGAGCAGAAGTCAGACGTCTCTTCAGCTCCTCAAAACTCTGCATACACTAATCAGACCACACAAACCTGGTAGTCTTCCTCAACAAACTCGTCAGTGGACGGGCAATCACAGAAAATCCCTCCACAAAGCGTCTGTAATAACCGGCTAGGCCAAGGAAGCTACGTACTTCCTTGACGTTCGTCGGTGTAGACCATGCAGCTATTGCCACTATCTTCGCCAGATCCACCTTGATCCCCTCAGCTGATACTATGTGACCCAGGAATGCTACCTCTAGCATCCAGAACTCGCACTTAGAGAACTTTGCATAAAGTACTCTATCCCGCAAAACCTACAATACAGTCCTCAGATGTCCTGCATGCTCCTCTCCACTGCGAGAGTATACCAGAATATCATCAATAAAAACCACCACAAACTGATCCAGGAAGTCGATGAAGATATTGTTCATCAACTCCATAAAGACGGCTGGGGCATTCGTAAGTCCAAATGGCATCACTACAAACTCGTAGTGTCCATATCTGGTCCTGAATGATGTCCTGTGCACATCCTGCTCCCTCACCCTCAACTGGTGATATCCGGAACGCAGGTCAATCTTGGAGAACACAGTAGCTCCCTGTAGCTGATCTAACAAATCATTTATACGCGGCAGTGGATACTTGTTCTTGATGGTCACCTTGTTCAGCTCTCTGTAATCTATACACAGTCTCAGCGATCCGTCCTTCTCCCGTACGAAGAGGACAGGTGTTCCCCATGGGGACACACTAGGGCGAATGAAGCCCTTCTCAGCCAACTCCTCGAGTTGCTTCTTCAGCTCCAGCATCTCGACAGGCGTCATCCGGTATGGAGCCTTCGAGATGGGTCTCGTACCAGGCTCTAACTCGATACTGAAATCCACACTCCTATGAGGCGGCAAACTGGACGGCTCAACAAAAACATCGGTAAACTCACAAACAACTGGGATATCCTCTAATGCTGGACTCTCCCCCTCCTTCATGGCATAACACCAGAAGGCCTCACAACCCTGTGCAATCAGTCTAGCTTCCCGTATAGCACTGATAACTGTGCCTACCTTTCCAAGGTCCCAACCTCGGAAAACCTCTATCTGGCCTAACTCGGTAGAGAGGGTAACAGTCCTCCTACCTACATCTAAGACTGCAGAATGTCTAGCCATCCAATCCATACCTAGTATAACTTCCTCATGCTCTAACGGCATGACAAAGAAGTCAACTAGTAACATACGAGTCCCTACAGAAATGGGACAACCGTGAATCTCACGGGTACCTCTGACCCTACCACCATCGGGTAACCCTATAATAAAGGGCATCCCCTCAACTGTATCTAAACCCAGACGCTCTACACAGACATCAGAAATAAAAGAATGCGTAGCACCAATATCAAATAAAACTCTAACAGGTGAACCATCAATCAAAATGGTACTTGTAGCAGTAGGTGCAGCTGGCTCCTCTGCACTCCTCAGCTCAAAAACACAACCCTGTGGGCCTCTGGTATCAGTGGTGCCCCCACCACGGCCTCTGCCTCTTCGGCCCAAGAGCAGATCCCTGAGTCGTAGGGCGATCTGGGACCCTCTGATGTCCCTGACTCTGCTGCTGCTGCTGAGGTGGTCTCTGTCCACCTCCCGTTGTACTAGCAGGAGAAGAATCCTGTTGTGATGAAGCTCTCCCTCGTCTACAGAAGGTAGCTCTATGACCAGGTCGGCCACAAGTGAAACAGGTCACCGGCTGCCTAGTACACTCTGACCTCATAAGCCCATACTCACTGCAGTTGAAGCACTGCACTCCCTTATCTGCACCTGGTGCAGATGGAGGACGACTCTAGCGACTCTGGCCTCGCCCTGAACTAGCAGCTCCACCAGTACCACTAGTCTGACCAGTCCTCTGTCTCATCTCAGTCCCTCCGGTCTGAGAAGCTCTCCTCTGGCTAGCTCTCTCCCTCTCGTAGTCAGAAGCCCGGTCCTGATAGTCGACCAAGGTCTCATAGTGAAAACCCGCCATGTAGGTACGGGTAGTATCCCTCAAACGTCGGGAAAACAAATACACGTGCTGATCTGCAGCAGGTGCAGCTGGACCCAGCAATGCCAACTTCTCTTGGAATCTCCTGATGGCCTCTGAGACCGGCACATCCTCGAACCTAGCCTCAACAAAGTCTCGCAGTTTCTCCCTCCTCAAAGAGGCAGGGCAGAAACGCTCTCGGATCTGAGTCCTCATCTGCTCATAACTAGTAACATGTGCTCGCACAGACTTCCACTAGTGTTGTGCCAAATCTCTGAACAAGGTCTGCACCAGCTCAATCTGCCTATCAACTGGACATCTAATAGACTCCAGAGCTGAGTCTACATGTCCTATCCACAACTCTACCTCTAGCCCCACTTTCCCAGTGAAAGGGGGCACACCCATCTGATGAAAAGCCTTCAACCAAGTATGTGGTCGAGGCCCTCTATACTCCTCTGGAGCCCGAGCAATCTCAACAGCAGGTACCTGTACAGCTGGTACCTGAGTGACAGTGTGGGACCTCTCAGATGGTCCCTCCTGTGCTGGCAGATCCGGAGCACGCCTACCTGCCCTGACGGCCTCCTCAACACGTCTAATATAAGCCTGAAACTCTGATCTATCAATAGAGACACGCTCAGAATCACCAGACTGGGCTCTCTGTGGCCCCTGTCCCTCAGCTGCACCGTTCCCAGCCTCAAGAACGGCACTCTCCGCAACCTCCTCATGGACCTCTCCTGCTGCCTGTGAACCACCCGCAGGAGTCCTACCTCGTCCTCTACCTAGAGGGGGTCTACCTCTACCTCGTCTTGCTGCAGGTAAGGCTCTAGTCTGAACCATCTGCAGAAGACGTAAACCTATCTTGGAAGGCTATATATATGCCATATGTATAGATATATCACAAATCAATCACAGTAGAATATCTATATATATCTATATTGTCGAGGTCTTCAGAGGGGTGATGGCTCCCGTACACGGTATCCCAAAACATTTATACTCATTTCAAAACCAAAACCTTTTGAAAAGTCAGACCCCTTTTCGGGTTCTGTTTAGTTATCTATTCGACCTTTATTGCGGATTACTAGTGCCATTGTTGTCAACCTGGGCTCTGATACCAACTTTGTAACACCCCAAATCCGTAGGACTCGGAATGCTACTGGGCTAGGATCTCACAATGGATCCTGACCCTAGCCTGACAACAATCTCACTGATCTTACAACAAGGCACCAATAGATTAAAACAAAACATGAAACTGATATATATATATATATATATATATCAAAAAGATAATACAATGTACCGTTGAGTACAAACAAAACCATTCTATACATCAAAAGAACCCATATCCCCGATACCGCCCCAGTGTACGGAGCCCTAAGCGGATCACCCACTCTGAATCACTCTGTAGCTCTCCTATCCTGCAAAGTGTCTACAACACGGTATGAAACCGTTAGCTAACCATACGCAAATATAGGAATATGCTAGAGCACAAACACACATCAGAAATCTTAACACATCATCATGCTTTCACACATTTACCCGGTTCATTATCTTTATAAAGTCCAATAATCAACTCATATATAAATATCCATATAAACATAAGTGACACGAGGAATATAACCCTCGCCTCTGGGTACTATAACCAGCTGGAATAGTGCCTGAAACACCTCCCCGTGTACCCTAAGGGAATGGAGAGTGCCCGAACCGTTTACCAGGTCTGGCCTGACCACAGAGAACCCCCAACTCCCAGCGGGATGAATGGAAAAGTTGTCACAACCCTACAATGGGCAATCAATACATCATAGGTCAGTGACCATCATAACACATGCTATAAACATATAACACACACCACTCATGCACAACATCCTATAAAGGAATGACAACTAAGTAAGTCTCACGGACTTACCTCAACCTCGTAGTCGTCTCACTGGATCAACCTCAACTCAGTCCACTCCAAATTGGAGGATAACACGGCCTATACAAGGCATACATAAATATCAAACTCCTATCACACAAAGGGTCACACCTAGACCCAAGGGATCCATAAGGGATCATATCCAACTCGTAAACCTCAAAGCCCTAACCGGCAATTCCATATCATACTCGTCAACATCCGAATCCTAGCATGATACTAAGTTTCTCATACTAGAAAGGAAATGAACTACCTAACTATAGGTAGTCCCGGGACAAGACGCACCTGCGTGAACTAAGGACACAGGGGCGGAGTAGCTCACCCGCAGGCGCGGCAGGTAAAATCCGCAGGGGCGGTGACAAGGAACGCTGGCAAGCGCAGGCACGCTGCTGGCACGATGCAGGCGCTGTGACACGGTAACCGCGGGGGCGGTGACTTCTGGCCGCGGGGGCGGCGACAGTGCAGAATGAAACCTCGCGGCTTCTCTTTAGCTCTTCACGTGATCAATCACGTCTACTCTCTTCTAGATTCATATCCATGCCACAACATACACATACAAACATCAATCGTACATTCAATCATCTAATCCTAAGCTAATGAAGAAGAAGAACAAGAAAGAAGGAAGGATGAAGAAGCAAGGAGGAAGAAGCTTACCACTGCTGAAGGTCTAGGCAGGCAAAGGCATAAGCACACTCATCTGGCTTCACAAACTCAGCAACCACAACCACACACAACTCTACCAACTCTCAAGTCAAACTCTTCCAGAACTCAAGAACAAGATCAAGGAAAGGCAAGGGAAGCAAGGAGGCAAGGAGAACGTGAAGAACTGAAGGTGAAGAGATGAGGAAACCCTTGATCAGCCAAGGCAAGAATAAGAGAAGGAAAGGGTAAAGCACGGGTCAAAGAGTCAACAAAACCGGCTACAGCCGCCGGAAACCGCAGGGCCAGGTTTCCTCGCCGCAGGGGCGGAATAACAGGGGAGCCGCAAGGACGGCCTCACAGACCCGCGGGGACGGCTAAGGCCAAATCTAGCTCCCAAAAACTAAGGCTCTTACAATGCAAGTGGTGATTAGTTGGAGAAAGTACAATATACTTGAGTTAAATATATTAATTATATATATTTTAATAGGAAAAAAACTAGATCCAATTTTATATTTAGGTTGAACTAATTACTTATTTTATTAGGTATAGTTCGGTTACTGTATATTATTTTTACAGGATTTATTTTATTTTCAAGTTTTATATCGTTGAGATTTGTAACTTTTACGATAAGTTTTTGTGAATCTTTCATTATAAATTTATTTCTCATAATTTTAAAACTCTATGGACTACTATATTTGTTTGTATTTTCAATTGAAACGAATAAATTATGTAATAAGTAATATTTGTAATTAAACTTACTACTTATAAATAAGATAATCAAATTGTATTCATGAATACTTTTACACAATTAAATATTTATATATTTTAAAGTTTACATATATTTAACATATTATGATATTTTTTATAAAAATATATTTGACACGAAATCTCGCACAAGGTGCGGGTAATATACTAGTATCTATTAAAGCAGAAACAATTTTAGCCACGTGTCGCCGCCAGGTTAACGCAGCCTCCAAAATATTTTTTAAAATGTGGTTTTTAAATCCAATTATTATCAAAATATTTTTTAAAAAAGTGGTTTTTAAATCCAATTATTTTCAAAAATTATATCATTAAAAAAATGTAAATAAAATTTATCTTTTTTTAATTTAAATTTTTTATATTTATTCTACTATCTTATTACACATTTACAAATATATAGAGATTATTTTTATTAGTAATATATAAAAAAAACACCCGTGCAGGGCACAGATAATACACTAGTTATTATTATTATTTTCCTGTAAACCAAGTATGTACTTTAAATTTTATTAGGTAAATTAACTATACACTTTGATTTTAATGTTCAATAATATATCAAGCAAGAATGGCAATCAAACAATCATACCCTACGATCCCTCTTCATGCGCTCCCGCTCCCGCCATCGAATTTGCCATTTCCCCTCCCACGCATACTGAATCAGAGGCCTCCGCCACTCTGGCTATTCCGAAGAGAGTGACAAGGAGGCACTCTGCCGACTATCCATCTCCTCAAGTCTCAACTTCCGTTGTCGAGCCATACGTCAGTGTTCTCTCAATCCACTCTCTCCTACAACACACTGATGTCGCCATTCTTCTTGACAACCAAGCCATTTACAACATCTGCAGCCGCTCGCTCGATATTGAGCGACCGACCTTCACCAACCTCAACCGCCTCATGTATCAGGTCATCTCTATTAGTCAGCATTTATTGTACATTAAGATTAGTCAACCCTAAAGGTGTTAGTCAACATTTATTATACATTAGGATTAGTCAACCCTAAAGGGTGTTAGTCAGCATTTATTGTACATTAAGATTAGTCAACCCTAAAGGGTGTTAGTCAGCATTTATTGTGTACCTTGTAATCTCTATTTATACCGATTAATAATAACAGTTGAGTGAGGGACTCCATTCACAAATCACATGGTATCAGAGGTTCCAAAATAAATCCTAAATACCTACACGATCCCCTACTTCCGCCGCAACACCTTCGTCCCTCCCAAGGCTGCCGCCAACCATGTCTCACACCAGCGATGTCACCGACCCACCGTCACCACCGCCACCTGCTGGATCCGGCAGCTCCTCCAAGAACTCCAGGAGCCGCGGCCGTGGGTCTGGCCGAAACCGCAACATCCCCCAGCAAGCCCAGTCGCAGCAGCCGCTAGCCCAACATCCCCAAGGTCCTGCCTAATACCGTCTATGGGCCCCGACTCCCTACTACTGGCCGTGGACCCCCCCCCCCCCCCCCCCCCCCCCCCCCCCCGGCCCGCCCGCCATGCCCATACCCGATAATGGATCGTGGACAGCCCCCTCCGTACTCGCCGTTTCAGCAGCCCCCTCCGCGGCCGTGGGTTTGGCCGAAACCGCAACAACCCCCAGCAAGCCTAGTCGCAGCAGCCGCCAGCCGAACAACCCCAAGGTCCTGCCTAATACCGTATGTGAGCCCCGACTCCCTACTACTGGCCGTGGACCCCCCCGCCATGCCCATACCCGACAATGGATCGTGGACAGCCCCCTCCGTACTCACCGTTTCAGCAGCCCCATAGTGGCTCGCAAACCCGCCAACATCAAGCCAACTACGCCATGCAACCAACTGACTTGGCTACGGCTTTCAGCGGTGTTTCGTTACAGCAACCAGATGATGCGTGGTACATGGACACGGGCGCTTCCGCACATAATACCTCGAACGCAGTTGTTGGGTCAGGATCTGCAATTTTACCTCACCTACCCGCAAACCTCCACCTATCCAATGTCCTACATACACCCAAATGCATCAAAAATTTAATTCCCGTTCGTCAATTTGTTAAAGATAATCAAGTTATTGTTGCATTTGACCCTTTCGGTTTTTCGGTGAAGGATCTACGTACGGGGAGTCTAGTAGCGAGGTGCAATAATTCCGACAACCTATACCCGGTCACTCCTTCGGCGCCCACACAAAATCAGCCCACGGCTCTTGCCGTTTCCTCGAGTACGTCATCGTCCATACTTTGGGATGCTCGTCTCGGCCACCCCGGCGATCCAGTTTTTTCTTTTTTGCATAAGAACAAATTTATTTCCTGCAATAAAGAGCATAGCTCTCACCTTTGTCATTCCTGTCAATTAGCTAAACACAAAAAGCTACCGTTTTATGATTCTTTATCACAGACTTATGCACCGTTTGATATTAGCCGTAGTGATATTTGGACGTCTCCTATTCTTAGTGAGTCGGGATTTCGTTACTATCTTGTGTTCTTGGATGACTTTACACATTTTGTTTGGGTTTTTCCGCTAAAATACAAATCCGATACGTTTTCTAAATTCCTCCATTTTCACACATATGCTCGTACTCAATTTGGTTGTTCCATTAAGTCGTTTCGATCAATGTGATCTCGGCGGCGAGTTTAACAACACATTGTTCACCTCCTTTTGCTAACGTCAAGGCATACAATTGCGCTTCGCATGTCCCCAAACCTCTCCTCAAAATGGAAAGGCGGAGCACATCCTTCGAAACCTCAACGACATAACTCGCACCATTCTCACACATGCGTCTCTTCCGCTCACCTATTGGTTGGAACCTCTTAACATGGCCACATACCTTCATAAAATCATGCCTACCACGTACCACTCTTGCGAATAGGACTCCGACACTTGCCTTATTCCACCGCCAACCGTCATACTCCTATCTCCGAGTCTTTGGTTGCTTATGTTACCTAAACACCGTGGCCACCGCACCTCACAAATTTGCACCTCGCTCGGCCCCTTGTGTATTCCTTGGTTATTCGGATTCTCACCGTGGGTACCGTTGCCTCAACCTCCACACGAAAAAGGTCACAATCTCCCGTCATGTTACGTTTGACGAATTGACTTTTCCTTTCGCCACTCCACCGACCTCGGCTACACCCATCCGGACTAACCCCAATCGGATCCACTACACCCACTTCTCCTCGAAGACGTGACCTATCCCGGCTCGACCACACCACAACCAGCAGCCCCCTCTCGCCCACACCGCCCTGCACCAGCTCGACATACCCAGACTGCCCGACCTGCAGCCCATGCTTGCCCGTCGCGCGCCAGAGCTCAATCCGTGCCCCCGCCTGCGCCCTCACACCCTATGTCGACCCGCCTACAATCCGGAATCCATAAACCCAACCCAAAATATAACATGCTCTCCACTCAACCTACCATCTCCCCGCTAACTAAATCACCCATCCTTGCTTTGAATGACCCTAACTGGCTTACCGCCATGCGAGAGGAACTTAGTGCCCTAACTAAAAATGGTACTTGGGAGCTTATCCCGAGGCCCTCGGCTACTAATATCATTCATTGCATGTGGCTTTTTAAGCACAAGTACAAGTCGGATGGCACACTGGAGCGTTATAAAGCTCGTTTGGTGGTGAACGGGAAGTCTCAACAGGTTAGTGTTGACTGTGACCAGACATTTAGTCCGGTCGTTAAACCGGCTACCATTCGGACAATTTTGAGTCTGGCTTTGTCCAGGGGTTGGCCTATTCACCAACTTGACGTGAAGAATGCCTTTCTTCATGGTCACCTACAAGAGACTGTCTACATGCACCAACCCCCTGGATTCCGAGATGCCCGATTTCCGGATCACGTATGCCTGCTTCGCCGGTCTCTATACGGCCTTAAGCAAGCCCCCGGGCTTGGTTCCACCGGTTTGCTACCTATATTCAGTCTCGTGGTTTCACTGGTAGTAAGAGTGATCAATCACTCTTCATTTATCGCTCCGGCACTAATATGGCTTTCCTATTGCTTTATGTCGATGGTATCGTACTGACTGCTTCGTCTACAAATTTATTACGACGTCTGATGTCGATCTTGAGCTCAGAATTTGCTATGACTGACCTTGGTCCTCTCAGTTATTTTCTGGGTTTACAAGTTAAGCGTCACGGGAACGGCATGTTCTTAAGTCAGTCCAAGTATGTCCGGGAAATCATTGGACGGGCTCATATGACATCTTGCAAACCCGTGAGCACTCCGGTCGAGACACGCAACAAACTACAGGCCGACGCCGGACCACCTGTCTCCGACCCGGGCCTTTACCGTAGCCTTGCCGGTGCCTTACAGTACCTCACATTCACCCGTCCCGACATCTCGTATGCTGTTCAGTAGTGTTGTTTGTTCATGCATGATCCACGGGAGCCCCACTTTCAGGCTCTCAAACGGATTATTCGGTACATCCAAGGCACTCTGACCTTGGCCTACACCTGTCTGCCTCTTAGTGCTCGGGACTCACGGCATATTCTGATGCTGACTGGGGCAGCTGCCGGGATACCCGTCGTTCTATCTCTGACTATTGTGTGTATCTCGGGGATAATATGATCTCATGGTCTTCCAAACGCCAACTGACTATGTCTCGTTCTAGTGCCGAAGCAAAATATAGGGGAGTTGTTAATGCCATGGCCGAGACATGTTGGCTTCGCAATTTGTTGATTGAGCTCCGTGTCCCTCTGCGGAGGGCTACCATTGTTTATTGTGATAACGTAAGTGAAGTTTACTTATCTTCTAATCCAGTTCAACATCAACGCACCAAGCATGTTGAAATGGACATTCACTTTGTGAGGGAGAAGGTCGCTCTCGGTCACCTTCGCGTTCTACATGTTCCTTCGAGTCATCAGTACGCCGACATCTTCACCAACAGACTTCCCTCACCTCTCTTGTTAGATTTCAGATCCAGTCTCTACATTCGTCCTCCTCCAGCTTCGACCGAGGGGGAGTGTTAGTCAGCATTTATTGTACATTAAGATTAGTCAACCCTAAAGGGTGTTAGTCAACATTTATTGTACATTAAGATTAGTCAACCCTAAAGGGTCTTAGTCAACATTTATTGTACATTAAGATTGGTCAACCCTAAAGGGTGATAGTCAGCATTTATTGTGTACCTTGTAATCTCTATTTATACCGATTAATAATAACAGTTGAGTGAAGGACTCCATTCACAAATCACAATCTCTTCTCTAACATCTTCTCTGTTTTGACGGCGCCATGAATGGGGATGTGAATGCATTCCAAACCAGCCTTGTTCCTTACTCAAGAATCCACTGATGATTTCATCATACGCTCCAGTTACTCAGATGCGAAAGCCTTCCACGAACACTGTCAATCGCTGATATCACAAGCAGCGCTTTCAACCCTAGTTCCATGATAGCCTTATGTGACCACGTCACGGGAAATACATGGCTTGATGTCTTATGTACCGAGGATGTACGTGAATGTTGTTGTTGCAATCAAGACTGGGAAACAACATTTACATTTGTTGTGTTTTATAGTGGAACCCAATTGTGCTTGGCTGCTTGTTGCAAATTTTTTAGTTTTGTTCTATGAAATTGAAAGGACAAAATTTCATAAATCCATCTATATATATCCTTAACTTTTGGGTAATTTCTAAATTGGTCGTTGAACCATATATTAAGGGTGAAATTGGTAAGTGTGTAGGTTTTTTTATCAAGGAAACAAAGTGTGTAGGCAAAATTTTATGGAAACACTAACTATGCACTTTCTATTTGTGAAGGGACCCAACGTTATACTCTGTTACCCAACCCTGTTACCCAACATTATACTCTGTCATCCAACCTTGTTACTCAAATTCACTTATGTTACTCAACTTCGTTGTTACCCGATTTTAATACCCAGCGTTCTACATCCAAATTCACTTATGCTACCCAACTTCGTTGTTACCCGATTTTAATACCCAACGTTCTATATCCAACTTCACTTATGTTACCCAACTTCGTTGTTACCCGATTTTAATACCCAACGTTCTATATCCAAATTCACTTCATTTACCCAATTTCGTTGTTACCTGATTTTAATACCCAACGTTCTACATCCAAATTCACTTATGTTACCCAACTTCGTTGTTACCCGATTTTAATACCCAACGTTCTACATCCAAATTCACTTATGTTACCCAACTTCGTTGTTATCCGATTTTAATACCCAACGTTACATATCCAACTTCACTTCGGTTACCCAACTTTGTAGTTACCCGATTTTAATACCCAACGTTACATACCCAACTTCACTTCAGTTACCCAACTTCGTAGTTACCCGATTTTAATACCCAACGTTACATATCCAATTTCTCTTCGGTTATCCAACTTCGTTCTTACCCGATTTTAATACCTAACGTTACATATTCAACTTCCCTTCAGTTACCCAAATTCGTAGTTACCCGATTTTAATACTCAACGTTACAAGTAAATTAACCGGATGAGGATCGTGCTTCACTGTGAATAGTTTGAGGATCTGCTATGTTATTGGTTTGTGATTGATTGTATTGCCGTCGTGAGTGCTCGTTGTAATAAATTGATACTGTTGAGATTTTTATTTGTATGTATCTTCACATGACTTATTGTGTTTGTTTGAATTCATTTGTGGAGTCAAAAGCTAAAGTGTATTAATAAAAGTTGTGAAAAGAATAGTAAAATTAAGACTATATTGTGATAATTAATCAAAACTCTGGTTCGAGTCTCTAAACATATAGGACATTCACTTGTTTCTCCTCGACGTATACCGTCCATAACCTCTTCGATGAATGCTCGAGACGGTGATGTGTCTTCAGAGCTTTGGATTTTTGTAAACCTTCTAGCTAGCTTGTATAAATCATCATACTTCTCAGAATCAACACGGCTGCAATTATTGAGGAGGTTTAAAAATTAAGCAAATGTATTTCAATTTTTCTAAAAGTTCTAAATTGGGGATTTACCTCATTACGAGAAATGGGTGATTACAACACTGTCTTAATCGAAGTAGGAGCTCTAAGATATTAGCGTAGTTGTGGAGAACCCTGCCTTGAGCTACGAATTGATCAAATTGGACCTGTTTATGAATAAAGTTACATTATTCAACTTATTTTCTCAATCAGATTCAATTATTAATTATAAAGTTCACTCACTCTGGATCTTTTGAAAAGAGCCATGTAGAAGTCTTTTCATCTTCACTTTGCTCACATACAACAGTCAGTAGGAGGTAATTCAAGTATAAGCCTTCCTTCTTTGTTCTTTGTCTCTTTTGTTCTCCTTAACATCACTTGCTTTAAAATTGCCTTAACCCATGACAAACCTCGAGGATCACTAGAGTCACAAGGCTTTTGGATATGTTCTCACCAACTGAACACCAACCAAACTAATTTAAAAACAAGAACAAGATGATTAAAGAAATGTGATTTTATCCATCCTACACACATTAGACCATCCTCAAACAAAAACTTTAGAAAGAAAGAGAGTCAAACGATCTATCAACTAACCAAAATGACTTATTTTCTCGTCCTCCTTTTTCACCAATACCAAAGTAGGGTGTTTAACTTCTACATCAATGTGGAACTTTGCAACATTTGCATCCGTAGTTTGATAGAAACTGACATCATCTTCAACCTGTGAGGCAGCTTCCAGCTCTTTAGTCTCTGAACCCTGCACATACTAGCCAATGAATAATGACATGGGAAAAAATGACCTTCGAGCTGAAACAGTGAAATAGCAAGAATGCTTCAATGTGATACTCTGCATTTTCACATTACTAGTTACCTTGACCCCTATCATTCTAGATGACCAACATAGATTTCATGATACAGTTCAGTTACTTACATGATAAAGAAGGTCGAAGAATAGAAATGCGCTGATTTTTCCTCCTGTCTTTTCCCTTGACTCTAATTTTTTGTTTTTTAGCTGCTTGTGCTTCATTTTCAGGGTTACCACTTTTGAACTTCCTTTTCAATGATTTTGGAACATCTTGGACCTCCTGAATTCCATTGATGTTACTGCATGGGAAATTCGAGTTCTTCAGAGAAATGCTCTTTGTTTCCATCTGCCGAAAACTGTGGTTTTTCAGCCGTGAAGGTACATTTTGCCTCTCCTCACAGTTACTTGTACCTTGTAATTAAAAAAAGCTAGCTAGTTAATTCATCAAAGCTGAAATAAAAGACATCTTAAAAGAATATTGTTTCCAGAAAACAAGTCTAAGAGTTCCTAAA
Source organism: Fagopyrum tataricum (assembly GCA_002319775.1). NCBI lineage: Eukaryota > Viridiplantae > Streptophyta > Magnoliopsida > Caryophyllales > Polygonaceae > Fagopyrum > Fagopyrum tataricum. The sequence goes on along the minus strand of CM008283.1, from coordinate 35,624,426 downwards.
AGAAAGAAAGAAACATAAACAAGAATCAATCCATTGGTTGACCTTTAGGTGACTCTTACAAAAGACAAAACAAAAATAAGTCGTAATCACATTATACAAGCATGTAGAAGTTTGTGTAATGTGTTATAGTAAGAACACAAATATACCTTCCCAATCACATTTCAATCACCATCTTCCCATAAAAGCCTTGGACGAGCATCATCTTCACTAACTTCAAGTCCATGAGAAGATCCAAGCAACCTAACCAAAATCCAACCTGTTTGCAACGCCCTCAAAACTGTTGCCATTCTCCAAGAAAATTCATGAAACACCTCATTTGATTTAGCCTTGGACGAGCATCATCTTCCTAGGAATCCTATCAAACACTTCACAAGCAGCACCAATCTTGTACTTAACTGTGTAGTAATGCCCATTCCCATGGATTATCTCTGCGAGGTACCATGATCCTGAAGGCACCTCTCTAGTGCTAAAAACTTCCACTGTACTCCCCGTTTTGAATCGCATCATGGTTCTTTCCCCACCCCCTAAATCCAATCCAATAATCTGTATAATGTAAAGAATGTGATCTGTTAGCAGAGATCAAACAACACAAACGCAATTGATCCAAGAAAAATGGGATTCAAACGTGTGAGGCTCCATCCATCTTTTTGCTTGATTCAAACAGTCCCTCGGTTGTATTCAAGGTGGAATACAAATGTTTAACAACGTATCTCTGTGCCTCTACATCTTGCTCAGCGAATCTGAACAACCTTAATATGATAACAATGGTAACTATTATTAACATACCTGATTAGCATCAACTGCATACACAACATCAACTTCCGTAGCATCCCCTTGAACTAACTGAACATGAGGAGAAGGTAACATTGAAGAAGGCATAACCTCCAATTCTGTCACTACATTCTCCATAGGTGAAACTGGTGTGCCCACAACGATTGCTCATTGCTGTAGCTTCCTCCATAATAATCGACGAAAGCAAAACAAGAAAATCCTGATTTCAGTACCAGGTAAACGACACAGAAACTCAAGTCCACCTTGAGTAAAGACGAGCTAGGGCTTAGAAATACCTGTCTAACGAAGAGAATCAAACTCCTTGAGTAAAACGAAGGAGATCAAAAGTAATAAGGCTGAAACACCAACAATCTTCTCCCGTCAGAAGGCTCGAACAAAAATGAGGCACCAAAGCTTTACTTCGCACCACCGAGGAATCGAGAAAAGAAAATCATAACCAGATGACTGAGAGAAGCTCGATCCACTCAACAATTAGTTGAATAACAACTTGAATCAGACTGAGAAAGTGCTCCAGTCACGAATAAAACACAATCAGAGTATAAACCCTAAAAGCCCTCTTTTGTGTTCTTCAGAAATTCCATCTTCCATGTCTTCTCTTAGTTCTCTAGCACCAGGAGAAGGAGCGAAGAAGCAAATCAACTCAATAAATTTGAAAGCAAATCAACGCAAATGAGACGAGCGAAGAAGCAATAGAAGAAGAGGAAGCAATCGAAGAACGAAGAAGAAGCAATCGGAGAAGAAGCAAGAAGACGAGCGAAGAAAACGGGCGAAGAATCGCCAAAATCGTCCAGCCAAAGATAGAGATTAAAAAAAAAAAAAAATTTTAAAAACCCTATTTATACCTCTACACTTAATACCTAATAAATTTTATCTACACACCACCTAATACACTCCATAAAAAAAGGCAACTTATTTATGCCCTAAAATAAACGTCCTCTCATCTTCTGTACCGGTAAAAGTCCCCTCATCTGAATGCTTTGACCGCTGAGTAAGAGAGTTGCCGCAGTTTTAATTTATTTTGGATGTTGACGCACTCTTTATGCATAAGGGGAAGTTTTGAATTTTTTTTCATTCTTGATATTACTACATTACTATTAAGTACATATATAAAATAAAGTTTATACATGGTAACATATAAATAAATGAATATATAATATATACCTAATATCTAAATATTTTATTAAAAATTATGTATATATAATATAAAGAATAATAAAAATAATATAAAATATGATTGTCTTATCATATAAAATACTTATTTAAAATAAAGATTATAATATATGTAACATAAAACTTAAACATTTTAAAATTCATAAAAATAACATGTAACTATATATATATATGTTCAACATGTCCTCACAAGTGCAACTAGAGGATATAAACCGAGTTGGATTTGTCCATAGGTTATGATCGCGAGCCGAATAGAAGCTAACCATTCTAATACCATGTCAGAGTCCGATACAAACAGATCGTAGAGCGGGATCGTGTGCATACAAGTGCACATGCATATAAAGCCCAATCCCAACACACAAACCAACAGGATCCCATCCTAAAACCAATTGGCTATAGGAATACCCACCGACCTTATATACTAGGCTCGGAATGTCCCCACTTTCGATGTAGGACGGTTGATTATGACGTGAACGGTTGAGTAAAAAACTGACAATACAATAATAATGTACGAGTGAACAATGCAATAAAACGTGCACAATAATTAGCGTAACATGTTATTTAGTTTCCCTATGATCAAAATATTGATCTGATTATATAATGTCATCAGAAGCTGAACTATTGTAATAAATTTATATAATTGATGACTTTTATAACCAATCATTCGAAAACATCCAAGGAAAAATGGAAGAAATTGGTAAGTAAGTTAATTTTAAATAATGTAGCATTACTTTGTTTATTTGGGTGACAAATCAAGTCCCTCTTATTTATATATAAAAATTAATTAAAAGGGTAAATTGGTAATTTCAATTCGCAAAAATCCAAACTCATTTGAGGTACACAAGGTCTGTCGAGCTACGTTTAGTGAGTTTCGAACTATGGATGATAGATCCTCCCTCCCCTATATCAGCTAGACTAATTGAACATGGCAATCTCTTGTTTTTTTTTTTTTAAGTTATGCTTTACACAAACTAGCATTACACAAACATAACGTTCGATTTTATAAAAAAATGTAATTACCCAAGTTCTTGTCGAATTTCGGATTTGAGAACAGTATGTAGAATTTTCTATTAGATCCATTAGACAATAATGGCGTGTCTAGGGGTGCAGATTGGCTCCTCGGCTTGCCAGCGAGATTCGATCTCCGGCAGACAGGATAAGAAAAGTCAAGGATAAGAAAAAGCCGGCGGAGGTGAAAAAGAGTCATTCCGCCGCCTACTATCGATCCTAGAAGGCCGGAGTCTATTTTGCAGTGGGACTCCCTGCACCGCGTGCTATCATCCGCACCCAGCGGAAGAGGATGCTCGCCGATGGTGGTTGCGGCAACGGTTCTTCCAGTCGGCAAAGGTGAAGAAGAGTGCAAGCGATAATAAAAGGCCAACGGTTCTTCCGGTTGCGGCAGTGACTACTTTGTAGAAGGGTGACTGCTAATCTACTATCATCGAGAACAGAAGGCCAGGGACTACTCCGCGGTTTGACTCCCCGCGCCGCCCGCTATCATCCGAACCTAGCGGAGGTTGATGTTTGTCGAGCCCAACGGATGAGGGTGCTCGTCGATGACGGTTGCGGAAACGGTTCGAGTCCGCGCGACAAAGAGTTCAAAGTTGTGGGGGAGGTTAGCCAGGGAAAACCCTAACTACGTTTGAGGTTTTATAAGGGTTTTATTTTTAATTTACCTTTATGTTCCTATGATTATTTAATTTTTAGAGTTAAAATTTTATCAAGAAATTAACGAGTCTAGTTTGTATTTAATTTTTAAAAAAAACTTCTTTGTCCCATTCTTCTCAAGTAAAATTTGTATAATTTATCCTTTATATATATATATATATATATATATATATATATATATATATATATATATATATATATATATATATATATATATATATATATATATATATATATATATATTCAGCAAAGCCCAAGTCTTCGTACATAACTCTTCGTATATAAAATGAATTGTACTCTGTAGTATATACACATAAAGATAAAGAAAAATGTTCAATCCAATTAGTCCTAATCATTGTGATAGCTAGTTTGCTTCTTCAACCCATGTTGTACTTGATTAGTGTTGATTAGACTATAATGGCGTATATATGAAATCTCAAAAAAAAAAACTGCATTTATAGCTAAATTATCTCATATATTAATTTATTCCCATAAATTATTATTTTTATTTTTTAACTTAATCCCCTAAAGAAAATTTTTCCCCATTATGTAAACAAAAGAAATTATTTTAAAAAATTAAAATATATGATAAAAAATCAATCTTTTTGAAAAATATTTTTTTAAGAAAAGTTTTTTACACAAAATATTTTTCGCAAAAAATATTATTAAATATTTTTATAAAAATTATTAAAAAAATTTTTTATAAAAAATACTAAAATTTAATTTTTTTGACATATTAGATGATATTAATTTGATTTTTAAAAAATAGTGAAATTCTACCTCACAAAATTAACCCTATTTTTGTATGGCATGTAAGATTCCGGTTACCACATCATCGTCGTAACTAGAATTTCTGTCGGAAAAGTAAAACGTAATTTTTGTCGGAAAAATAAAACGTATTTATTCGTTAATCACGTACGTAATGCATGATGTTGAAATTAGTACTGCTGTGACCATTGTTAATGCTTTGTAGGCTGATTTCTTTTTATAAAAATATAGAACTGAATATTACATGCGATGGCTTTTGTTATAAAAATATACTCATGTATCTTAATCATTATATGTATTCATAATTATTTTATGCATTCATTACGATTTTAAATTGTAAGTAGAAACAATTGTTAGTATTAATATAAGCTAAAAACTAAATATTGCATGGGATATTCAAAGACCATAATGACTCTCGTTGTACCCTTAGAACCTTAGATATAAAAGTTGTTTATCAAGTAACAGATGAATAACCCTGCAAATAACACACATAAGAATCCACTTATTTACACCTTTCCTTTTGTCTCTTTTCTCAGCATTCGAAGTGAATTCATCTAACGGGACACCTTGACCTACATCGTGCTCAATCTTTTTGCGCCACACAAACCTGAAACAAGAAGTCATAACATCAACAAGACGTACACCTAAGATTATGAAAGAAACCACATTAAAGAACTTAGATGATTCGGTTAATCATCCATACAACAAAAAAGATGTCATCCATTGCAATTATACTTCTTCATCATTGCCAAAATGCTCTCTAGTGCACTAGACAACATTTCAGACTAAACTCAGCACATGAAATGAAATGAAATGAACTGGTGCATCTGAAAAGTATAAGTTTTCCTAAATATCTCTCCCTAGTGGCATCTAATATCAGTCCACACTAACCCCCGTTTGGTTGTAACTCTGGAAACAAAAACGGAATGAAAATTAATGTAGTTTACATTGGTACCTTGTTCATGAAATCATTTTATGCGGTTTCATGCAAAATGCACTTACTCCCCCCCTTCCCCAATTTTGTAGGGTATCAAAACTAATCAATTTCTACTACATTACTTCAAACCACAAGAAATGATTCACAAAAACTTCATGAACATGAGTATACATATGGATCAGATACATTTTTATTCCGTTTTGGAGTTCAAACCAAACGGGCCCTAAACTCAACACCCAAAATTTCTTTAAGCCTGATTTGAAACCCAAGTGTGTAGTCATAAAATCATTGAAAGAATTATCAAGACTATTGCCAATATACTTCAACCCCAATGTCAATGTTATGTCTAATAAACAATAAATCTTGTACAAAGTGTTATTTCAATCTCATAAACATGTATCATTCATACCCTTATACACATATACATGAATGCTTATATATTGGATGGTGACTTAGGACTTGTTGGATAACATACAAGGGCACTTAAGTTGTTAAGTGATATCCTAATTTAATTCCAACATAACCTAAGATGCTCTAATATGTATGATGATCATGGGTATTGTGCCATTATGGGAAACTTAATAAGTTTGGGTTAATATTTGTAATATGTGTACGTATGCCATGTGCTTGATGATGGAAATGTTTGCTTGTTGGGCCTATTCTATCCGGGTTGGGCTTGATCCGTCTCTGCTTGGATTAATGAAGACATGCATGTACGTGATTCTCACGTGTTGTTGACGACTCCTCTTAACCCTAGGTACTTAAGCTTATGTGAAGAGCTCCCGTGGTACTGTAGAATGTGTTGGCCGATTCCTTGAGTTCCTCTCCACAGAGAAAGCGAAGAAGAAAAGAGAGAACGAAGAGAGAAAGTGAGTGAGGTCTTGTGTGATTCTGAGGGAAGAAAAGATAACGAACACAAGCTTCACTGGAAGCTTGATTCTGGTTGCGTTGGCATCATCTTTCTTCTTGTATCTTGTTGTTCTTGTATGTTTTCTCAGTTTAGGGTCTGTTTTTGGTCGTGTTTTGAGTTGTTGTAACTTGTACTTCTACATTCTATCTACCTAGTGGATTAGGACGGATTTTCTCTCCTGAAATCCCGCAGAGTAGGATTTATACCCGAACTGCGTCACCAAATCTTTGTGTTGTTGGTTTAAATCGTTTACATTAGCAAGATCACTCTAGATTTATTGTGTTTTATCGAAAACCTTTCATTTCTAGTTTTATCAGTTAAAAATGTTCCTTGAGTACACGGACAACAATCGGATGAAAATTGCTTAAGCCTTTACTAAACCCTAAGCTTAGACACAAAATCAATGCAAAAATCATGGAGTTCGAGTCCAAAGGCATGAAATTTGAATTACTTGGTGAGCCAACATACTTTTCTTCTTGAGATTTGAATCCCCTAACCGATTGGATTCATTTGAGTAGCCACATATACTTTGCTGCACTCATTGCACTAGTAGACCGAGACAGTTCGAATCCTTGAAATTTACTTTGTACATTAAACAGTCTAACAGTCATGTCTTAAGTGTAACGAAACAGAAGTAATAATCACAGTGTAATTGTTTATGCTCATTCAACTAACAAAAAAAGAGCCTCGCCACAAAATCAGCAAGAAATTAAGCACCAATTCAGCTAATGGCAAGCCATCGCGTTACCCTTGACATATTGACGAACAGTGTACGACCACAAACTGACTATAAGAGGAAATGTTTTGGATTATTTAATGTCAAACATTTGGATTACTTAATTCCAGTTGGTACTAAATTAAAACTGACAATGTTCAAATAGACAAAATAACACCTATAAAAACCGAGGAGATTACAATAGTTTTCTTCGAATGAATACTAAATTGCTATAGAAGACATTAGGTTGAATTAAGTATGAATGGCTCGTAACAGCATCGTCAGTTTTATAGTAATTGCTAGTATGTATACATTCGAGCTGACACTAAATTAAACTGAGAAGATTACAATCGAGCTGATACTAAATTACTCCTAGTAGACTGACCAAAATAGTGTTGTTGAAAAATATTCCTCATCACCTACAGTCAGCGTTATTTTTTATAAAATATTAGCAACCATATTTTTCAACCTCAGAACATACCTAACAGAGAAATAATCAAAGCTGGAATATATCCAGCTCCCTAATGAAAGTCCATCTCTATGTTCGTAATGTTTCCGTAGCCACCAGGACTCCCAAATTTGTGGCCGCAGCCTCTGTGTTAGTTCATTATGTTTTTCTTATTTATTGCTTATTTGTAGGAGTCAGTTAGTCTTTTTAGTTTCTGCAGATTTGCTTTCAGTTTAATTTACGTCTTAGTGGGCTAAGTTAGTGGGTCATTAGTCACTTAGTTAAAATGAGTCAGCCGTAAGATTAGCATGTGATCGTGGGAGCAGTTATTTTGTTTTCTAGTGTATTTAAGTTGTTTCTTCTTTCAATGAAAATCATCTGAGTTTGTACGACTATTTGATCTTGCTTTCAACAAAGTGGTATCAGAGCCACCACAAACTTTCGATCAAATCTGAGAGTGTGAGATTCGAAACAAACACAGAGATACTTTCTTCATCTTTTGGGTGAGTAAAATTCAGAGATTGAGAGATTGTGTTTGATTGTTAAGTGATAAAAGCATATTCTCATGGGAGATGCTAATTTTGCTAAGGCATGTATCCCAAAATTCGATAGAGATTACGACCACTGGAGTCTATTGATGGAAAACCTGTTGCGATCCAAAGAGTACTGGCATGTTGTAAGTACTAGGTTGACAGAACCTGCTCCTGGAGCAAATGTCTCAGCTGATCAAGCAAAAGAGTTGGAGGAGCTGCGACTTAAGGATTTCAAAGCAAAAACTACCTCTTCAGTAGCATCGACAAGACAATCCTGAAGAAGTCTACTGCCAAAGAACTTTGGGACTCCATGAATGTCAAGTTCCAAGGCAGTGCTCGTGTGAAGAGGGCACAAAGGGCACAACTGCAAACACTCAAGAGAGACTTTGAACTCTTATAAATGAAAGAAGGAGAATCTGTGAACGACTACTTTAGGCGTGTGATGGTTGTCTCCAACGCCATGAAGAATTGTGGGGAATCCATCACGGATGTGCAGATGTAGAGAAGATTCTAAGAACACTCATTGAAAAATTCAACTACATTGTGTGTTCGATTGAGGAGTCTAAAGACATCGATGCCATGTCTGTGGATCAACTCCAAAGGTCTCTCTTGGTGCATGAGCAGAAATTTGGAAGAAAAACAAGCGCAGAAGATCAGGCTTTGAACGTGGGTGTTGATGGCAACAAAGGAAGAGGTCGAGGTCGTGGTAACTTCTCTGGTCGAGGAAGAGGACATGGTCGAGGTAGATCATGGTCAAAAGAGAATGTGGAGTGCTTTCACTGCCACAAATTTGGACATTTCAAGAATGAATGTCCGGAATGGAATCAACGGGCACATTATACAGAGGATTATGCAAGCCCGCAAGAAGAGATGTTGCTTATGACATGTAATGAGGACAACCCAATTGATGTTAGGAGGGCGAAGACTGTAGAAGCAATGCCTTGCAAGTTGACAAAAGGGATCCAACTTGATACGAAGATGCAGTAAAGGAAGATAAATGGAGAAAGGCTATGGAGTTGGAGATTTAGTCTATAGAGAAGAATGACACTTGGAAATTGACCAGCTTACCGCCAGGGATCAAACCTATTGGAGTTAAATGGATCTACAAGACGAAATTGAATGAGATCGGACAAGTGGAGAAGTACAAAGCCAGATTAGTTGCTAAAGGCTATTCTCAAAAGGAGAGCATCGACTTTACTGAGGTATTTGCAACAGTGGCTAGGTGGGATACTATTAGAACTCTCTTGGCTCTTGCTGCACACTATGGCTGGCTTGTTTATCACTTAGATGTGAAAAGTGCATTCTTGTATGGAGAGTTGACAGAGAAAGTATTTGTTGTCCAACCTCCAGGATTTGAGAAAGTAGGGGAGGAAGATAAAGTCTACAAATTAAAGAAGGCTATGTATGGTTTAAAGCAGGCACCGAGAGCTTGGTATAGTAAAATTGAGCAGTACTTTCTCGATGCAGGTTTTGAAAGATGTTCATATGAACATACATTGTTTTTCAAAGGGCAGAAACTTGATATTCTCCTAGTGAGTCTTTATGTCGATGATCTAATGTATGCTAGGAACAATGAAACCATGGTGCAGGAGTTCAAAGCCAGTATGCAAGCCATGTTTGAAATGACTGATTTGGGCAAGATGAAGTTCTTCTTGGGAGTTGAAGTTTTGTAGTCCAATCAAGGCATATTTATTGTCAACAAAAATATGCAAAAGAGCTCCTTGAGAAGTTTGGACTTCTTGACAGTAATCATGTAAGAAATCCTATTACTCCAGGAATCAAGCTCACCCTTCATGGAGATGGAGTTCTAGTGGAAACACACAATATAAACAGCTTGTATGTTGGTAGCCTTTTATACCTAATAGCAACACGCCCAGATCTCATGTATGTTGTGTGTCTTCTCAGTAGATACATGGCCTTACCTACAAGATTGCATATGCAAGCTGCAAAACGAGTGTTGAGATATCTGAAGGGCACTCTAGAATTTGGCATCTGGTATGGAAGAGGAGTTGGGAATGAAGCATTACTGGGCTATACAGATAGTGATTATGCAGGGGATGAGGATGATAGAAGGAGCACAAGTGGCTATGTTTTCTTCTTGTCTAGTGGAGCGATCTCGTGGGCCTCTAGAAAGCAACCAGTAGTCACTCTGTCAACTACAGAAGCTGAGTTTGTAGCATCAGCTTCATGTGCAGCTCAGTGTGTATGGCTAAGGAAAGTGTTGGAGCAAATGGGATGGTTGAAAAGTATCAAGAATGGCACCATAATATTTTGTGATAATAGTTCCACCATCAAACTGTCCAGAAATCCAGTACTACATGGCAGGAGCAAGCACATAGATGTGAGATTTCATTTCCTAAGGGATTTGGTCAAGGAAGGCACAATTGAACTTCAGCATTGTGGCACAACTCATCAAATCGCTGATATAATGACAAAAGCAGTGAAGCTTGATGTGTATGAAAATTTGAGGTCCAAACTTGGCATCAAAAAGATGACAGACGTAATTCAAGGGGAGTCTGCTGTCTGAAGATACAAGTACTTAAACTCTAACCTGAGTCGGTTGAGTTTAGGGGAGGATTTGTTAGTTCATTATGTTTTTCTTATTTATTGCTTATTTGTAGGAGCCAGTTAGTCTTTTTAGTTTCTGCAGATTTGCTTTCACTTTAATTTACGTCTTAGTGGGCTAAGTTAGTGGGTCATTAGTCACTTAGTTAAAATGAGTCAGCCGTAAGATTAGCAGGTGATCGTGGGAGCAGTTATTTTGTTTTCAAGTGTATTTAAGTTGTTTCTTCCTTCAATGAAAATCATTTGAGTTTGCACGGCTATTTGATCTTGTTTTCAACACTCCGCCCACCAGATAAGCCACGATCCATTCAACCTTTTGACCTTTGCCTAGATAAGCATGCCCTCATACGATCATGTGCAAGCACAGCGGTATCCACATTGATCTTCACAAAGCCTTCTTCAGGAGGATGCCAACCACTGCCAGATATCTCTCTACTCTCATCATGGTCTATAATCTTGTCCTTGAAATCCACCATGATGTGTTTATTCCTACACATCCATGCTATACATGCTCGGACGAAGATTTCCCGAACCACATCAGAACCATGTTTTCTCATAAGTTCGATGGTAAATTCCTCCGGCTGACATGGAAGAAGATCCATCGAGATCCAATATACCCGAATCAGCAAATGAGGTCGTGTATCATACTGAAATCCCTTGAGCATGAATTCAACATTGCAGAATTAAAAAGACGAATATCAACAGCTAACAGTCCCATTTGATCAAACAACTGTAAATAAATAGAGAAATTGAAGACAAACCAAAACCTAACAACATATCAATTAGAGAACCAATATATGGCACAATAGCAAAAACAACGATCAATTCTCTCTAACCGTCATCTGCAACCATGTCCAACAACATCCTGTTACTTTGTGCAAATTGTAAAAAGATAACAAAATTAGACATTACAATACAAACTTTACGTGACAATTTTGAAATATCATATCAGTTATTGAAAACAAATCGATTGCTTTGAATCAAACATATGAGGATATACGGGAGACAAGGTATATAGATATTAACCGTACGGGAAAAGGTATTGAGGAGGACCTATATAGTTATTCACCATATCAAATGTGTTAAGATCAAAATCAAAATAAAATATTAAACAAATTCAGTTTAAATTTACTAAAGAAGCTTAAAAAGTTATCCGTATCTATTTAACAAAAATTAATCTAATCTTTTTTAACATATAAAAACTTACAAAAGAAGTTTAAATTTTAAGAAAAATATCATTTAAATAAAAAAATTTAGATAAAAACATAGAGAGATGGATTAAGATTAAGATTCATTAAATATATAAAGAATTTCAGTTAACAATCCAACTCTCTCTTTTGTTAGACCGAAAATTAGGATAAGGATTACTTAAAAAAAATTTAATTTATATAATATTATATGGATGATTCTTAAAAATAATTTTATTAAACAGGATGAAGAGTAGGTTGAACAATGATAACATGTTTTTATGCTATTTTTTGTAGAGTTATTTTTATGTGTTTTTAGTAGAATTGCATGAGTTTAGACATTTACTTCTTTGTTAGAGCTTATTTGCATCAAAATATATCTACTCCCATTTGTCTATTGTCCTTAGGTGAGTATAAGTCAAATGGAGCATAAATGAACATGAAAAGACTCGAGAAAAAAACCCTCTCCTCAACAACACTTGAAGCAATGAAAGAAGAATCAAACAGAAGCTCCGGATCATTAAAGTAGAAAAAGGAATGACTAAAGATCATCCGGATGTGCAAGTCCAAGAGACCGAGTCGCATGTGCGACCCTACTAAAAGCTCCCCTTCACTCGCACACAGAAGGAGGAATCAACTCGGACTTAAAGACCTAGGGTTTCCTAGGACAAAGATATCGAGCCTAGGCGGAAGACATGTCAAGCGTCGTTTAAGTGGCAGTCGAGTCAGACAGGCCACTCGAGTCAAGAAGACAGAGGTGTCACCGACTTATTTTTAACATGAGTCAAATCACTTCAAGGCCGACTCGATCGATGTGTTGTGCCGTTGAAACCAACTCGTCATGTGACGACAGTTACAAGGGAATCTTGGTGCCGATATTGGCATTCTTGCCAAACTTGGGGACGATCCGTGCCAATTTCCTCCACTTCTCAACCTATTTGAAGAGGCTTATCTGCATGGGATAAAACACCAATTCACTACTCCACAAATCTCTCTTAATTTTCTCTCATTTTCAGGGCCGAGTCTCCTTAGTTTTGGGCCGAGTTGGCCGAGTTGAGTCTGAGTCCGTCCGAATTGTAAGGAGTTTGTGCCGAGTTGTGGTTGAGTTGTATCAAACCAAGCTGGATCCATTGCTACTTACCTTTGTTATTTGTTAATTCAATTCTCTTTTAGTTGTTTTGATCATCTCTCTTTCTCTTGAGTTCATAGATTGTGTGAGTTCTTGTTTGATTGTTGTGTTTTCTTCACTCAACATGAGTGAGTAGTTCCATACTAGGGATTGTGGTGAAAATCCCAATCCAAATCAATGTAGTATTGTATCGTTATAATGCCTATAATTTATGTGAGTATCAAAGCATGATAGTAAGCATATAGGAGGTTAAAACCGATTAGAACACTAGGACTTATGCTTAGACTAATACGAAAGTCGGATGCTAAGCTTGCTAGATTGTTCCTCTATGCACTTTGTTTAGCTTTAAGCATGATCCTATGTGTTGATACTTGGCCGGCTAGTATGAATGAGACTCATAAGTAATTTTATAATCTAGTGATGCATTTTTATAGACGTCTATATTGCTAGGATTAGTACTTCAATTATACCAATAGCAAACACCATGTGAGGAATAATTGAATACTAATTTATGAAGTGCAAGTCCACTTTAGATCCTTATGATTTAATCAAGCCAATAGCAAACACCATGTGAGGTTTGATTACTTTGTATTGATCACTAGTTTGAGACCATAGTTGACTAGCATTTTACCAATAAAACACACCATGTGAGGGACTATGTTGGATTGACTAGTATGCTTAGACTTGCATTCATCTATTACATGCATACAACCGTTTAGTCATCATGTCTATGAGCACTCGAGCAAATAGTTCTCACTCTATGACATTATAATGTATGTGTATATATATATATATATATATATATATATATATATATATATATATATATATATATATATATATATATATATACTTCGTTAGCAAGGATTGGGATAATTAACCCCAACCCCTAGGCGTTTTCAGTCTTCTTAGAGTAAGGGGAGGATAACATAGTCCTCAGGGAGACGACTTGACCGGGTTGCTATATATTTACGGTGACGCGACCCTTTTCTTTGGGGTTATATAGTCTTCTTCAAGTGGATACACATGTCATTCATGTGTATTGACTCGTTGATACTGGATTGACAACAAAGAAGAAGAAGATGATGGAGGTGAGCTACAAGATCAAGCTCAAGCTTATGCCTCCGGTTCTAGCTTTATCCTTCTGATGGGAACTATATGGAGAAAATTCTTTCTCATATGCAAAGGAAATCCACCTATATGGAGGAGGAGAAGAAAAGCCAACAATCATGGAGGAAGAAGGACCGGAAATGAAAGAAGAAGACTTCCAAGCATATTAAGGAGCTAAAAAGATAACAAGAGAACATCCATGATGAGCTTGAAGAGCTAAGGAAGAAGTGGAAAAGGTAGGGCAATGATGATGGTGGTGACCCTCTCATGTTCTAGGCTTCACCTAAGTCCCCAAAGAAGACAATTTGTATTTTGTGAGTCATTCTTCCTCTCTCTCTTTTATTTTTGCAACTGAGGACATTGCAAAATTTAAGTATGGTGTATGTATGTCTCCCAAATCATTTGTATATATGTATTTGCATGTTTAATTTTAATATTTTTTGTGATAGTTTAAAGATTTTAGAAAAATCAAAAACATTTGAAAAAGTTTTAAAATTTCCTGAAAAATCGAAAATTTTGAATGCAAGTGAATGTATTACCATGCCACTTGACAACCCATAGAAAAAAGTACCACAAAAAGATCAATATAATGCCACATGGCAAAATATAACAATTGCTTGTTTTTCTTTTCTTTTCTTTTTTTATGTCAATGAGGCATGTAAAGTAGTTGCACATCAATATATAAATGCAAGTGAATGTATCACCATGCCAAAAGAAGCATGCAAATTTTTATTTGTTATGCCAAGTCCAAGGAGAAATAATTATAAAGGACCCGATCATGCTTAATTGTACTTAAACATTTGTGAGCCTTTAACTATATTTTTCATCATGTAGAAATGTAATACAAGTCATATGCAAGCATCATATAAAACCTCTAAGTAGCATGAATAAGTTAGGAAACTTAGAATTCTTGACTATAAGTTTTATGATTGATTACTTGGCATATATTTTTAGTTGTTGATTTCTATGCTCTTTATTTTCATACATGTCTAAGATGCCTTGCCATGACAATGAATAAACTGAATGTGTTCCAATAAAAGAAGCATGCTCCAAAAATATTTTATTTTCTTTCTTATTTTCACTTTGTGTTTAAATGTTTATTTGAGGACAAGTAAATTGTCTAAGTATGGGGTATTTAATAGCGTCTTTTTATGTTATCTTTCATAGTGTTGTTTTCATGTGTTTTTAGCATTTTTGCATGAGTTTAAGCATTTACATCTTTTCTAGAGCTTATTTGCATCAAAGAAGTCTACTCTCGTTTTTCTCTTGTGCTTAGGTGATTTTAGGTAAAAAAGGAGCATAAATGGACTTACAATGACTCAAGAAAACAACCACCAAAGCTGGAAGCAAGAAAAGAAGAAAAAAGTGAAGCCCGGAGCATAAAAGTAGAAGAAGGCTAAAGCAATTCATAAGGAATGGCAAAAGATCATTGCGAGATGCAAGTCCAAAAGGCTGAGTTACATGTGCAACCCTACTAAAGGCTTAGGCTCTCCCGCAAAGAAGACTTAGGTTCTCCTGTAAAGAAGAAGTCAAGCAAATTCATTTCATGAAATCATTTTCATTCCGATTTGAAGTTTTACGAAACACGGGTATGGATATGACTCATTCCGATTCCCGTTTCCATGAGAATAGTATAAAACGAGCCCTTAATGTCATAATTGGTTTTGAATTGATGGAGTTGAATGAATTAAAGGTTTATTGAGAAAGGAACAAAGGAGCTTTTGGTTCTTAGTTCTTTATAGACCCTCGATTTAATTTCCAATCATTTAACATTGACAATATTTGTTGTTTGGTAGAGAAACACTATCCTCGGGATTTGCCAAATTTGGATGATAAGAACCGGGTTAGAGCATTTTGAGTAATATTTTTCTAATCTTGAGCAATTTCAAAATCTGAACACTATTTGATAGTTATGTCAAGAATTTTTTAAAACAAGAACACTGTTTGGTTTGGTTGATAGATTGATCCGTCTAGTGACGATTCTTTTTGTTTTCATAGCGTACTACTACAAAAAAAGATTTTCCCAGCTATGATATTAAGAATCGAACTAAGATGAGTAAAAATTTCTTGTTGACTTTGACAATGCACCTGGAAAAATACATTGTTGATACTATTGATTGAGATTTGATTATCGATGAGTTATATGCTTTTAAGTAATAGAAGGGTACAATTTAACTAGTTGAACTTTCATTTATATAGAATGTTTAATTTTTAATGATTTTAATTTATATTGTTGTTTTTAGTTTTTAATGAATCAACTATTTAATTTTGAAAAACACAATACTAATTGTTAGATTTCTTAATTTATCACCTAAGACAAATCCTAACTACTCAGAATTTTAATATTGAATCCATGCTTGTGAAAATGGCTCATCAATTGTAAAATCTTATCTTCTTATCTCTGTTGGGATAATTGTTGGTTGATCCGGCTAGAAAGCAGGGTTTTTTTGTCGAATGTCTCAAATCAATACTTTTATAAGATCAAAGATTAATACACATGTAAAATATAAAAATTCTTTTGGCTCGGAGTGTGTGAACCCGAACCCAATCCTCTATGCTCGAAGAGCAACACATGATGTAGAAAAATTAAATAAAGTTGAAAATGTGAAGAATGTATTATTCAAGATGAGGCTATAAAACTATGAATAATTATGAGAAACATAATGTTGACTCAAATTATCCTTAAGCCAAATGTTACATCCTTAAGAGACATCAAAACATAAATTCAAACTCGTCAAGATTATCAATCCTTTGGTGGGATTAACCCACCAGCATCCACAATTTCTTTCTTCATCTGCACGAGTAGACAAATTACAACGCTTAGACCAATTAAACTAGCATGAGCCAAGCTTTGACATGATCATACTAAAAAAAACAAGTTGATATTATAGTTGTTGAGTATTCATTCTAAAACCCTCACCGTGACTAGTTTTTTCAGGTTTTCCTTGATAATGGAGAACTCATGCCTCACTTGGTGTACACAAGCTTGGCAACTGCAAAATCATACACATATTTCCATTAGAGAACTGAAAATATTTGAATATTATATCAAAATTTAAAATGAGACTCACGATTTGACATCTTGTAGATCACAAAAACCACGAAAGGTGATGCATGCATTCTTAATCCCCTGTGCGCCTATACTGTGAACAAAATATCCCAAAATTCAATAACTATAACGTAAATACTCGATCGATCGATAATAAAACTAGAAATACCAAAATATTATACGTACCTGGAGCTACTACCTTTGAGCTGGTGAACATAAGCATCAAGTTTCCTGAAGTCGACGTTTTGCTCATCACTCCTGAAGAGAGAGAAAGAGAAGATGAATAAAACCCAATAGAGATATATATACATAAAAGAGATCGATCTTACAAGTTATCATAAATTAAGTTCAGAATTCTCTCAGAATCATTGAAGAAAATATCGATAATTTCAACTACAAAATTTGGGTTGTCTTCGTCATCAAGTTGTTGCAGGTGTATAAACTGGTTATCCAAAAGACCCTGCTCACCAACAATTAATAATACAGTAAATAACCAAAAATCGATAAGAAGAAGAATTTAAAAATAAAATAATTGTATACATCGTAACCTGATCAAACATCAACTTCCTGAGACCAACATACTCCTTCACTTCCTCTTCAAGCCCCATCTCCGTCTCTTGCAAACAACTTATCAGAGGGAGGGAAAAAAGTACAAAGAAATGAAGGGTACCCCATTTTCTTAAATAGTAAAACACAAAAAACCCAGAAAAAGAAGAAAGTCAAACAATTGGTTTTTTAGAAAGACCTTGAACTAGACAGAAATCGCCGAAATAAATGCCCTCTGGGGGACGATAAGCAATTTGTGACGATACTTTCCATCTATAAGGATAGGGGATATATGATTCATATGAATCACTTTGATCTCTTCGTTTTCATTTTCACCCTTAATCCTATGTTTTCCTATAATTGTAGATTTATTTTTCAAAATCTTACTTATTTTAGAAAATTTTCGATTTTTGAAAGAAACTAAGGGGTTGGAGAAATTATGTATGAACATTCTTTACTATGATTGTTCCGATAACGACTATAAATATGAACAGATGAATCAATTTTTCAAAATTCATTTGAAGTTGTGATACCGGGTCATTTTTTTGTGGGCTTTGGCCATGTCGAATAATAGAAGGATTGACTTCGTATATTCAACTATAATAATGTTGTATACATCGTTAAATGATTTTTGGATTATTGAGAAATAAAGGTTCAAAGTTGGGTGTATAATTTACACAATGGAATAAGGAAGTTATAAAATATCCCACAACAATAGTGGGAGAACTTAACGTATTGCATATATATATATATATATATATATAAGACGTATGTGTAGGGTTATAAAAGTTTGTGCTAATAAACTCTAAATCAGCTAGACCATACGCAAGTGTTGCAAATTTGTTTACGCAATGACGGTTCGAACGAAGAGAAATTTGTTTTTTTTCGTTCTAATCTCGTTTTTGCAAGTGATGAATGACAAAAAATAATCGGAATTTCGAATTATTGAAAAATAATGGTTCAAAGTTGGGTGTATAATTTACACAATGAAGTTATAAAATATCCCATATCAATAGTGGGAGAACTCAAGGTATTGTATATATGTATACAAAGACGTATGTGTACGGTTATAGGTTATAAAGGTTTGTGCTAATACACTCAAAATCAGCTAGACCATACGCATGTTTTGCATATTTTTTGACTTTCTAATTGTTTACGCAAGGACGGTTCGACCGAAGAGAAAATTGTTTTTCTTCGTTCTAATCTCGTTTTTACAAGTGATGAACGACAAAAAATACTCGGATATTTTTCCAAATCATTTGGATAAAGTTCGGATTTTTTTTCCTTTTCAGAATATATTTTATCAATATTTTTTTGGAATTGGGTTTTGAAAATTTCGAAACTATTGGACTTGATTATACATATAATTTCTAGATTTACAAAATATTTTTCATAAATAATTTTTCAGAGTGAATAAAATTATTTAAAACCTCTTATTGGCCTGTGGTTGCAATTTGTTTTATATTAGATTTGCTACATGAGTTAAACCGAGAGTACTCCGGTTGGATCTCCAATCAATGATAATGAGTTGACGTCCCAATTTTAATTTGAGAATAATATGTCTGTTATTAGATAATTTGCGTGGAAGACCCCGGCCCCTATAAGGAAACTACCAACAAATAAAGGAAAGAACTTAGAGGTTAAAATGTCTTTGGGTAGTTATGAAATAAGGAGTGGTTTTGGTACTATGACAACCCACCCACCTACCCCTTCAAAGACACGTGTACCTATTTTATTGAACGCAAGTTTAATGTTAACCAAGTTCGATCGAACTGATTTCAAGACTTGACAATAAATGATGGCTTTTTTTCCATTGATGAATCTCATCAAGTATCTAAAAGAAGACAAGCCTTATATGTCACTTGACAACACAAATCCTCACATATTATCTACCATTGATATACGTGTGGTTGAATGGAGATTACTTGTGCAAAGGTTGGATCCAACACGGCCAACATGGCCTCTACATAAGATGTATATCAAGATCAAGACTTAAAGGAAATGTGGGTTGCCTTAGAGAAGAAGTACATGACCAAAGATGATGGCACGGAAAAGTTTATGGTGGCGAAGTTTCACGACTTCAAAATGGAAGGTTTTAAGCTTATCATTGAGAAAGTGGAAGAGTGTCAATTGCTAATCCACGAAATTCTGGCAAAGGGGATGACCATCTACAATACACACTAGGTGTCATTTATGATTAAGGGTTGAGTCAACCACCGAAAGGCTATTGTTGCTAATAGTCAAGGTATTGATAATGAAAACGTGGTTAAGCACACCAAAGGAGAAAAAAGTGCAAGTTTCAACCTCAAGTCTCTAAGAAGATGTAAGAGCCTTAGTCTTTTGGCCTTAGCCGCCCCCGTGGGTTCAGGGAGCCGCCCCTGCGGCTCGTGTAGCTTTCAGCCCCTACGGCTCAGGGAACCGTCTCTTTGGTTTCTTGCGGCTGCAACCGGCTTTATTGACCGGTTGACTCGTGCTTTACTCTCTTCCTTACCTCTTCTTACCTTGGCTGGATCAAGGGTTCATCTTCACTTCATTTCCCAGCCTTCTCACGTTCTTCTTTCCTTCCTTCCTCCTCCTTGATCTTGTGTGTGAGTTTTCTTGTGTTTGCAAGAGTGTTTGTGGTGTGGCCTTGTTTAGGTTGATGTTGTATGTTGTTGTTGCTGAGCTTGGGAGCCAGCTGAAGAGGTGTTGTGTTCATTTCCTTGTCTAGACCACAACAGTGGTAAGCTCCATTCTTCTCTTCTTTCTTCCTTTCTTGAATTCCATCTTCCTTAGCTTAGGATTAGATGAATTGAATGTAGATTGATGTTGGAATGTGTATGTATATGTATGAGTGTGACTTTAGAATGGAGAAGACGTGATTTGATCACGTGAAGAGCCGAAGAGGAGATCGGGGTTCACATTCTGCACTGTCGCCGCCCCTACACCTAGAAGCCGCCGCCCCTGCGGGAGCCATGTCACAACGCCAGCGCCCGTGCCCGCGCTTGCCTGCGGCTACTATCACCGCGCCTGCGGCCCAATGTCGCCGTGCCTGCGGTTTGCCTTGTTCCGCCCCTGCGTCTTTCCGTTCCGTAGGTGCGTCTTGTACATGATCTACTTAGAGTAGTATGATCATTTCCTTTCCTAGTATGAGCGGGTTAGTAGCATGTTAGGTACGTGTTTGAGGTTAGAATGATGATGAGTATGATATCGTTTATGCCGGTTATGGCTTTGATGTTTATGAGTTAGGATATGATCCTTATGGATCCCTTGGGTCTAGGTGTGACCCCTTTGATGGATATGAGTTTGATATCTTGTTATGCCTTATGACTAGGCAGTGTTGTCCTCCAGATTGGAGTGGACCGTGTTTGAGAGTTGATCGTGGTTGAGACTACTTCTGAGGTTGAGGTAAGTCCATAGGACTTACTAAGCTATCATCCTTATATTGGATATATGCATGAGTGGTGATTGTTATATGCTTTATAGCATTCGATAGTGATTATTACCGACCTATTGTTTAGTGACCGCCCATTGTAGTGGATGTGACAACCTTCCTTTCATCCCGTAGTGGAGTCTGGGAGGTTCTTTGTAGTTAGGTCAGATCTAGTATACGGGAAGGGCACTCACCACTCCTTATGGTATACGGGATCGTGCGTTGATACCACTCCAGCTGGCTATAGCACTCAGAGGCGAGGATTATATTCCTCGTGTCACATATATTCATATTCCGATATATATATATATATATATATATATATATATATATATATATATATATATATATATATATATATATATATATATATATATATATATATATATACGATTTGAGTGTTAGACATTATAAAGATAATAAACCGGGTAAATGTGTGATAGCATGATGAGGTGTTTATGTTTCTCTGAGGTGTGTTTGTGCTTCTGCATCTTCTTATATATGTGTATGGTTAGCTAACGGTTTTATACCGTGTTGTAGATCGTTTGCAGGTTAGGAGAGCTGCAGAGTGATCCAGAGGGGTGATCCGCTGAGGGCTCCGTACACTGGGATTATATGTGGGATACGGGATATTTTATGATGTACGGTCTTATGTTTTGGTTTGTACTCAACGGTTCTTCTGTACTACCTTTTGATATGTATATATATATCATTTGATGTTTTGTTTTAATCTATATGTGCCTTGTTGTAAGATTCAGTGAACTTGTTGTCAGGCTAGGGTCAGGATCCATTGTGAGATCCTAGCCCAGTAGCGCCTCGAGTCCTACGGATTCGGGGTGTTACAGAAGCAACATCCTAAGAAGTTTAGTGGGAAGTGCCACAAATGTGGTAAAGTGGTTCACAAGGGTGGAAAATGCCGCAACAAGATTGAACTCTGCAAGAATAAAGCGAAGATACAAGCATACATGTCTAAAGTCGGACTAACGGGTGATGGCCTTTGTGTAGTGATATTTAAGGACAACATGACAAATAAACAATCCTATGGAGCGGAGAACTTTGTGTTCTCATCCGAAAGGATGCTTTAGGATGGACTACCTCGAGGAGATAGATCACCCTAACCGCTTTCCGTTATCAAAAAAAAAATCCTATGGAGTGAGGGTATGACACAAGACACATATGTGTTGACAAGGGATTGTGCACCACTTATCATAAGAACATATAGGAAAAACTTATTTTATGGGGAACTCCTCAACCTCCACGGTAGGTGGCTATGGAAGGGTTGTGTTAAACTAACATGCACTGTGTTGACAAAAACACTCGATCGAGTCAATAAGGGGATCAACCCGATCAAGGCTACTAAAGGGTGAATCAAGCAAAATGTGCAATAAAATGTGTATGTAGAGAAATAAACATGATTGAGTTGATCGACGAGCTCGATCAAGCCAATCACGTGTCATAGTGTAGAAAATGGTGATAGGGAAGAAACAAAATATGATTTATCTAACCTTGTATTTAGTAAACATGAAATGAGAATGAATGGAAAAAATCAAAAGATCACACCCCATGCTTAAACCATATATTGTCCTCAATGTATAACAAAAAAGATAAACAAGATAACCCTCACAAAGTAATGAGGTTTGGTAGGAATGAATGGGTTAAAATACATGTAACACTTCTTTCATGTTATGTAGTTGGACCTAATTCCCTCATTGACGGCGAAACTTGACTCCATGATGTAGCTTTGAGGAGGTCATCATTAGGAAATGAATCATCGTTTGGGCTCTCTATCACATAAACACCAATGGTTTCAAGTGAAAGTCTAGATAGGTGATCCACCACGGTGTTCTCAAAACCTTTTTGTCTCTAATCATTCACGACTCCCATTTGACGCCATCGGCCGATCGAGCATCAAACTTTTCATATTCATATTTATTTTCTACTGTGACAATTTCTTGTTTGTTGAAGCTCAAATTGGCTGATTTGTCCCTAATGGTTGGTTGATTTGTAGATTTTGTGTCATCATGTATATTTTGTTTTGATGTTATCATATTCTATGAAAATATTGATATTACTCTATGACTCTATTTTGATTGATGAAGCTTAAGATCACGCTCTTCAAACGTTGCTTATATCATTGAGTTTTATAGATAATGATAAGTAACTTTGTTCCATGACATAACCTTGTGAGTATTCTTATGCCTATTCACAATGTTTGCATTTTTCTTTTTCCGATGGATCTCCAATATACTTTTGAGCATCTAGAACTTATATATATATATATATATATATATATATATATATATATATATATATATATATATATATATATATATATATATATATATATATATATATATATATATATATATATGGCATGTCTTTGTTAAGTGTGACATTTTAAGTGTATAACTCCCCCCTCCAACCTTTTGACATTGTTTTCATCTTGTTAGTCCCTTCTAGCTTGACATTTCTTTGTAGTTCCGTAAAAATTTTCTAATCATGTTTAGCCTCATTCGGTCATCCAAGAATTAGGAGGTGATTTCATGCATCAGGATAAGTAAACAAATTCAAGTATGGGGTTCGTAAGTTCAAATATACAAAAGGTATAAAAATTTCTATCAAATGTAAAAAGGTTCATTGCGGTGTTGCGCATCAAAGAACATGAAAAATGTTTATTATTGAGAGTTTATGCACTACTTGGAACAAACTTCAGAAAAAGGGATGTTCTACAAGGTGCAAAGTGATAAAACGAAATAAAATAAAAAGAGTGATGTTTGATAAGAAGTCCGGGTGAAGAAATCAAGTTACTACAAAAGACGATTGAAGCTGGTCAAAATGACCATAGATCGACCAACTTGCTCTCGAATAAGAATGAATGATCCTCTCTTAGTTAATGGATTTATTGCACCACAAAGCCAAAATAATTCCGCACCTTGTTCTTCTTACCCCTGTTCACGTTCAACCTTATAAAAACACCTCTTGATTCATATTGTAATTGTTGGAAAGTGAGCGATGGAGATTGATGAGTATATGGTAAGCTTATGATTATTGATCATTGTATTGTATTAAGTTTGAGTGATATTCTATGCCTAAATACATGTGAAAGAGTTATACAGATTCCTTGAATGATCGTGGAATTTATGAGATCTGATTTATTCCTATTACAATGATATGTGTGATGACTTATTTTCATGAATTTGATAACAACGATCAATTTTAGCGTTTTTTTTTTACCCTCATTCTTATACCTCTCTTGAGCATATATGTAACACCCCAAATCCGTAGGACTCGGAGTGCTACTAGGCTAGGATCTCACAATGGATCCTGACCCTAGCCTGACAACAACTTCACTGAATCTTACAACAAGGCACCAATAGATTAAAACAAAACATAAAAACTGATATATATATATATATATATATATACATGTCAAAAGGACGATACAGAGTACTGCTGAGTACAAAGTCAACTGAAATCCGTACAATAATGATAAACCCAAAATCCCACGAATACGCCCAGTGTACGGAACCCTCAGCAGATCACCCCTCTAGATCACTCTACAGCTCTCCTAACCTGCAAAGGATCTACAACACGGTATAAAACTTTTAGCTAACTATACACATATATAAGAAGATGCTAGAGCACAAACACATCAATAATGTTAACACATCATCATGATATCACATATTTATCCGATTTATTATCTTTAATAAGTTAAATCACTCAATCGTATAAATAGATGTATATGAAGATATGTGACACGAGGAATATAATCCCCACCTCTGAGTACTCTAGCCAGCTTGAGTAGTATCAGCACACCTCCCGTGTACCCTATGGGAGTGGTGAGGGTCCTTCCCGTATACCAGATCTGGCTTACTACAGAGAACCTCCCAGACTCCACTACGGGATGAAAGGGAAAGGTTATCACGACCACTACAATGGGCGGTCAATATAATATAGGTCGGTGACTATCATAATCATAAGCATGCTATAAAGCATATAACAAACACCACTAAAGCATACATCCAATATAAGGATAGTAGCTAAGTAAGTCCTATGGACTTACCTCGATCTCAGAAGTAACTCGCTACGAACAACTCTCAAAAACGTCCACTCCAAACTGGAGGACAACACAGCCTATACAAGGCACACATAGATATATCAATCTCCTATCACACAAAGGGGTCACACCTAGACCCAAGGGATCCATAAGGATCATATCCAACTTGTAACATCAAGGCCGTAACCGGCATATCTATATCATACTCATCATAAACCGATACCTAGCATGGTACTAGGTTCCTCATACTAGAAAGGAAAGGAACTACCTAACTATAGGTAGTCCCGAGACAAGACGCACCTACGTGAACTAAGGACGCAGGGGATGAAGAGATCACCCGCAGGCGCGGCAGGTAGAAGCCGCAGGGGCTGTGACAAGGCTGCAGGCTAACGCAGGCACGGCGCAGGCGCTGGCGCGGGCGCGATGGCACGGTCTCCGCAGGGGCGGCGGTTTCCAAGCGCGGGGGCGGCGACAGTGCAGAATGCAATCTCGCGGTTCCTCTTTAGCTCTTCACGTGATCAACTCACGTCTTCTCTCCATCACAATTGTAACACCCCAAATCCGTAGGACTCAGAGTGCTACTGGGCTAGGATCTCACAATGGATCCTGGCCCTAGCCTGACAACAACCTCACTGAATCTTACAATAAGGCACCAACAGATTAAATATAAAACATGAAGATGTTATAAAAGTATCCAACGGTTTATACAGTATTGCTGAGTACAATCAAAACAGAAATCCGTACAATATGGATAACCCAAAATCCCACGATGTCGCCCAGTGTACGGAGCCCTCAGCAGATCGCCCTCTCTGGATCACTCCGCAGTTCTCCTAACCTGCGAGGAATCTACAACACGGTATGAAACCGTTAGCTAACTATACTCATATATAAGAAGATGTTAAAGCACAAACACACATCATAAAGGATAAACACTTCAGCATGATATCAAACATTTACCCGGTTTATTATCTTTAATAAGTTGAATCACTTAAATGTATAAATATATATATATATATATATATATGAAGATAGGTGACACGAGGAATATAATCCCCGCCTCTGAGTACTCTAACCAGCTGGAGTAGTATCAGCACACCTCCCGTGTACCCTGTGGGAGTGGTGAGGGCCTTCCTTTATACCAGATCTGGCCTGACTACAAAGAACCTCCCAGACTCCACTACGGGATGAAAGGGAAAGGTTATCACGGCCACTACAATGGGCGGTCAATATAATATAGGTCGGTGACTATCATAATCATAAGCATGCTATAAAGCATATAACAAACACCACTCAAGCATACATCCAATATAAGGATAGTAGCTAAGTAAGTCCTATGGACTTACCTCGATCTCAGAAGTAACTCAAGTACGATCCACTCTCAGAAATGTCCACTCTAAACTGGAGGACAACACAGCCTACACAAGATAGACATATATATATCACAATCCTATCACACAAAGGGTCGCACCTAGACCCAAGGGATCCATAAGGGATCATATCCAACTCATAACCTCAAGGCCGTAACCGGCATATCTATATCATACTCGTCATAAACCGAATCCTAGCATGGTACTAATTCCCTCATACTAGAAAGGAAAGGAACTACCTAACTATAGGTAGCCCCGGGACAAGACGCACTTGCGTGATCTAAGGACGCAGGGGCGGAACGCAGGTAACCGCGGGCGCGGTGACACTCAACCGCGGGGGCGGTGACAAGGATCGCTGGCAACGCAGGCACGGCGCAGGCGCTGCAGCACGGCTTCCGCAGGGGCGGTGGCTTCTGGCCGCGGGGCCGGCGACAGTGTAGAATGAAACCTCGCGGCTTCTCTTTAGCTCTTCACGTGATCAAATCACGTCTTCTCTTCATCACAAACAAACACATGCACAACAAACACATCACAACATCACCCTATGATTCATACAACTAATCCTAAGCTAAAGAAGGAAGAGCAAGGAAGAAGAAGAATGAAGAAGCAAGGAGGAAGAAGCAAGACTAACCACTACTGAAGATCCTAGGCTGCAGGAAGGCTTAACACACATCAAGGCTGGCTTCCAAGCACAGCAACTCACAGTCAACAACCACAAAGCCACAATTCTCAAGCAAAACTCCAAAAGAATCTCAAGCAAGCTCAAAGGAAGGGATGAAGAAGCAAGAAGGACGTAGGAACAGAGGAATGAAGTGATGAAACCCTTGCTCAGCAAGGTAAAACGGGAGAAGTAAGGAAGCGTAAAGCACGGGTCAAAGGGTCAACAAAACCGGTTGCAGTCGCCGAAAACCGCAGGGGCGGTCCCATGAGCCGCAGGGGCAGCCAAAGTGCCCGCGGGTGCGGAAAATTCTAAGCTCGGCCAAAGTCAATCTCGGCCATGGTCCGATCTCGGTCCGGAAGAGTAGGGGTCTCACAACAATCACACACAAGCCATAACATACACATTCAGACATCACCCTACCATTCATACAACTAATCCTAAGCTAAAGAGATTGAATCAAAGAAAAGAGAAGAAGAACAAAGAGTAGGGAGCTTACCACAGTTGTGGTTAGCTAAAGGAACCGCAACAAGTGCGGTTCAACAAAGAGTAGGGATATGATAAATCTGGGAATGACAAACATGAGGGAACCGCAACAACAAGTGCGAACTAAAGGAAGACCTACGAAATACGGTATGCGTTCAACAAAGAGAGATCCTAGTGGGTTTGAGCATGGTCCAGGGTCATCACGTCCACGACCCCGGGGTCGTCCACCAAAATCAGGCCGAGAAACGGGGATTAAGATTGAGGAGCCTGAACTAGAGGAACAAATTCCGTGCACTCAACCACGTGCCAAGAAAGCTACCTCTCGAGGACCTAAAGTGTATCGCTTCAAGAAGGGTCAGATTGTGGATGTAGTGAGACCATTCATCCTCAAAGCTATAGATGTAAAATCCGATGGACATTGTGGATATAGAGCCCTCGCTGTTGTTTCTGGATATACGGAGGAAGATTATTTGACTATAAGAAGGGACATGGCATTGAAGTTATACATGAAGAAGGATCTCTACAAAGTCGTGAGTATCTCATTTATTTTCTTAATCATTTTTGTGTTATTTCCTTGTGAGTATTTGTTAGGTTTGTTCATCTTTCCTCGTTTAATGGCAACAGACGACATACCAATGGAGTATTGATGAAGTCCTTCAATCTATTTATTGGCCCGAGGACATAGGTTGCAGACCGGAGAATTGGTTTAAGCAACCAGTCATTCCTTTGTTAACCGCAACGTATTATTGTTGCGTTGTGGTGGTACTTGGGGGAAACCCCGAGACTTGTTTACCTATGGCTGCAACGGTGGAGAATCAAAAGCCACCGACAGAAGTTCGTGCAATAGCACATGTCAACGGCAATCACTATGTAGCTGTAAGTTTGTTTACTTTACAAACTTATTTCCCACGATATGAATTTCTATTGTTTTAAGGAAATCCTTGAATCTACTTTTTGCAGGTATGGCTGAAACCCGATGCACCATTACCGATGTTGTCCCCTTCATGGAAACATCGTCATCATGCAAGCGTAAATGGATGGGATAAACCTTTTGAAGATAGGTTAAAGAGGTACAAAGAAGGGTCTCCAGGAACCGTATCAGTCCATTAAACCCCTTTAGAGTAGTTAGATGTTGTTCCTTCGTGTTGATGTTCTTCCGTATCCATGTGAACTCCTTTATCTTGTATTGTTCTTCTTTATTAAGTAATAGATGGACTTGTCGTGATGTTATTCGTGCATATTATGTGTTAAACATTGATATAAGGACTAAATAGTCATATATATATATATATAAACAAACCGAAGTACACAAAAACATAACATCCGAAGTATAAACACATGAACACGAGGAACAATATACAAAAATCAACGTCGAACTAATCACGTATGGGCTGCGACGCCCTAACCTGAGTCTGTGCAATAGGGGCCTGATGTGCAATAGACTCGTCATAGATCCTCTGAATCTCTGGAATCGGAACAGGCCCACCACGTGTTATGAGATATCTGAGACTCGCCTGTAGTATGTGTAGACGCTGCAATGATACAAACATGTGTTATAATTTATTGTACTAAGGATACAAATCTAAAGACTACATTTAATGATGACGTACCCTAGTATCTAAAACTGGAACTGGAGGAGGGCGCTCCGGTGGGGGAATCTGAATCGCTGAGGAGGGTAAAACATACGGGTGACACCGGGAACTGAACCAGTCCATGTAGTCCGCTGATACAGTCCATGGATCAGATGCCGGAATCCGACCCGCAAGTGATACTCTACTCGTGGCGTCGTGTCTGCTCTCCCATCTGTCCTCAACGGAATGGAATCGGACCTTGTAACCCTTGCCGGTCTCTGGACGAACCTCGAGGTAAGGTATGATCCTCTCCTTTGGGATGGTCTGCACAAATCCAAACTTCCGGAGTACCCTGTCAGGCATGTATGGCTCCACAATGTAGGGATCTCAGCCTCTCCAGTGTCTGTACTGGTGTCCTCGGGACAGATAGTCTCCTGGCCCATCGAGTTGCTCCGTGCAATGTTGGATCCTCGGCCGCAGAACACCCAAGCGAGGGGAAATGTGCATATATCCAGAACTGAACAAAATGGAGTGTTAATATTGTTAGTATTTTCCAAAAAATGAACAAAATTATTACAGAGCTAAAATAAGAATAATACCTGTAACAGAGGGAGTTACAGATGTGCAACCACCAATGGTCCTCACCCTGAGTCGGGACGCATCACCCATCATCCTATAAGACAAATAGGCCAAAAATGAGTGTTAATATCGTTAGAAGAGACCGTATTAAAGTAGTTCTATTTGTGGTAGTGAGTACCAGTATAGATATGCCAAGACTCCGTTGCCTCAAGCAAATCCTCCTGTGCGGTCGTGGTCTCGGACAAAATCGATCAACCAAGGTCGGATCTTGTTCGTCGACTTATCGACGAACAGGGTGGACCCCAAGAAAAAAAGAAGGAAGACGGAAGCAATCTCATGGGCTTGGGTGTCTGGTGATCGACGAATAATCTCGTATGTCCTCCTGAGATCGATAGACACTGCAGAATGATGAGCATCTGCCTCGGGCTCAGTCAAACGGAATACCGTAGCCAACAATACGCTACGGTCCCGTCTACTGAGTGGTGTCAACATAGCCTCTCCGTCAATCCTAAGCCACATGATAACAGCAACATCATGGAGAGTAATGATCATCTCACCCCATGGTAGATGAAAACTACTGGTCTCTGGATGCCATCTCTCGAGAAATACATGGATCAGAGCATGATCCACACCAGCAAAGGAGATGTCGAGTAACTCAGTGAGACCGTTCCTAGACGCCAGACCAAACCAAGAATCGGGGTCCACTCTATCAGCATATGATATCCACCCCCTCAAATGGCCAATGTTCGACACTCACCTCAATGCCGTCACGGGCTTCCTTTAGTCCTCCGTCATAGACAGGTTTACATTTAATCAAAAATTTCATTACAATATAATTTAAGCTAATTTGTTACAATTGTGATCCAATTTTGTACCTCTCCATTCCATACTCCGCGAGCCCTATGAGTACCGTAGCATGTCAACACCTCCTGAGTTAACGATGCTCCTGTGTCAGCAACAACCCGGTCTCTATCGGCCGGGATGAAAGCATCCTCCACGTGGTCGTCGTATGGAATATGCTCGTCAAGACCAGTGACATCCTCCTCCACCCCATGTGTAGCAGGGGTACGTGAAGGTCCAGCTACGTCCTCCTCCACCCCATGTGTAGTAGGGGTAGGTGAAGGTCCAGCTACGTCCTCCTCCACCCCATGTGTAGCAGGGGTACGTGAAGGTCCAGCTATGTCCTCCTCCACCCCATGTGTAGTAGGGTCAACAATCTCCTCCTCGCCCTCATCGTCATCCTCGGTATTATAATCCGCGGATGGTATCTCTTAATGTCGTACTCGTGGAGAAGGATCGAAAGCTGAAGGTCGGTATGGCACCAGTACCGGTCTCTGCTCCGCCTGTGTCACACCACCTTTTACCTAGTCTCGAGCTCTACGAATTGACGTCGTAGGACGACGACGAGACATCGCCGGTAATATCTACACTTATAATAATATCGATTTAAATCTAATTATAAATAGTTAATTTAGAATTAATTTAATAAGACTTACATTTAATATCAATTTAATTTATGTAATTAGTAATTAATTGAAATTAAAATAAATTTATTTCATTAAATTTAATTCGAGTTAATTTCCTATTAATTTAACTCATTTTAAATAAATTAAATAAAATAAAATTTATTTCATTAAATTTAATTCGAGTTAATTTCCTTTTAATTTAACTCATTTTAAATAAATTAAATTAAATTAAGTTAAATTTATTTCATTAAATTTAATTCAAGTTAATTTCCTTTTAATTTAACTCATTTTAAATAAATTAAATTAAACTAAATTAAATTTATTTAAACTAAATTTCATTTAACTTTAATTTAGTTTACTTAATTTTAATTTATTTCAATTATTTTACTCATATTTAATTTATATTAATCTTAATATATTTTTCGGTAATTTTAATTTATTTTAATTTGAATTTAATTAAATTTTATTTTATTTATTAAATTAAATTTAAATTTAAATTTTATTTAATTCAAATTAATTCAAAATAATGCATTGTATTCATTATAATTCTAAATAACGAATTATAATGCATAAAATGCATTATCGGATGAACAGTGGCTCCACGGATCCGGGAACCGTGGCCGTGGAAGCCACTGTTCATCTTCCACGCGACCGTGGATTCGAAGGCCGATTCCGCTCGTTTCTTCCGCAATTTCAACAACACGGCCATTATAAATCCTATTCTACGTGATTCGAAGCTAAACTACTCAATTCATGCCTTCGATTTCAACAAAATCAAACCTAAAAACTCGTAATTGAAAACTCGTAATCGATAAAACTCGTAATCGAAATTAATCGTTAAATTACCGTTGTCGGACTATGTTTACGCTTCTTGAAGAGCCGTGCTTGCTCACCACCTTGATCCATGCTTCGAACGGGTTCAAATCGAGTTAAAATCGCCCGAAATCGTCGCCCCTGTCTTCGGCCGCTGTTCGTCGGGTTTTGGTTCGCTTGCGGCTATGGGATGCGAATGCGTTGTTTTTCTAGGTTTAACGCACCATGGTTACGGTTTCCGGAACCGTCACCGTGGTGCTTTTATCACGGTTACGGTTTCCGAAACTGTGACTGTTCCGGAAACCGTAACCGTGGTGCGTTTGTTAATTCTTCTTCCGTGTACTTAGAAGTTCCGTTAGTTTTTAATAAAGTAGGAATTTTGGTGTGTGGTGGTTAGTTGTTAATTGAATAGGAATAATAGGTGGTTACATGAAAAGTAAAATATACTTTTCAATATAAGAGGTGTTTAACTGAATATATGGGATAAACATTAAACAGGGATTATTTGTTTTAATTTACTCAATCAAGAAAAAGAACAAAACTCAAATGTTATCGTAATGAACTCTTTCATATTTATTTAGATAAATCATTGTTAACGTAATTATTAATTCTGTCATTGAAAATGAGTTTCGATCCTTTTCTTGGTTGATCACCTCTTATATGTGACTTCTTTCACCACCGTAAGTATCTCCTCGACCTGAAAAAAATCAAAACTATCGTAGTTATTAACTCTTTTATATTTAACTTAATTTTATTTGTGTAATTAAATATGGATAAAAATAGAGTAATTTGAAAAATCTAATTTTTAATATTTAAGTTTACTAATAACCTTAATCTTCACTAAATTTTTTTTTTTTTTTGAAGTAAAAATATAATTTTTCTAATATCTCGTAAATTCCATCCAACGAAGCATATTTGAATTATTTATAGCCGGGAAGTATAAGATATAAATCTATTTCACAACAAACCTTTGGTGGTTACTCTAAGCTGAAAGGAAGATACAACCGAGGCTCAAAGATATAACCTTCGGAACTGCATATTCATAGAAGATATAAATTGAAAGAGATGCATATAAAACTTGACAATAGTTGAACAACAGTATATATGATTTGCAGGTTCCTGAGATAGAACGGCAAACAAAAGGGGGAACAATGATATTGTTGACATTAAGATATGAAAATATCATGTATATTTTTTAATAATAAATAACTTAATATAAAGAAGCACAAAAATAGATTGTGTATCACATAATCATGATTTTCTTTTAGAAAAATGTTTGTGCAAGATACGGACACAAAACTAGTTTCAATAACAACAATATAAAAATTATAATATTCTAGTAAAATTGAAAAAAAAAAAAATCACTATAACTCATACCGTTTAGATTTTAATGGAGGAAATGATAAAAATGGCATTAATAACATGTCTACGGTTCTTGTAAAATAAAATTAAGAAAGAACGAGAAAGTGCAACTTGTATGAGTAGAAGACAAGACGCGCTTTGAAAATGAAAACCATGTGACCTTCTATCAATTAACTAGACTAACTTGTTGTGTTTATTTTTTTGTAAGAAAAGTAATAATAATAATAATAATAATAATAATAATAATAATAATAATAATAATATAAAAAACTTTCAAATTCAGTCAAGGTCCTATATCATTCCGAGGTTTTGAGTAAGTGGTCACCTC
The DNA here is from genome assembly GCA_002319775.1 of Fagopyrum tataricum. Classification (NCBI taxonomy): domain Eukaryota; kingdom Viridiplantae; phylum Streptophyta; class Magnoliopsida; order Caryophyllales; family Polygonaceae; genus Fagopyrum; species Fagopyrum tataricum. Next base: position 35,590,797 of record CM008283.1, on the reverse strand, counting down.
GCATATATAGAAGGTCAGCGTTGAAAGCGGGTGTATGTATTTCCTACTCTTCACTATTTGATCCTCGGAGTGAAAAAACGGTAGGTGGTGGTCGTTGGGACTACTACTCGATAACGAGTTACAACGATAGTCGAAAATAACAAAACTATCAAAATTCGAAACTTGAACTTGGAACTAGATATAGATAACTAACAATAACTTGAGTTTAATAAAACAACAATGTAAAACACACTTGTCTTCAACAGGCGCGTGTGTTTAGTATGCGCCAGACTTCAATGCAACAACCAGGCGTTGAAGTTGGAAGTTCACCTTCAACCCAGTCGCCCTTGCTTTGAAGGTGAATGCAATATCTTTCTCGCATTTGCAAAGACATCTTCATTCCGAAAAACAAACAAACTCAATCCGATTTCGATTTTGTTTATAACCTATCTCTCACGAAAAACACGAGAAAAAAATGTGAAATAAAATAGAAAACATATCACGAGTGCATCCAAAACGTGTTGTTAGTAAGGTCCCCCTATTTCCTTTAACAAATAACTCTTTTCTTGAGTAAATTGAAAGTAGACAAACGATGGTGAGCAACATCGTATTTTATGGGATTCAACTTCAACACATCCGCTCAACGATGAAGTTGATTAAGTTCAACTTAACCGCTCAGAGGGTTGAGTTGCCATATATTTAGGTTTAATCCTTAATAAACTTGTTTTTTATATCCGATATTTTGCCCATGCTTAAACACAATTTCTGGCTCGCCAATCTAGAGAGATGGGGCTCGAGGACTCGGGGCAGGGATATATAGTGATATATGAGTTGGGCCCACGGACATCAACATTTTAAGCACTAGCCACTCATTTATCGTGACGATCACGGTGAGTCTACTGACGGACAATTCAAGTTAACGTACACGTCACCAAATATTCATATCTTCTTGTAAATCTTCATTTTAAAACTCAGAACTCCATATACAAAACCACCATCCACTGCAATACTGCATCTTCATTCGAGATATACTGATCGGCCATGGCGGAAGAGGATCGCAATTCACTACTAATTGTGCAAGAGGTTGCAGCTAAATCAAAACATCAAATCCCAAACGATTTCATCTACAAACAAGGATTTCCTCAGCCCATCGATTCCTCAATCCCTTACTTGGATCAAGTCATAATTGATCTCAATCTCCTTTCATCGTCGACCGATGAATTGCACAAGCTTAGATCGGCTCTCGTCTCTACCGGCTGCTTCCAGGTTCGTTTCCTTCTCAAATTTCTATTGCGCGCATAGAGTCTTGTTCGATTGTGTCTGTTAACGTTCTTTCATATGCGATGAAAATTAAACACAAAACCGATGCTAACTCCGACGGCCGCCCGAAACACGTACTCCGGCGAGTTTGCGGGCTTCTCCGCTGTTTTTTTTTTTCATGGCCAATTGCGCCTCCACAAGCTACAACCTCTTATCCCCTGGCTTCTAGGGGTTCATGTTCCTCGATCTCGTTGCTATCAATTTAGATGTCTAATACTTGATTGATTCAGCTTCCTTTGTTACCGTTATGGTAAAGTTTGTTAGTGATAAAATTAGAGGTAGGTTAAGTTATATAAATGATATAAAGGGTAAATAATAAATAAAATTTCGGTTTTTAAATGTTATAAAATTCACTAAAAAATTATTAAATTTAATAAATTCTTAACTATCAAATTATAATTAAATGATCGGTAGAAATTTAGGAAGAAAAATGTGAAAATTTATAAAGGAAGAAATTGTATTGTTGAAATTTTATTTAATTGTTGCTTTATGACTTAGTTAAACAAGACTTCAATAATATAATATTATATAATATAATTGCTGTCTTTGTTCTATTCACGCTTTTTCGGGGTGTTTGGTGTGAAGAATTCTCATCAAAGTGGTGTGACCTCTATTTGTTGTCATTAGTACCTAATTGGTCAATAATTACAAGAAGCTAAAATTTATGTGGTCCACCCTATTATGGCCCTTCATAAAATGTTACAAAATTTATAAATAAATAAAAATTAAAAAAATCACTTATTCCTGCCCGTTCTCATTTTGCGCACAATGAGAATGTCCACCTCGAGCACACACGTGAGGAGGGTGTTAATGATAATAAATTTTTACATCGAGATATTCTAAATCTAGTAAAGTTTTATCTTAAATGCAATCGCCAACAAAGGATAGTCCAATCAAATTATACCAATTTACTCGTAAAGCTTTATAGCAAACCACATTGTTTCATTGGAGTCACTTACTTAAAACACCAAAATTTCTTTTGTGCAGGTAAATTTGGTTAATAAACCGTTAAAGTCAAAAATCAATTCGTTACATAAATGGTTAATAAACGATGAACCGATCTAAAAAAATCTGAAATAATCCGTTATTTAATTATTTGAATTCAGTTTTAGAGTTTTTTTATCCAGATCATCATATTAGATACCGAACAAATTTTTTTCAAAAAAATAGTCAGATCGAATATTCGGATCGGATCAAGCGGATCCGCTTGAACACCCTAGGGGATAGTGTTCATTGTGAAAATGCTCTTACTACTAACTTGCAAGTAATTTTGTTTATATATATATATATATATATATATATATATATATATATATATATATATATATATATATATATATATATATATATATATATATGACATAAAATGAAGACACGATATTGATGTATAGTTTTGAAGGTGATAAATCATGGGATGACAACCTCATTTCTCGACGAAATGCGTAAACTCTCCAAGCAATTTTTTGCCCTTCCCTTGGAAGAAAAGATGAAATACGCCCGAGAAAAAGGTGGCGCCGAGGGCTACGGCGACGAGCAAACGGTAGTCGATGACCATGTGCTCGATTGGAACGACGGGATATCACTTAAGCTTTATCCAGAGGAAGAACGAAATCTCAAATACTGGCCTGCCAAGCCTCACAAGTTTAAGTATATATAATTCTATATGAGTACATGTCGATTACACGATTCATGATTGCACGTACGTTGTAAGTTGTAACGATGGAGTTATGAGTTTTGTGTGTTTTCAGGGAGATGGTACATGAATACGGTGTGAGGCTGAAGAGCTTGTTTGAAGAGTTTGCTAAGGCAATGGCGCGGGCGTTGGAGTTGGAGGAAGGCGTCTTCTTGAATCGATATGGTGAGAAAGTTGAGATGAATGTAAGGTTCAACTTCTACCCTGTGTGTCCCATCCCGGACCGTGTTCTTGGGCTCAAACCTCACACGGATTTCTCGACAATGGCGATCATCTTGCAAGATGGTGAAGTGGAAGGCCTTCAAGTCATGAAGGATGATCAATGGTTCAAGGTTCCCATTATTCCGTCCGCGCTCTTTGTCAACCTTGGCGACGCCATGGAGGTAACTATATATATATATAATATATGATTTAGATCATATGAGAATAACTTTGACTTAAAAATGGGATAACTATTGGTTCAAAATTTTTAAGGATTTGATTTCAAATTATTTTGAACAATTTCAAGTATAGTTAAACATTTTTTAAGTTTAATTGAAAATTTTTAACTATAATTGATTAATTAGTCATATAATTGAACAATTTTTATTTATATTTAAACAATTGTTACTTGATCCATAGTTATTCATTCTCTCTACTTTTAATGCTAAGACATTTTACGCTCAAACTCAATCATATATAGATATAAAGTCCGTTTCGAACCCAGTCATATATATATATATATATAAATTATTAGTACATGTTAAGAGATTTTTGAGGGTTTTTGTTTTTACGGATGAAGGTGATGAGCAATGGGATATTCAAAAGCAGCATGCACAGGGTGGTGACGAGTTCCGACAAGGAGAGGATCTCGGTTGCAATGTTTTGGGACACTGATCGAGCCAAACAAATTGGACCGTTGAAGGAGTTGATCACCGATGATCGCCCACAGTTGTACAAGAACTTCTCCATTGCTGAATACTTCCGGACATTCCTGGATTACTATCCAAGAGAACATAGGCCTATTGACACCTTAAAAATTGCTTGAATGTATCCTTAAAAATTATTATCCATGAGAGACTTATGTTGGGCAAGGTGATTTTCGGTTCATCTCATATGAGCATAAATAATGGTAATTTAATACAAGCATGTTAATGGATTCTTATGGTCCGTATATATACTTCGGTGTTTTAACTGTATGGATTATATGTGTTGAATATAGATACAAACTATTATTATTTTGGGATGTTAGGTACAGATCAACCGATTAACAACGCGATGTTTAGTTCGTCTGTACATCGTTATTGACACTAAAGCGCAAGTTGAATGAGCGTCATATCTCAGCTCGACACAGACCAGATGTTGAAAACCACATATGTGATACATGTAAGAGGGGGAAGGGAAATGAGACGAAGACATGGACAACTTTGGTCATTAGAGATTGTAGATTGGATAAATATTAGTAAACATATGGGTCGAAGTTAAAAGGGTTAGAGATGTTAAAATAGAGTTGATATCAAAAATATCAATCTATTATCTAGATTTGATCTTATGGAAAAATCTTATTTCTCTATATAAAAGATTATAAATGAAGAACACAAAAGCATTGTTGACACCCATCAAGGCTATGTTGGAAGGCCGAGATGTTTGAGAGGGCTAAGCCCAAAAAGGATATGGCCCAACTTCATATGACGAACTTGAGATTGCTTAAGGGAGCCTATTGCTACGTAAAGCTAGATTATAGTTTTGTTTTTGTTACTCTTTAGGCTTACTCATATAAATTTTATTACGAAATAAAAACATATTACATCGAGCTAGAAGTTAGGCGGATAACAAGTTGTGTTGTCAACCCTTTCGGAATAGCAAATTCGATCCTCTTAAAAACTACATCTGAAGACCTAGGTGACACAACATTACCATGCAAGACCCGTTGCACCCTCTTAAGAGTTTCGACGGCATCGGGCGCAAGAAAATCAAACGTATCAAAAGCGAACGGAAGAAACACATGTTGGTTTTTAAGACAAGCTCTTTTATGCTTAGCCACCTTCATAAAGGTCACACTGAGGGCCGTCTTACCCACCACAAAAGTAGGGTTGAGCATCGTTGAAAACCGAACCGAACCGAGAACCGAAACTTGAGAAAACCCAAACCGAAAATCTCGGTTCGGTTGCAGTTTGAACTGATTTTTTTCGGTTCGGTTTAGGTTGAGCCGAAAATGAAAATGAACGGATATGCCTCAAAACATTTGTTGTATTGCTTCATTTGTCTGGACAGAAGTACAAAACATAAATTGAGATTCATACCAAAATCAAATCAAAATTCTGAAACAGAAGAAGAATATGCCTCTCAAAACAAAATATGAACATGTACCAACAAACCAAATTTACAGAAGAGAAGAAGAGTCTGGTAAATACAAACAAAACCAAATGTACAAAAGATAAGAAGAGCCTAGATCAGAATTGTTTGCTCGAGTCGATATCTCTCCCAAATCAAACTTGACAGGTTCACTTGGGGAAGTGAAGGTCAATCGAATGAGATTCATGATAAATCAAAAAGTATGAAATCTCAGATATGTAGACAAGAGCCTCCAAACGAGTGAAGTAGTGAGGAATTGAAGAAGAGAAAGAGAAGACAAAAACCTCCGGACGCTCAGCCCTAACGGGATTTGAATCGATGCCGCCAATCACCACCAACCCTAGCAGGAGTCTCCTCGAGTCCTCTCAGGAGCCTTTGCCTCTAGTCGTCGCAAGAGCTGCTGTCGCCACCTCCAGTCGTCGTAGGAGCCGTTGCCTCCGCCTCCAGTCGTCGCAGGAGTTGCCGCTGCCTCCTCCTCGCAAGAGCCGTCACTTCCTCTAGCCCTCGCAGGAGCCTCCTCCTCCAGCCCTCGCAGGAGCCGCCGCTGCCTCCTCCAACCCTTGCAGGAGCCGTCACTTCCTCTAGCCCTCGCAGGAACATCCTCCTCCAGCCCTCGCAGGATCCGCCGCCGCCCTCTCCATCCCTTTCTTATCGCTTTTGAAATATAGGTTGAGAGAATTGAGAAGCTGCGCTTCTATTAAACCCTAAAGGACAAGTTTTTTTTTTTAATAAAACGGTTCAAACCTTCGGTTTTCGGTTCGGTTCATCAACCGAACCTAAAACCGAAAACCTAAATTATACAAACCGCTAACCGAACCGTAATGATCGGTTTACGGTTCGGTTGGAACCGAAATTTTCGGTTTCGGTTCGGTTCACCTGAACCGACTGAGTTTTGCTCAGCCCTACACAAAAGGCCCGTTACCTAAACCAATCAAAGGAGAGACTCATGTCAAATCAGTACAAGCATGTTTTCCACCTAGTCATCCAAACACTAACACATCTGCGGGCCTCAAAGTAGACCTTCCTTCATGCGGATCAATCAAGAAGGATACAAGGGCCTCTTTCTTGTCCGAAATCCGTGCTCTCTTAAACACGGCTCGTCAAACATCACGAACTAGATCGTACCTATATTTGAAGTTGGGTAGTTCTTTACAATGAACCGCATGCTCCCCAAAATCATCAAAAGGACTCCCACAATTAGGCTTAGGACAAAACACACCAGACGGGAACAAAGAAATCATAAGACGATACTTAAAGATCAAGTGATACTCAACGGGAGACATACATTGTCCAAGTCCAACAATAGGTATAGCAAGAAGGAAATCTTGGCTATGTGTTGCATGCATGTAGACATTGAAAAACCGCTTTTTGTCTAAGGGTCATATCAAAAATTGCTTCCATCGCCTGTATTGTCTAACCTAAAAGAGCATTCGCCAAAGCATGTTCGGCTTTAGGGGGGACGGTTCTCTATCAGTAAAACTAGAAAGATCAAAAGTAGGAATAAAAGCTTGAAGATTGCCCAAAGCTCCAAAAAAACTCGAAGTCCATATCAACAACTCCACTGTCCCGCAAAATGTTGTCTTGAAGGGTCCAAGACTGAGCTCTAAGGCCACAAAAACAAAAGAAGAAGTCTTCATAACTGAGTATAATCCAAGGCATCCACACCGAATCGACAAAGAAGCAAGTCGCCACTAAAGATCGCCAAAAAAAGGACCCCCACAAACCACAATATCCTCGACTGATTCACGGAGTCCTAAATAAAAAAAATAGATGCACCCTCCCCATGCTCCGGTAGACAAGTCCTCAAGCTAAACAACATCTTAGCAACACCCATACAAGAACGAAGAAAAAGAAGCTCGCTTTGCGGGTCCCTCAAATGCGGAAGAAGGGTGCATCAATGATCTTGCAAATCACAATTGTTTGCATATATATCTTCTATTCTAGCATGCAGTTTTTCAGAAATATGATCACTAACAGGTTAGAAACTCTTACTTTCCCTCCTAATTGATGTACTTGCATAGTTGTGTGTCTCTTGCACTCATCCATCTCAGGAAAAGTGTTTCCTTTTTTTACTACAATACTTTGCTGAATTATTTTTTTTAATCATTTTGTGACTCTAACTTCGTTTGGACTGGGTTGTGACCTTTGTCACCGACACAATCATTTACCTTCAATTCCATCTCCTTGACTGAATTTTATCATTTGTACAACATCCTGATTTTTTCATGTTTTCAATTTTACAATCTCACCTGAAGACATTAGTTCATTTTTGGTATAGTCAAAACTGATATTAATCATGTCATTTGTATTAACAATAGGAGAGACTAACACATGGTAGAGTCCTCCTTTGTTAATGCTCTGTATAAGGGTTTTGTCATTCCTCAAGACATCCCTTATACCTTTACTTGACACAATTTCACAATTTTGAGCATCCAATACACTTTAAGAAATCATATATGTTCCTTTCCAGCTTTGGAACCCATCTAACTTGTCTTAAAACCCTAATGATAACATGATTTATCGACCTAGTTTAGTCATGCATTTAGGTAGATTTTCCCTTTCCGCATCCATGTTTTAGCCTTAGTTTGTGTCGTTTATACTTGTTTAGTTCTACTTTGCAAGAATAGATGTCTACACACGCTATTTATGGCTTTGTAGGTGATTTGACGCATTTCGGAGCTAAAACGATCCATTTGAGGATCAAGCCTCGGAGTGGATACATTGGAGTAATCATATGAGCGAAGGGAAAGACGAAGGAGTTGAGCTAGAAGCATAAAGGACGAGGTTGGAGCATATTGGACACAAATCTCGACCGAGATTATGAAGATTTGACGAGATTTCTATAACTAAGAGAAATCTCGGTTGAAATCTCAGCCGAGATCCCAACGAGTTTTGACCGAGATTTTACGACGTTGAAGAAACTGAAGAACAGAGACCAAAATCTCGGGCCCAATATGACCGAGATCCACCCGAGATTTTCGCCCGAGATTTCTTCCTTGAGCGTCATATTTTATTTTCAGACTTTTTCCTTTTCGGCCCACTCTTTTTGGCAGAGATTTGGGTATAAAGGGAAAGCATGAATACCTTCCAAGGAGAGGCGAATTGATATGCCCTCGGACGGTGAGACCATCCGTCTATCCAGATAAGAGGATCCCGCAAGCGGCATGTCTAGCCATGGCATGAAGCTTGCCATTTTGAGTATTTTCCTTCGTTATTTCTCTTTATTAATTATGTAATAAAAGAAGGAATATTCTTATGGAATATTCACTCTTGATCTTATCTTTTAGGTTTTCCCTTTTGGGCTTTTCATTATGAACTTGTGTTGACCCGTTGGCCCATAAGTAGGCAACACCCTCTATATAAGGATGTGTTGACCTTCATTGTATAACATGTATAATTTGAATCCAAGAATAGTGTAGGGAAATCCTCCTCTTGGTTTAGGCATCACTCTTCTTCCACCTCCTCAAATATCTATCTTGGATCTAGTCTTTGATCCATGAACTCATACTAGAGGATCCTTTTGAAGGATCAACTATCCCGCTCCACTTCGTGGATGATTCGATCGACCTAGATTGGATTGACCGTATGCTTCCGCATCCATTTCTAAAGCCCCATCAACGAAGTTTTATTGTTTGATCCGTCTCGAACGACCAAGAAGGAGTAGTTGAAGTTTCTCCTCAATCTGGATCGCCCCCGATTGTATCACGAATTAGAGTTAGATTTTACCCTAGAGTTCAGAGGAAGCAGGGAGCGGTCTCCTACCCTGCCGTCTTCTTCATCATTGTTCTTCTTTGCATTTTCATAGTTTTTAGAATAAAGATTCAGACTTTGCTGCGAGTTATTGTTCGGATACACTTTGTGATCGAGTTTTATTTCATTTGCTGGATTTACAGTCATTAAAGCTGAGTTCTTTCTTTTTCCTCTTTTTCTATTTTCATTTCGTGAATTATTTGTCTTTGTTAGAATCAATTGTTGATTTTGATATGATGATTGTTGGCTAGAACTATTGTGGTTCCAAGGTGAATAGAGATTTGTTTATGGCTTGAACTATGATGGATTTAGTAGTGTTTTATATTTGGTTTGATATTGCTTGAAACCCTAATGGTTGCTTTGGAGTGAATGTAGGTTAGAACTGTAAGAGCCTTAGTCTTTTGGAGTTGAGTTGGTCTTAGCCGCCCCTGCGGGTCTTGAGGGCCACCCCTGCGGCTGAGCCTGTGTTCCGCCCCTGCGGCCAAGGAGCCCGCCCCTGCAGTTTCCTGCGGCTACAGCCGGCTTTGTTGACCGTTGGACCCTACTTTACTCTTCTTTCCTCTTTAACCTTTCCTTACCTTAGGATGAAGGGTTTTCTTCATTCTTCATCTTCCTAGCTGCCCTCAAGTTCTTCTTCCTCCTTCTTTCTCCTTTGATCTCTTCTTGAGTGTTTCCTTGAGTTTTGGCAAGGAAGTTGTGTGGCTTTGTTGTTGATGATGATGTTGTGTGTTAAACTGAGCTTGAGATCTAGTTGAGTGGTGTTTGTGATCATTTCCAACTTGGTTAGGCTACAACAATAGGTGAGCTTACTCTTCTCTTCTTCTTTCTTCTTCTTTGATTCCTCTTTCTTAGCTTAGGATTAGATGTTCTAGGTGTGTATTGATGTTGTATGTATATATGTATGTGTATGAATGTGGCTGTGGAATGATGAAGACGTGATTTGATCACATGAAGAGTGGAAGAGAAGTCGGGAGATTGCGTTCTGCACTATCGCCGCCCATGCGCCTCAGCGTCGCCGCCCCCGCGGGACCTTGTCACCGCACCCGCGCCCGGAAGCCGCCGCCCCCGCAGCCATGGTCCCAGCGCCTGCGCCCGCGTGTTTCCGCGCCTACGCCTGCTGCCTTTCCGCCCCTGCGTCTTTCCGTTCCGCAGGTGCGTCTTGTACATGATCTACTTAGAATAGTATTGATCCTTTCCTTTCCTAGTATAAGCGGGTTAGTAGCATGCTAGGTACATATATGAGGATAGAATGATGATGAGTATGATATCGATATATGCCGGTTATGGCTTTGAGGATTAGTAGATTATCGAGGTTTATAAGTTGGATATGATCCTTATGGATCCCTTGGGTCTACGTGTGACCCCTTTGATTGATAGGAGATGTAACATCTCATTATGCCTTGTTATTAGGCAGTGTTGTTCTCCGGTTTTGGAGCTGATCATATCTGAGAGTACTTCGAGGTTGAGGTAAGTCCATAGGACTTACTTAGCTACCATCCCTATATTAGATGTATGCATGAGTGGTGTTTGATATATGCTTGATAGCATGCGATATTGATTATTACCGACCTATGGTTTAGTGACCGCCCATTGTAGGGCCGTGACAACTTTCCCTTTCATCCCGTTGGGAGTCTGGGCGGTTCTCTGTGGTTTGGCCAGATTTGGTAAACTGTTTGGGCATTCCTCACTCCCATAGGGTACACGGGGAGGTGTGACCAGGCACCACTCCAGCTGGCATGAGCACCTAGAGGCGAGGATTATATATTCCTCGTGTCACATATATTCATATACATCTATTTATACAGTCTGAGTGTTGGACTATATAAAGATGATTAATCGGGTAAATGAGTGATAGCATGATGATGTGTTAATATTCCCTTACTTGTGTTTGTGCTTATGTATTATCTTATATATGTATGGTTAGCTAACGGTTTTATACCTTGTTGTAGATCCGTTGCAGGTTAGGAGAACTGCAGAGTGATTCAGATGGGGTGATCCGCTGAGGGCTCCGTACACTAGGTTCATGCGAGGGTTATGGGGTTTTTGTATGTACAGTTATATGTTTTGGTTTGTACTCAACGGTTCTTCTGTACACTCTTTTGATATGTATATTACAGTTTGATGTTTGGTTTTAATCTATATGTGCCTTGTTGTAAGATCCAGTGAACTTGTTGTCAAGCTAGGGTTAGGATCCATTGTGAGATCCTAGCTGGGAGACATACACCACAGCGAGTCTAGTCAGATGACTAGGATTATGTCTATATGAGGGGACCAGATTTCCGCGCGTACATCAGACAAGTGGATGAGGCTGCCAGAGAGGGTAGACGTACCCCGGATTTGCCAGTACAGGGGGGATCATTTAAAGTATCCCATGGAGTTACTCAGGTGCCAGTTGTACCGACACGTGTTGCTGAGATTCCTCAAGTTCCAGAGGAGCATAGAAGGTATGAGAAGAGACAATGGATTGGGCAGACTAGTGGTGCTGGTGGGGTTGTTGGTTCCGAACAAAACCAGAGACGCCCAAGTTACCCTGCATCTGCACTGGTTGCAGCTACAGGACAACGGTGTTTTAATTGTGATGAACCTGGACATTTACGACCAGCGTGCACAAGGCAGACAGTGATTTGCTTTACTTGTGGCCGACCAGGTCACATAGATATCTTTTGTAGACGGGGCAGAGCTTCATCACAACAGGGTTCTTCTCCTGCTAGTGCAGTAGGAGGTGGGCAAAGACCACCTCAGCAGCAGATACAGTGACAGTAGAGGGTCCCAAATCCTCCTACCACTCAGGGATCTGCTCCTGGGCTGAGTAGAGGTAGAGGTCGTGGTGGGAGTACCACAAACACTAGAGGAGCTCAGGGTAGAGTTTTTGAGCTGAGCACCGACTGCTATAGGTACCATTCTAATTCATGGTTTACCTGTTAGAGTCTTATTTGATACGGGTTCTACGCATTCTTATATATCTGATGCATGTGTTGAGCGTCTGAGTCTAGATACGACTGAGGGGATACCCTTTAGTATAGGGTTACCAGATGGTAGTAGGGTCAGAGGTACCCGTGAGATTCGTGATTATCCCATTTCTGTAGGGACTCGTGTGTTGCTTGTTGACTTCTTTGTCATGCCATTAGAGCATGAATAAGTCATTCTGGGTATGGATTGGATGGATAGACATCAGGCGGTATTAGATGTAGGTATGAGGACTGTAACTCTCTCTACCGAGTTAGGTCAGATAGAGGTTTTCCGAGGTTGGGACCTTGGAAAATCAGGTATGGTTATCAGTGCGATACGGGCAGCGAGACTGATTGCACAGGGTTGTGATGCCTTTTGGTGTTATGCCATGAAGGAGGGGAAGAGTCCAGCGTTAGAGGATATCCAGTGGTCTGTGAGTTTACAGATGTATTTGCTGAGCCGTCCAGTTTGCCGCCTCAGAGAAGCGTGGACTTTGGCTTTGATTTAGAGCCTGGTACGAGACCGATATTGAAGGCCCCATATCGTATGGCGCATGTCGAGATGTTGGAGCTGAAGAAGCAACTCGAAGAGTTGGCTGAGAAGGGTTTCATTCGCCCTAGCGTATCCCCGTGGGGAGCACCTGTCCTCTTCGTACGGAAGAAGGACGGATCATTGAGACTGTGTATTGATTACAGAGAGTTGAATAAGGTGACCATCAAGAACAAGTATCCATTGCCTCGTATTGATGATTTGTTAGATCAGCTTCAGGGAGTGACTGTGTTTTCCAAGATTGACCTGCGTTCAGGGTATCACCAGTTGAGGGTGAGAGAGCAGGATGTGTACAAGACAGCTTTCCGGACCAGATATGGACACTACGAGTTTGTAGTGATGCCATTTGGGCTTACGAATGCCCCAGCAGTCTTCATGGAGTTGATGAACAGTATATTCATCGACTTCCTGGATCAGTTTGTGGTAGTCTTCATAGATGACATTTTGGTGTACTCTCGCAGCAGAGAGGAGCATGCAGGACAACTGAGGACTGTGTTACAGGTTTTATGAGATAGAGAACTTTATGCTAAGTTCTCTAAGTGTGAGTTCTGGATGCCAGATGTAGCATTCCTGGGTCATATTGTTTCCGCCGAGGGGATTAAGGTTGATCCGGCGAAGATCGAGTCAGTAGCAGTCTGGACGACACCGACGAACGTCAAGGAAGTCCATAGCTTTCTTGGCCTAGCCGGTTATACCGACGCTTTGTGAAGGGATTTTCTGTGATTGCCCGTCCACTGATGAGTCTGCTGAGGAAGACTACCAGATTTGTATGGTCTGAGCAGTGTATGCAGAGTTTTGAGGAGCTGAAGAGACTTATGACTTCTGCTCCTATTTTAGCACAGCTAGAGGGCACAACTGATTTTGTGGTATACAGTGATGTATCCAAGCTAGGCTTGAGATGTGTGTTGATACAGAGAGGCAGAGCGATTGCATATGCGTCTAGACAGCTGAAGACGTGTAAGAGCCCTAGTTCTTAGACCGAGATTGGTCTGTAGGCGAGATTGGTTTTGGCTGAGTTGTGGCCTAGCCGCACCCGCGGGTGGGTGTGCCGCCCCTGCGGGTTCCCGCTCCTGCGGCTCAGGGAACCGCCCCTGCGGTTTCCTACGGCTGCAGCCGTTTTTGTTGACCCTTTGACTCGTGCTTTACCCTTTCCTCCTCTTATTCTTTCCTTGGCTCGTGATCAAGGGTTTTACCTCAATTCTTCAGCCTTCTCTCGTTCTCCTTGCTTCTCCTTCTCTCCTCCTTGATCTTGCTTGAGTTTCCTTAGAGTTTGAAAGAGTTGTGTGGCTTGATGTTGATGTTGATGATGGATGTGTGTATGTTGAGCTTGGAGGCCAGCTACTGAGGTGTGTGATCTCTCCCTGCAGCCTAGGACCACAAGGGTTGTAAGTGATCTTGCTTCTTCTTCTTTCTTTCCTTGATTCCATCTTCCTAGCTTAGGATTAGATGCATGTTTAAGGGTATTGATGTTGGTATGTGTATGTATATGTATATGCTTGGTTTTGGTGAAGTGAAGACGTGAGTTGATCACGAGAATAGCCGAAGAGGAATCGCGGGATTTGCCTCTGCATCGTCGCCGCCCCCGCGGCTGGAAGCTGCCGCCCCCGTGGCAACAACCCCAGTGTCAGCGCCCGCGTTCTTCCGCGCCTGCGCTTGCCTGCAGCCACGGTCACCGCGCCCGCGGCCGATCATTGTCGCGCCTGCGGTTGCCTGCTTTCCGCCCCTGCGTCCCTTGTGTCACACAGGTGCGTTTTGTTCCGGTTCTACCTAGAGTAAGGTAGATCCTTTCCTTTCCTAGTATGAGGGTTAGTGTCATGCTAGGTATGTGTATGAGGATAGAATGAGGATGATCATGTTATCGTTTATGCCAGTTACGACTTTGAGGTTTACGAGTTAGGTTATGATCCTTATGGATCCCTTGGGTCTAGGTGTGACCCCTGGGATGGATATAAGTATAATATATGTTGTTATGCCTTGTTTAGGCAGTGTTGATCTCTAGAGTTGGAGCCGTTTGAGTTGAGTTGAGTTGAGACTTCCGAGGTTGAGGTAAGTTCATAGGACTTACTTAGCTGCCATCCCTATATTGGATGTTGCATGAGTGGTGTATGTTTATGCTTGATAGCATGCGTTATGATGTTTACCGACCTATGGTATACTGACTGCCCATTGTAGGGTTGTGACAGCTTTGCCCTGTCCCGTGTGGAGACAAGGAGGTTCTCTGCGGACAGGCCAGATCTGGAAGTGGGACGGGCACTTGCTCCACTCTCATAGGGTACACGGGAAGTGTGACCAGATCACCACTCCAGCTGGACACATCCCCGAGAGGCGAGGGTTATATTCCTCGTGTCACATATGTTCATATTGATATCTACATATATACGATTTGTGTGTTGGACCATTTATATAAAGATAATGAACTGGGTAAATGTGTGATATCATGATGAAGTGTTTAATATTTCTAATGTGTGTTTGTGCTTATGCTCATTCTATATATGTGTATGGTTAGTTAACGGTTTCATACCGTGTCGTAGATCTTTGCAGGTTAGGAGCACTGCATAGTGATCCAAAGAAGGTGATCTGTTGAGGGCTCCGTACACTGGGTCGTTCTCGTGGGATTGGGATCTTTTGATCATGTAGATATGTTATGTTTTAATTGTACTCAGTAGTATTTTGTATAAACCTTTTGATACTTTATTCCAGTTTTTATGGTTTTGTATTTAATCTACATGTGTCTTGTTGTAAGATCAGTGAACTTGTTGTCAGGCTAGGGTCAAGATCCATTGTTACAAGAACCTGAGTTGGAATTGAGACTTTTCCGGTGATATTCCTTCTTAGATACAAAAGTAGATGACCATAGGTAATAGAGGTGATAACCTCTATTGGATTGAATGTGCCAGATTACTACCCGAGTTAGGTAATTCCCGAGACTTACCCGGTAAGTGGTTGTTTATCCTTAGTTAGAGAATCCGGTTTGTACTGAATTTCCGTCCTAGATACCTTGAGACTTACCCGGTAATAGGTAGTTGGTATTGGAATTAGATGATCTTGCGACTTACCCGGTAATAGATCATCACTGGATAAATGTTCATCCCTGTAGCTTTTCCTCCATAGCCTTGCGAGTTATCCTGAGTCCAGATGTCATAAACAATGATCTTGAACTCTTGGAATCCATTCTTCCATTAATTGATTATCTCTTATTTGTTTGCTTTATTAAACTGTTTTTAATTGAATTTAATATTCAATTATGAACCACTAAAACCCTTCCAAAAACATAGATCTTCTTTCCCTTATCTTTTCCCTTATATTTCTTAGTTTAGATTTATACTATTTCTGATCATAGTTGCAAACTGAACCGCCTAGTCTTTGTGTTCGACCTTGGAATACTTGCTCTACTTCGTACGATCTATACACTACGGGTAAGCTACTTATTGAGTGATTAATTATTACGAGTTATAAATTTAAAGCATATCGTGTGTTGTGAGCTTGAGAGTCTTTATCATTATTGATACGGAATTAAGAGGTTATAATCTAGCGAACACCTAATATCACCATCATGCATTTTTAAAGGTATATCACCTATACCTTTAATATCCAAACTAGTGTTGTCACCTAATTGCAAAGTTTAAAGCAGTTTTTGTGAGATGTAGCATTCATGGTACAACTGGAATCTATTAACCACAGTCAGATTTATTTAAATGGCAAAGCATGAGATTCATTTTAGTAATTTATACGAAATTCCTTAAGGCTAGAAAATTAAGAATGTTTCTTAATTTCATCTTGCTTCTTTATAGGACAATCTTTGGTAAAAGGACCATCTTTGTCATAATAAAAACACTTCCTATTTCTCTCACTAGATTGTTCATTACAATTATTATTATCCTTTTTCATTTTATGCTTCTTTTCAACATTCAACACAAAATCGAAACTAGTACCACTTTTATCCTCAATTTTAGCATGTTTAAACACTTTATGGACATCATTTTTTTCAAGAATAACTTGTAGAATTTTACTTTACACAAACTATCTCTACTAAATTGGATAACATCCTTAAATGTGTTAAATTCAGCTGACAAGGCATTCAAAAGCAAGACAGTTTGGTGAGAATCAATGATCTTGCCTTTAGCTCTTTCTAGGTCTTGTGTCATCTTAAGAAACTAATATAAGTTGTCATTCAAGGATTCATTCACATTTATTTTAAATGTAATTAAATGGCACAACAAAGACATTTTACTAGGAAGAGATTATATCAAATACAAGTCTTCGAGTGCTTTCCAAAGTGTTTTAGCATCCTTCTTGTCCACCACTTGTCTTACTACCTCATCTGACAACAAGAAAATATATCATCAAAAGTCTATTAGTAGTTCAGCAAGAAAGACGCAGAAACATATTTGTACCAAAATAAACTGCAGAAAAAAAAAACGTAAGAAATTCGAACAAACCCTAACCAAGCTCTAATACCAGTAATCACGATTTAGGTCAAGATCGAACAATAACGAGAACGGATCTAGAGTGATCCAGTTCCAAATAACACAAAAATATGTACTTACCTCAAGAGACCCTATAAGACCAAAGAAATAAACACAGGAAAAATACAAGAAATCAAAATTCGAGAAACTTCACGTTGGTGAAACTCGCTTCACTAACGTCTTCTCTTTTCTTTTTTTTCTTCGATGCGTCTCTCTTCTTCTCGTGTTCTTCCCTCTTCGTCTTCCCTCTCCGTTCTTCGTAGTTCTCTTCTCTTGTTTTCTCTCTCGCGTCTTTTCTTTTCTGTTATGTCTATCACATTCTCTCTCTTATTCATATGATGAACAATGCTCACTCTAAAAAATGCCGCTTCTTCTTTTTGTGTTTATATCAATAGTTGTAGGGTTGGGTCTGAGGAAAGCAAGCAAGCCAGACCCATTAACTTCTTTTTCCAACATGATGGCCCACTTTCTTCTTTTTTTAACCTGTTGGCCCATTTTACTCAATTGCTTTTCAATCTACAAACTTATTAAAGTCTTCCCAGCCAAAAAGAACGTAACCAAGGTACAAAATACCATACAAATTTCAAAAGAGAACCTGACTTTACAAAAGCTTACAAAATAACCGAAACTTTTACAAAGTTTACAACACATGCCAAACTTGAATTACAAAAAAGTACCCAACAGATTTGTACTCGTACTCTTGTAAAAGAATTAACCTATTACTCCCTTCGATATTCAATACTTGTCATTAGAACTTTAAATTTTTGGTTCACAATATTTGGCCTTGCAAGTGTTATTCTATAAATATATTTATATCTACCTTTTTATTATTGTTTGTATTTTTAAAACACTATTTTCTCTTTTCTCATACAATTATCGGTTTCATACGGTTTTTAAATTATTGTACAACATTAAATAATATACCTTTTATTTATAGTTTTATTAATATGTGTGTTTTTTTTTACTTTAATAACAACTATTGAGAAACGGCCGGACTCAATACGGAGTGAGTGAGTATAATTTAACAAAACAAAAAGGATTTAATACAACCAATTTTCTTATAGTTTACGATTTTACACACGTTCAATCATATATATCCCACTAAAAAGAATTATTAACAAGTATATGAAATTCAAATAATCGTGAACATTCCATATTTTGGGTGGCTGAAAATGATTTATTTTTAAATTATAAATATGTAAGTTGATCACCTACTCTTGTGTTATAATCGCATTTGGCTCGAGTACTCTAATTGAATTTATTTACTGATTTTGTTAGTTTAGGGTTTAGGGTTTTAATTCATTTGTGTTTGATCAACTTTTAAATTTAATTTCAAATAATATTTTTATATCTGTAAGTTGTTGTCAGGGCATGTTTCCTCACAATATTTATGTTCAAATCAGCTTAATTGGGGTGATTAAAAAATATATTTTTTATAAATCATTTATTTATATTCATAAACTCTATAGATGTCGGGCAATCTCATGCGTGGTTGACGTAGCAGTAGCCCAAACCTAGCTAGTAAGCTACTTAAAATAATTACTTTATTTAACATTCTGACTATTAAAAAGCAATAAATCATATTTATTTATTTATATGTATACATTGTTTCCACTAACTATATATAATATTAATTATACAATGTTCATTACCTCATGAACCATGCTATTTATAACTTTTAATCATCTTTGAATTCGCTTAGCTTCATGCTATTCGCCTTAAATTTATAAAATGTATTTTCAATTAAATATTATCTTTTTTTATAGTAATTTTTGTACTTCCTATTTTATGATTTGATAATGTAAGAAAAATAAGATCAACTTGCATGCATGCATGCTAAAACAAGAAATTTATAATAATATTTAAAAAGAGTCGGACAAATAAATTCTAACTATATATAATAATATTTCAAGTAATAGTGTTTTCGTGCATACCTTCTTGTACAGATCATTTCAAACATAATTTTAAATAGACTTCAATCTATGCAAAAATTCTCTTCGTTTTATATATTCAATCAATTCATTCATAAAAATTGACGGTTGGGTGTTTTGAATGCCAACGTTTTACAACTATTATTTTTATATTTTAATTCGATCGTTCATTAGAAACATCTACACTTAGTATTACATGTCAGCCAATAAAATAAGCCACACCAAAAAAAAAAATTCATTAAAAATGGCATTTGATTATTATTAAATAAATAAATATATGTATATGTTCAACAAAATATATCATCCCTATACCTTATCGTCACTCTATATGCCTATATTTTGGAACAAAATTTATCATCCTATAAATATATCTATATATTCAATCTATGCATAGACATCTATTAGGACATGTAGTTTATTTCTGTTTTATTTAATTTATAAATTCTGAGTTTAAATTTTGTACGTGTTTACTTAAAGATTGATTTAATTATCTATGAATTTATTCGGGTTTATAAATTACTAAAAATAAACTTATCTGAACAGGGTTATTTTTATTTGGATGGGTTTATTTTTGTTTAAAACCCGATTTAAGCCTTGTGTTTTTCAAACCCGATATTATTTGTTCATCTCTATGTATTTCCCATCGTTCTTCGATTTTTTAGGGACATAAGTGTATTTTGAATAAAAATAAACTACAAGTAAACAACCTTATATGATTTATATATATAAACCCGAAAATAAACCAATTTGCAAATAAACAGGCTCTTAGTATTACATGTCAGCCAATAATGATCATTTGTCATACTATATTCGAGATTGTTAAACTAATCCGAAAATATTAGTTTATAGCTGATTTAATGTAGTCGTGTGATAAAATCTTAGGTGGTTTAATGAGGTGATAAAATCTAAATCTACTTTAATATTATATAGTAGATATTTATTTTATAAAATACCAAATAATTGTGATTTAAAATACAAACTATATCAATAGGGTTATAAACATGAGCATTGTTAGTTGAAACTAAGAAAATAATGAGGATGTCAAATAAGGTTTTAGTATGATAAGTCAATAAGTAGAAGAGATAAGCAATGACATTTATAAATTAAAGGGTTTGTTAATGATATACTTAGAAGGAATATTTAAGTTAAACCTTCCCTCTTTCTTCTTTATTTTATCTTACTTTTTTCTAGTTTGGAAAGTCATTTTTATAAGATTTTATAAACTATAAATAGTTTGAAAGAGTGATCATTTAATTTATATATGTTGGGTCAAGGGGAGGCCGTTTCTTTGGGTTTTTTTTTTAATTATAGTTTTTAAATGAGTAAATGCTTTCACGGAAGGCCACCACCACCAAGGCTGTAAATATTTTATATATTAAAAATAATAAATAAAATTGGTTAAGATAAACATGTTTACAAGCTAAGTTATTCGGTTGATTAACAAGGCTGTAAATTAAATAAGGAATTAGAAAGGAAATCGGAACTTAAAATCTCAAAAGCGTTATATTGTCATAATTGATGAATATACTTAACTATTTTATTTCATAAAATTAAATTATTGTTAAATTTTATTTTAATTCGTATAATTTAAAATGAGATTTTGTTTTAATTATTTTTATAAAAATACAAATGAGATTTTTTTTTCTCACTAATTAAACATAATATACACATACGAATAGCTTTATTCCCTTACAATTATTATTTTAGGTGAAGTTGGAAAATACTATAGAAAAAAATTAATTCAAAAAAAAATATTTAGAGGGAGAATAACTAATCACTTTATAAAATTCACTAAATTGTAGGTGAAATATTTGTAATGATTTTTGCCTCTTTACAAAAGTTCAGTTTTGCCCTAAATAATAGGTCGATATCACCTTTAGATTAAGTGTACATGTTTATCGTTCGAATCATATATCTAAGTGGACATGTTAATGAACCTAATCACTTAATTAGGGTAAGTTAGAGGATAAGGATTGCACGTGTCATTTTAGTATTTAACCTCCTTCTAAAAATTTTAATTAAGTTTTTTATCTTATATATTTTGTTGATTATTAAAAAGAAATTAATGATAACTGACAATAAAGATTTTGAAATACTAGATTATCAGTATGCAGATCTTAAATTTTAGAATCTTATATATTTAATTTTGATAAAAAAAAAAATTGAGTCAACCACTTGCATAAAATTATTTACATTTGATTTCTTTTTTATTTCAAGAAAAGTATAACGACAATTTTAAATTTCTAATTTCTAATTCCTTATCCATAAATCATACTTACCTAATAAAGTTAATCACAATAAGAACTTAGTTGATTTTCAAATATTACTATATGTATATAGACCCGAAATATTACTTAGAAATTAATAAATCATATTACAAA
Organism: Fagopyrum tataricum; assembly: GCA_002319775.1. Classification (NCBI taxonomy): domain Eukaryota; kingdom Viridiplantae; phylum Streptophyta; class Magnoliopsida; order Caryophyllales; family Polygonaceae; genus Fagopyrum; species Fagopyrum tataricum. Next base: position 35,569,445 of record CM008283.1, on the reverse strand, counting down.
ATAAATTTCTTATATACACTATTTAATTTGGTCACAATATTATTATATATATATATATATATATATATATATATATATATATATATATATATATATATATATATATATATATATAATAAGATAAAACCGTTAGCTAACTATACACATATATAAGAAGATGCTAGAACACAAACACACGTCAAAAATATTAACACATCATCATGATATCACACATTTACCCGGTTTATTATCTTTAATAGGTCCAACACTCAATCGTATAATAAATGTATATGAATATACGTGACACGAGGAATGTATATATAACCCTCGCCTCTGCGTGAAATAGCTAGTTGGAGTGGTATCAACGCACTTTCCCGTATACCATATGGAGTGGTATGTGCCCTTCCCGTATACCAGAACTAACTAGCTTATAGAGAACTTTCCAGACTCCACTACGGGATGAAAGGTAAGTTGTCACAGCCACTACAATGGGCGGTCAATATAACATAGGTCGGTGACCATAGTAACACATGCTATAAAGCACATAACACATACCACTCAAGCATACATCCAATATAAGGATAGTAGCTAAGTAAGTCCTATGGACTTACCTCGATCTCAGAAGTAACTCGCTACGAATAACTCTCAGAAACGTCCACTCCAACTGGAGGACAACACAGCCTATACAAGGCACACATACATATATATCACAATCCTATCACACAAAGGGGTCACACCTAGACCCAAGGGATCCATAAGGATCAAGTCCAACTCGTAAACCTCAAAGCCGTAACCGGCATATCTATATCATACTCGTCAACATCCGAATCCTAGCATGGTACTAAGTTCCTCATACTAGAAAGGAAAGGAACTACCTAACTATAGGTAGTCCCGAGACAAGACGCACCTGCGTATACTAAGGACGCAGGGGCGGAACGCAGGCAACCGCAGGCGCGGCGACACACAGCCACGGGGGCGGTGACACGGGCCGCAGGTAACGCAGGCAAGGCGCTGACGCTGGCGCGGGCGCTGCGGCACGTCTTCCGTAGGGGCGGTGACTTCTGGCCGCGGGGGCGGCAACAATGCAGAACAAGATCTCGCGATTCTTCTTCGGCTCTTCACATGATCAAATCACGTCCTTACCATTCCAAAACCACACACAACATGCACATACACATACCAACCATCAAAACCCTTAGCATACATCTAATCCTAAGCTAGAAAGATTGAATCAAAGAAGAAGAGAAGGAGAAGAAGCAAGCACTTACCACTACTGAAGATCCTAGGCTGCAGGGAGGATCAACACACACCAAAGCTGGCTTCCAAGCACAACCACAACAACCACTAGCATCAACCTCAACAAGGCCACACAAAACCTTTTGCAACCAAGGATAAACCAAGATCAAGATCAAGGGAGGAAAGGAAAGAAGAAGAACGTAGGTTTAGCTGGGAAGGAAATGGAACACTTGCTCCTGAGGCCAAGAATAAGCTTAAGGAAGAAGAAACAAAAGGTAAAGCACGAGTCAAGAGAGTCAACAAAACCGACTACAGCCGCCGGAAACCACAGGGGCGGTCCCATGAGCCGCAGGGGCGGCGGTCATGCCCGCGGGTGCGGAAAGCCAATCTCGGCCCAAAGCCAATCTCGGCTATGGTCCGATCTCGGTCCGAAAGAATAGGGGTCTCACATCTCACCCCCCTAAAAACAAGTTTCGTCCCGAAACTTGCAAAGTCCTAAAACCACTCGGACTCAGAAGCCGAGGTAACACTCTCTATAACCTCAAGCATAAGCATGGAGGAACTCATCCACTCCAGTAGCAAACTATACTATCCAAGGCCTAGAGGGAACTATCTCTAGCCAAACCATAAACATATCACAAGGCATAGAGGAAGCACATCTCTAGCCGTATCATAACCATAACAAAAAGGCATGGAGGAAGAACATCTTCAGCACTACTATGTCCGTCAAAATAGCATGGAGGAAATAACCATCTCCAGCTGAATCCTAAACGTATCACAATAGCATGGAGGAAAGAACCATCTCTAGCTATAAACAAGAATCATACTAGCACAACAAGATCTAATAAGATCATAATCACATAAAAGCTAGTATGAAATAACACATCATAGCATATAAGCATATAAGCAGATAAGACTCACCAAGCTAGTACTAAGATCTACTCGGTGATCCTACTGGTGCACCTATCTCGGCATAGAACTCTGGATAGTTCCTCTGGATACTATCCTCAGTCTCCCATGTAGCCTCCTCGGGTCCTCGTCTCGACCACTGTATCCTCAACATAGGAATGTCCTTCGAACGCAGGCGTCTCATACCTCGCTCTAGGACTGCAATAGGATGCTCTACAAACGTGTGGTCCGGCTCAACCACCAAATCCTCATAACTCACAATGTGCCTCGGATCTGGTATGTACTCCCTCAGCTGAGACACATGAAATACAGAATGAACACCCTCTAATCTCCGAGGCAAGGCTAATCTGTAAGCTGCGCTCCCAACCCGATCCAGAATCTCGAACGGTCCGACATATCGGGGACTCAACTTCCCCTTAATGCCAAAACGCCTAACACCTCGTGTCGGGGACACTCTCAGCCACACATGGGCTCCAACCCTGAACTCTAGAGGTCTACGCCTCCTGTCAACATAAGACTTCTGACGGCTCTGTGCAGTCAGCATACGCTCTTTGATCAATGCTACCCGAGCCATATCATCCTGAATCTGATCAGGTGCTAAACCACTGACATTGCTCTGCTCATCCCAGCATAACGGGGTACGACATCTCTGTCCATACAGTGCCTCATATGGGGCCATTCCAATAGATGCATGCCAACTGTTGTTGTAGGAGAACTCAACAAGTGGGAGATGATTCGTCCACACCTGTCCCCAATCCAATACACAAGCTCGCAACATATCCTCTAGGGTCTAAATGGTCATCTCTGACTGACCATCTGTTTGAGGATGGAACACAGTCGTGAAGTGTAAACTCGTCCCCAGGGCAGTCTGAATCTACTGCCAGAATCTCGAGGTAAATCGCCCATCTCTGTCTGAGACGATCGTCCTCGGTACACCATGGAGTCTCACTATCTGCCTAGTGTACTCCTCAGCTAATCTGCTCACCGGCCACGTCTCCCTGATAGGAATGAAACGTGCCGTCTTCGTCAATTTGTCTACTATGACCCAGATGGCATCAAAACTCCGGCTCAGCCTCAAGCCAGTCACAAAATCCATGGTGACGTCCTCCCACTTCCTCTGTGGAACAGGAAGGGGATGGAGCTCACCTCCAGGTCGGAAATGCTTGATCTTGACCTGCTGGCAGGTCGCACACTGAGCTACAAATCTGACTACATCGGGCTTCAGCCCTCCCCACCAATATATACGTCTCAAGTCCTGATACATCTTACTCGTACCTGGATGTACCGAGTAAGGTGTACAGTGAGCCTCCTGTAAAATCCTTTGCCTCAGCTCTGTATCAGCAGGTACACAGACGCGACCGCGGCGCCTCAAAACTCCATCTGCTCCAAGCAGAAACTGGGGTGCCTCATCTCGAGACATCCTATCTCTAATCCTCTGTAAAGTCGGGCAGGTCTCCTGTTTCTGTCGGATCTCATCCAACAAATCAGGAAGAACCTCTAAAGTACGTAGTTGGGCATCCTCATCAGGAAACTGGATGTCCAACTCTAACCAGATCAGATCTCTCTACAACTGATGCTGAACTGTCAGCCTCGCAATCGCCTGCTCTCGAGGCGTCTTCCTGCTCAGGGCGTCGGCGACAACGTTCGCCTTCCCCGGATGGTACAGGATCTCTAGATCAAATTCCTTGATCAGCTCGAGCCACCTACGCTGGCAGTTATTCAATTCCGCTGCGTGAAAATATACTTCATACTCTTATGGTCTTTGAAGATCTGACATGTAGCACCATACAAGTAATGTCTCCAGATCTTCAGTGCATGAACTACCGCTGCCAACTCCAAATCATGAGTCGGGTAGTTCTCCTCATACGTCTTCAACTGTCGAGACGCATAAGTAATAACTCTGCCTCGCTGCATCAAAACACATCCCAAGCCTAGCTTGGATGCACCACTGTAAACCACAAAATCCTCAGTACCCTCTGGTTGTGCCAAAATAGGAGCAGAAGTCAAACGCCTCTTCAACTCCTCAAAACTCTGCCTGCACTAATCAGACCACACAAATCTGGTAGTCTTCCTCAGCAAACTCGTCAGTGGACGGGCAATCACAGAAAAACCCTTCACGAAGCGTCTGTAATAACCAGCTAGGCCAAGGAAACTACGTACTTCCTTGACGTTCGTCGGTGTCGCCCATGCTGCTACTGCCTCTATCTTCGCTGGATCCACCTTGATCCCCTCAGTTGAAACCACATGACCCAGGAATGCTACCTCTGGCATCCAAAACTCACACTTAGAGAACTTAACATAAAGTTCTCTATCCCGCAAAACCTGCAGTACAGTCCTCAGATGTCCTGCATGCTCCTCTCCACTACGAGAGTATACCAGAATGTCATCAATAAAAACCACCACAAACTGATCCAGGAAGTCGATGAAGATACTGTTCATCGACTCCATAAAGACGGCTGGGGCATTCGTAAGCCCAAATGGCATCACTACAAACTCGTAGTGGCCATATCTGGTCCGGAATGCTGTCCTGTGCACATCCTGCTCCCTCACCCTCAGTTGGTGATACCCGGAACGCAGGTCAATTCTGGAGAACACGGTCGCTCCCTGTAACTGATCTAACAAATCATCAATGCGCGGCAGTGGATACTTGTTCTTGATGGTCACCTTGTTCAGCTCTCTGTAATCTATGCATAACCTCAGTGATCCGTCCTTCTTCCGCACGAAGAGGACAGGTGCTCCCCAAGGGGACACGCTAGGGCGAATGAAGCCCTTCTCAGCCAACTCCTCGAGTTGCTTCTTCAGCATCAGCATCTCGACAGGCATCATCCGGTATGGGGCCTCCGAGATGGGTCTCGTACCAGGCTCTAACTCGATACTAAAATCCACACTCCTCTGAGGCAACAAACTGGACGGCTCAGCAAAAACATCAGTAAACTCAAAAACAACTGGAATGTCCTCTACAGCTGGACTCTCCCCCTCCTTCATGGCATAACACCAAAAGGCCTCGCAACCCTGTGCAATCAATCTAGCTGCTCGTATAGCGCTGATAACTGTGCCTATCTTTCCAAGGTCCCAACCTCGGAAAACCTCTATCTGGCCTAACTCGGTAGAGAGGGTAACAGTCCTCCTACCTACATCTAAAACTGCAGAGTGTCTATCCATCCAGTTCATACCTAGAATGACTTTTTCATGCTCTAATGGCATGACAAAGAAGTCAACTAGTAACACACGGGTCCCTACAAAAATGGGACAACCGTGAATCTCACGGGTACGTCTGACCCTACCACCATTGGGTAACCCTATAATAAAGGGCATCCCCTCAACTGTATCTAAACCAAGACGCTCTACACAGGCATCAGAAATAAAAGAGTGCGTAGCATTAGTATCAAATAAAACTCTAACAGGTAAACCATGAATCAGAATGGTACCTGTAGCAGTAGGTGCAGCTGGCTCCTCTGCACTCCTCATCTCAAAAACACGACCCTGTGGACCTTTGGTATCAGTGGTGCCCCCACCACGACCTCTGCCTCTACTCGGCCCAGGAGCAGATCCTTGAGTCGTAGGGCGATCTGAGACTCTTTGTTGTCCCTGAGTCTGCTGCTGCTGAGGTGGCCTCTGCCCACCTCCCGCTGCACTAGCAAGAGAAGAACCCTGCTGAGATGAAGCTCCGCCCTGGTGGCAGTAAACAGCTCGGTGACCTTGCCTACCACAGGTGTAGCAAGTCACCAATGGTCTCGTGCACTCTGGCCTCATATGCCCTGGATCTCCACGGTTAAAGCACTGACGTCCCTTCTCTGCAACCGGCGTAGATGAAGGCTGACTCTTGCGTCTCTGACCACGCCAACCACTAGCAGAACCACCAGTACCACTGGTCTGCCCTATACGCTGCCTCTTCTCAGACCCTCCGGTCTGAGAAGCTCTCCTCTGTCCAGCTCGCTCCCTCTCATAATCGGAAGCTCTGTCTTGATAATCTGTTAGAGTCTCACAATGAAATCCCGCCATGTAGGTCCGGGTAGTATCCCTCAGTCGTCGGGAAAAGAGATAAACGTGCTGGTCTGCAGCAGGTGCAGCTGGTCCTAGTAATGTCAGCTCCTCCTAAAACCTCCTGATGGCCTCAGAGACAGGTACATCCTCAAACCCAGCCTCCACAAAATCTCGCAGTTTCTCCCTCCTCAGAGAGGCAGGGCAGAAACGCTCTCTAATCATCGTCTTCATCTAATCATAACTGGTAACCTGACCCCGTACTGATCTCCACCAGTGCTGTGTCAAGTCCCGGAATAAAGTCTGAACCAACTCAATCTGTCTGTCAGCTGGACAACGAATAGACTCTAGAGCTGAGTCTACATGCCCGATCCAGAGCTCAACCTCCAACCCCACCTTCCTAGTGAAAGGGGGTACACCCATCTGATGGAATGCCTTCAACCAGGTATCTGGTCTAGGCCCTCTATGCTCCTCTGGTGCTTTGGCAATCTTAGCAGCAGGTACCTGTACAGCTGGTACCTGAGTAACGGTGTGAGACCTCTCAGATGGTCCTTCCTATGCCTGGCACGTCTACCGGCTCTGGCAGCCTCCTCAACACGTCTGATATAAGCATGAAACTCTGATCTACCCATAGAGACACGATCAGAATCACCAGACTGGGCTACCTGTGCCCCCTGTCTCTCAGTTGCCCCGTTCCCAGTCTCAGGAACGGCGCTCTCAGCAACCTCCTCATGTATCTCTTCCGCATGTGAACCGTCAGCAGGTCCTACCCCGTCGTCTACCTATAGGGGGTCTACCTCTACTTCGCCTAGCTGCAGGTAAGGCTCTAGTCTGAACCATCTGCAGAAGACGTAAACCTATCTTAGAAGGCTATATATATGCCATATGTATAGATATATAACAGATCAATCACAGCAGAATATCTATATATATATCTATACTGTCGAGATCTTCAGAGGGGCGATGGTTTACGTACACGATAACCCAAAACATTTGTACTCAATTCAAAACCAAAACCTTTTGAAAAGTCAGACCCCTTTCGGGTTCTGTTTATTTATCTATTCGAACTTTATTGCAGATTACTAGTGCCATTGTTGTCAACCTGGGCTCTGATACCAATTTTGTAACACCCCAAATCCGTAGGACTAGGAGTGCTACTAGGCTAGGATCTCACAATGGATCCTGACCCTAGCCTGACAACAACTTCACTAAATCTTACAACAAGGCACTGATAGATGAAAACAAAACATGAAACTGATGTATATATATACCGATCAAAAGGTGATACATCATACTGCTGAGTACAAAAGTCAAAACATAAACCCATACAATATAAATATCCCAACCACGATATCGTCCCTGTGTACGGAACCCTCAGCAGATCACCCATCCGGATCACTCTGCAGTTCTCCTAACCTGCAAAGGATCTACAACACAATATAAAACCGTTAGCTAACTATACACATATATAAGAAGATGCTAGAGCACAAACACACGTCAAAAATATTAACACATCATCATGATATCACACATTTACCCGGTTTTTTATCTTTAATAGGTCCAACACTCAATCGTATAATAAATGTATATGAATATACATGACACGAGGAATGTATATAAAACCCTCGCCTCTGCGTGCAATAGCTAGCTGGAGTGGTATCAGCGCACTTTCCCGTATACCATATGGAGTGGTAGGTGCCCTTCCCGTATACCAGAACTAACTAGCTTACAGAGAACTTCCCAGACTCCACTACGGGATGAAAGGTAAGTTGTCACAACCACTACAATGGGCGGTCAATATAACATAGGTCGGTGACCATAATAACACATGCTATAAAGCATATAACACACACCACTCAAGCATACATCCAATATAAGGATAGTAGCTAAGTAAGTCCTATGGACTTACCTCGATCTCAGAAGTAACACGCTACGAACAACTCTCATAAACGTCCACTCCAACTGGAGGACAACACAGCCTATACAAGGCACACATACATATATATCACAATCCTATCACACAAAGGGGTCACACCTAGACCCAAGGGATCCATAAGGATCAAGTCCAACTCGTAAACCTCAAAGCCATAACCAGCATATCTATATCATACTCGTCAACATCCGAATCCTAGCATGGTACTAAATTCCTCACACTAGAAAGGAAAAGAACTACCTAACTATAGGTAGTCCCGGGACAAGACGCACCTGCGTGTACTAAGGACGCAGGGGCGGAACGCAGGCAACCGCAGGCGCGGCGACACACAGCCACGGGAGCGGTGACACGGGACGCAGGTAACGCAGGCAAGGCGCCGGCGCTGGCGTGGGCGCTGCGGCACGTCTTCCGCAGGGGCGGTGACTTTTGGCCGCGGGGGCAGCGGCAGTGCAGAACAAGATCTCGTGATTCTTCTTCGGCTCTTCACGTGATCAAATCACGTCCTTACCATTCCAAAACCACACACAACATGCACATACACATACCAACCATCAAAACCCTTAGCATACATCTAATCCTAAGCTAGAAAGATTGAATCAAAGAAGAAGAGAAGGAGAAGAAGCAAGCACTTACCACTACTGAAGATCCTAGGCTGCAGGGAGAATCAACACACACCAAAGTTGGCTTCCAAGCACAGCCACAACAACCACTAGCATCAACCTGAACAAGGTCACACAAAACCTCTTGCAACCAAGGATAAACCAAGATCAAGATCAAGAGAGGAAAGGAAAGAAGAAGAACGTAGGTTTAGCTGGGAAGGAAATGGAACACTTGCTCCTGAGGCCAAGAATAAGCTTAAGGAAGAAGAAACAAAAGGTAAAGCACGAGTCAAGAGTGTCAACAAAACCGGTTGCAGCCGCCGGAAACCGCAGGGGCGGTCCCATGAGCCGCAGGGGCGGGAACCCACAGGGGCGGCGGTCATGCCCGCGGGTGCGGAAAGGCCAATCTCGGCCCAAAGCCAATCTCGGCTATGGTCCGATCTCGGTCCGAAAGAATAGGGGTCTCACAACCCATCCCTTAGACGTGTTGCCTATGCATATGCAAGTTAGGGTGGATGTCTAAATACTTGACCCTAGCTTATGTACACGGAATGTCCTTGAAACACTTGTATCTAAACCATCTAAGTTAGACCCGTCCTTGAGGGCGGTCTATACAGTCTTTTAGAACAAGGTCTTAAAATTACAGGGGCCCAACATATATTAAATGGATAGCATATGTTTGCTTAGAATTGTTATCTTAGTTGATAGAAAGACTTTCTTGTAGGAAGCATGTTTTCGGTTTGAGTCGTGTTAGACCTTTTCTCCTCCTATATTTTTGATGGCATTTAGTACCGCAAAGCAGGTTTGCAGTTCGAGTCTTGCTGGGCTTATTCTCCTTTATTGTTGGCATTAATACCGCCCTCTCTAGTCTCTCATTGTTTTCTACATTTTTTTTGTCATTTTTATTTTATAAATAAATACTAACATAATCATATACTTTTATCACTAAATTACAATTAAATATAGTTTTAAGCTATAAAATAAAGTGAAGGTTGAATTTTTGTAGGCCCTAATTGTTAAACTTGAACGGACCTCCGAAATAGTTGAGACGACCCTAATCTAACTGATAGGCATTTATTTATATAGCTCGAAATGTTGAGGCCGTATATGGAGTTATATTTGATGTTCCTTGAAAATGTGAACATCTTTGCCTGAATATTTGGATGTTTTTTGTGGTTTTTGTAGACCTAACTTGACTGTTGAATTAAGCTTTTATTCTCTGAAGAACGAACTCTTGTATTGATGAACAAATTGAGAAATGACTCTATAGTCAGTGTGTTTAGCAAATTCAAGCTTATAGGTGGCCTTTATTGCTCCTCATGTGCTATGGAGGCCTTCTAAGAGCCATCACCTTGTAGGCAACCTTCCTGAACCTAATACCCGGTGTATTACGAATTCCAAAATCTACATGCGGAATCTTTGAAATAATGTCACATGTTTAATAGCTAAAGACCTTTCGACCCCGTGACCAAGATGGTGAATGGCGTTTTTTCCAATATGTTCAATTAAAAACTAGTTTTGGTGAGGTTTCAAGGCATGTAATGAGAGTTTTTATGAGTAAAGACATATCACGCGGTGAGCCTGAAAGTTATAAAGGTATATTGTGGTGAGCATGTAAGCAAGTGAAAGCTTAGAGTTACAATAATTAAAATATTGTATCAACTATACCGATGTTTTTACTCCCGTGGTAACTAATCACTATTCGTCTAGTGTTAAGTATGGTGGTTGTAAATACTTAGAGTTACAATAGCTAGATGTAAAAACAACCTTTCTACATAGTGATTTAGATGAGAAGCCTTTTCAAAAAAAATATATTGTTCTTTGGAAGATCTATCTGCATGATACAACTAGAGAGATATGTGTCTAAAGGTAATAGTGAGCTCGTGTGTAGATAGAAGAAGATCTTATACGGAATGAAACATGCTCCTAGACAATGGTATAAGAAATATGATGGGTTCATGCATGAAACTGATGTCATAAGGAGTGAAGCTGATCATTGTTGCTACTTTAAAAAGTTCGACAACAGCTATATCATAATTGTTATATGTTGATGACATGTTAATAATAAGTTCTAGTGTTCAGTAAGTAAGCAAGTTGAAAAAGGAGTTGTTTAAGCGGTTTCTATGAAGGATCTTGGAGAGGCTAAGCAGATTCTAGGTAGAAGAAATCATCGAGATAGGGAGGCATAAAAGTTGCATCTTTTGCAAGTTGAATACATCAAGAAGGTTTTGAAGAGATTTGGTATGTAGGATGCTAAGACAACTAATGTTCCACTAGCCAACCACTGCAAGCTATCTAATAGGGACTCCCTTACAAATTAGAGAGGACATGCTAAAATGCAAAGAACTTTGTATGCTTCAACAATTGAAAGTATGATTTACGCAATGGTGTACACAAGGTTTGACATTGTAGTGAGAGGTGTTAATCTCTTCATGGACAATCTAAAGTACTGTTATAATAAGACAATAAATCTAGGTATACTGATACAATGAGCCAAGGGGAGAAACATATTTTGGGCCCGTGGATTAATGGGCCCGGGGCGACAAGGGGGTGCGGGGTGGTATCAGGCGGATCCCCCCGTGGTACAAATTCTATCTATTTATAAAATTCTATCTTTTCATAGGACTCTATCTATTTATAGAGGATTCTATCTATTTATGGTTATAAATAGATAGGTTTAGGGTTGTATTCATTATCCACCAAAGTATATTGAAAACCCTAGCTGCAAGGTTTGTGCAACAAAACCATAAAACGTTTTGTCTTCTCTTCTCTCTCTATTTCTGAAGTAACTCATTGAAAGATCACAACAACTGGTATCAAGAGCAAGGTTGTCGATGAGTTCCGTTGCAAAATTTGAGGTTCCGCGATTCAACGGAACTGGCAACTTCGGTCTTTGGCAGCGACGAGTTAAGGATCTGCTAACGCAGCAGGGGATGTTGAAGGCGTTGAAGGAGGCAAAACCGGAGTCGTTGAAAGACGACGAATGGGAGGAGATGCAGGAGAAGGCAGCGTCGGTCATTCGGCTCTGTTTGGCAGACGAGGTAATATACCACGTTATTGATCTCAAATCTTGTCAAGAGATTTAGACCCAATTGGAGAAACGGTATATGTCAAAATCTTTGTCTAGCAAATTGTATCTCAAACAAAGATTGTATGGGTTGAAAATGGTGGAAGGTTCTGACTTGGTGAAACACGTGAATATTTTCAATCAAATTATTGGGGATTTGGCTCGGGTGGATGTAAAACTTGGAGATGAAGATAAAGTTATGATCTTGCTATGTTCTCTACCCTCTTCATATGAGAATCTGGTGATGACGTTGACGTGTGGGAAAGACGAGATAAGTCTTGATACGGTGTCAACAACGTTGCTTTCACAAGCCGAACGACGACAACATACCAGTGAGAATTCTCAAAGCGAAGGGTTGTATGTTAGAGGCAACCAGGATAGAGGGAGGACGAAAGAGAAGCAAGAAGGAAGCAACAAGCAATCCAGGTCTAAATCCAAGGGTAAAAAGCCAGTAACTTGTTACTTCTGCAAGGAGGAGGGTCATTTCAAACGTGATTGTCTTGCCAGGAAGAAGAAGTACGAAGATAAGAAGTCAGAGGAATCTTCAAGATCACCAAACGTGGTGCAGAAAGATGACTCAGATGGTGCAGATTCTGATATGCTCTCTGTGACGTCAGACAACTACTCAGATGTATGGATCATGGATACGGGATGTTCGTTTCACATGACTCCGAATAGAGATTGGTTTGAGACGTACAATTCTGGAACTTTTGGCTCCGTCCGATTAGGAGACAACAAGGTCTGTGATGTTGTTGGCATTGGGCAAATAAAGGTGAGGATGCACGAAGGTGTGATTCTAACATTGACTGACGTGCGTCACATTCCAGCTCTAAAGAAAAATCTGATTTCCTTGGGAACTTTACATGTGAAAGGGTTCTGTTTCAAAACAGAAAAGGAATGTGTAAAGGTGAGCAAGGGGGCAATGACAGTTATGAAGGGGCAGATTACATCGGGTAATATCTACCGGTTGGTAGGGAGTACCGTTGCAGGTGGAGTTGCAGCCGTGGCTTTTGAGACATATTACACAACTCTGTGGCATATGCGCCTGGATCACATTGGCGAAAGGGGGATGATTGAGCTTCACAAGCGAGTCTCCTAGATGGTGTGAAGCATTGTAAGATCGACTTCTGCAAGTTTTGCATGATGGGAAAACAATCCAAGGTGTCTTTTAAGACAGGTCAACACAACACAGGTGGAATTCTTGATTATGTGCATTCTGATGTGTGGGGACCAACTCAGGTGTCGTCCCTAGGAGGATCTAGGTATTACGTCACTTTCATTGATGATTATTCAAGGAAGGTCTGGGTGTATTTTCTAAAGAATAAATCTGAGGTCTTCAACAAGTTCAAGCTATGGAAGGCGGAAGTGGAAAATCAGACAGGGAGGAAAGTGAAGTATTTGAGATCGGATAATGGGACAGAGTACACGGATTCTCAGTTTCAGATTTTTTGTGGTAAGCATGGCATTTAGAGACATTATACAGTGCGGAAGACACCACAACAAAATGGTGTTTCTGAGAGGATGAATCGGTCCATTGCAGAAAAAGCGCGGTGTCTTAGATTGAATGCAGGGCTTCCAAAGCAATTCTGGGCAGAGGCAGCTAAGGAGGCTCTGTGGATTAGAGGAATCGTGGAGGAACTGAGTGTTGAGCAAGGTGGAGTTGAGGTACATTGTGATAGTCAGAGTGTTATATATCTGGCTAAGAATCAGGTATACCATGCTCGGACTAAACATATTGATGTGAGATTTCACAAGATTAGAGAGCTAGAAGCTTCTAGTGAGATCATCCTGGAGAAGGTGCACACTTCTCAAAATGCAGCTGATATGATGACCAAACCGGTTACCGCAGACAAATTCAAGCATTGCTTGGATTTGGTTCATGTCACTCGTTGTTAGATGAGTGAGAAAGCCCCCTGTCAAGAGAAACAAGGAGGATTTGGCGACAAGATCCTGGAGTTGTATGTATGTTTCCAATTCTATCTATTTATAAAATTCTATCTTTTCATAGGACTCTATCTATTTATAGAGGATTCTATCTATTTATGGTTATAAATTGATAGGTTTAGGGTTGTATTCATTATCCACCAAAGTATATTGAAAACCCTAGCTGCAAGGTTTGTGCAGCAAAACCACAAAACGTTTTGTCTTCTCTTCTCTCTCTATTTGTGAAGTAACTCGTTGAAAGATCACAACAAGTACAACATTAGGAAGTAGTGAAATAGATCCTTAAATACTTGAAGGGTAATATTGAGCATGTCTTGTGTTTTGAAGACAAGAAGGTCGAGTTCGTAAGTATGTTGATGTAGATTTGACATCAAATGATCTTGACAAGAGAAAAAGTACCAACAAACAGGTCTTTAAATTGCATAATATCGTGGTTTTGTCTACTGCGGAAGCTAAGTATATTGTAGTGAATGAGGGTAGTAAGAAAATGGTATAGTTGTATAACTTTATGGGTGAATGCCCCCTAGACGTAGTCACGGATTTGTGGCGAACTGAATTACCAATTCGTATGTCATATTTCTCTCCTGATTGCATCAAAGTCTTGCTCAAGAAGGTATGCCCTTACTTCCCACGCTAATTCTACCAAATATTCATTTATATAACTTCTTTGTATCTATTAGGTTGCATTACAAGATTATTTGGTCAACAACTGAGTACAACATCTTTAATAGACATGCTTGAGCTAGAGTGTGATTCAATCATCAATGCTAATGACAAAACAAATGTGGATTTTTGTTCTTTAGATGTAAGTAAACCCCTCAGTTTCGTTTCACATGTTTCTGTAACACCTTTCGACCCCCATGACCAAGATGATGAATGGAGATTTCTCCTTCAATTGAAAACTATTTTTGGTTAGCTTCCAAGGTATGTAATGAGAGTTTTTCTAAGTAAAGACACCTCGCGCGGTGAACCTGAAAGTTATACAAAGGCATATAATGGTGAGCATGTAAGCGAGTGAAAGCTTAGAGTTACAATTGTTGGAATATGGTATCGACTATACTGATGTTTTAACTCCCGTGGTTAAACTAACTACTACTCGTCTAATGTTAAGTATGGTGGTAGTAAAAACTTAGAGTTACAATAGTTGGATGTAAAAACAACCTTTCTACATGGTGATTTAGACGAGGATATCTACATGAAGCAACCAAAGGGGTACATGTCTGAAGGTAATAGTGAGCTCGTGTGTAGATTGGAGAAGATCGTGTAAGAATTGAAACAAGCTCCTAGACAGTGGTATAAGAAGTTTGATAGCTTCATGCATAATTGATTTCATGAGGAGTGAAGCATATCATTGGTGCGACTTCAAGAAGTTCGACAACAATTATATCATACTTTTTGTTATATGTTGCTGACATGTTAATAGAAAGTTCTAGTGTTCGGTAAGTAAGCAAGCTGAAAAAGAAGTTGTTCAAGCGGTTTTCTATGAAGGATCTTGGAGAGGCTAAGAAGAATCAAGGTACAAGAATTGATCGAGATAGGAAGGTATGGAAGTTGCATATTTCGCAGGTTGAACACATCAAGAAGGTTTTGAAGAAATTCATTATGCAAGAAGCTAATCCAGCTAACGTTTCACTAGGCAACCACTTCAAGATATCTAATAGGGATTTACTTACAAATCAGAGAGAATGTGCTCAAATGCAGAGAACTCCATATGCTTCAACAATTAGAAGTTTGATTTACACAATGGTGTGCACAAGGTCTGACATTGCACATGTCATGAGAGTTGTTAGTCTCTTCATGGAATATCCGTGAAAACAACATTGAGAAGTAGTGAAATGGATCCTTAGATACTTGAAGGGTACTATTGAGCATCCCTTGTGTTCTAAAGACAAGAAGGTCGAGGTGTGTTGATTTAGATTTGACATCAAATGATCTTGACAAGAGAAATAGTACCACTAGATATGTCTTCACATTGGGTGGAACCGCGGTCTTTTAGGCTTCTAAATTGTAGAATATCCTAGTTTTGTCTACAGTATAAGTTGAGTACGTTGTAGTGATTGAGGCTACTATGAAGATGGTATAATTTTAGAATTTTCTAGATGAGTGCTCCCATACGTAGTCATGGATTTGTGGCGAACTGAATTACCAATTCTTATGTTATATTTCTCTCCCAATTATATCAAAGCCTTGCTCAAGAAGGTATGCCCTTACTTCCCCAAATATCCATTTATATAACATCTTTGAATCTTGGATGAGTGTGTGATTCAATCATCAATGCTTATGGCAAAACCAACGTGGATTTGTTGTTCTTTAGGAAAACCCTCAGTTTCGTAATTGATGAATGATTTGACATGGAACTATACGAAGATTGACATCAACGATGAACGTGGTTTATTACAGTCTATTAATACCATTACACTAACCGGAATCGAGTAAATAAAAAGCCGGTACAAAGTAGTGTTTGTATTAGTGTAAAGTCACTCGTAAGAAAAGAACTTGTTATGGATGTACACCAAGTGAAAGAAGCATATTAGGCCAAAGGGACATAAATGTTTAGGTACCAATAGCTTGCTTGTTGTAACTTCACGCTTCCAGGCTAAGTAAAATGGAATTTCTGGGGAACTAGCATTAATCCATTCAAGAGACTGATACCATAACAATACATGCATATATTATATTAACCCAATGCATATTTTCCTTTTACATATCATATAGTTTCACTTAAGTATACATATATTAGTATTTAATATATTTGGGCATGCAAGCCCAATTATTAACATGGGTGATGGACAATCCACCCAAAAGAATCATATATTCCACCATTTTAAAAATGGTTGAAAAAACCTCAAAGAGGTAAAAAAAAAAAAAATTTACTCAGCATTCATTCAGCTTATTTTCATCTAGTTAGAAAACGCTTTCCTTTGCTTCATGAACTTGTGTATTCTGGCAAGTGCAATGTCCAAGGTGTTCTCACTCATATTCGCAAAGCAAACTCGAAACCAACCGGGTTCAGAGCAGTGACAGGACAACCCAGGGGAGATATTAAGCTTCAGCTCATGCAACATTATCTTCCACAGCTTCAGTTCACTCTCTTTGTTCTGTTCTTCCAACAGAGGACTCATATTCATCCAACAGAACAACCCAGCATTACCTCTCAAACACTCGATCCCGGCCTTTCTCAGCCCTTGGATTATCTGATCATACCTCTTACTAAGCCGTTCCCGGTTTGTCTTTATGTACTTCTCGGTGAAATTTTCATCCGAAAGCATGGAAGCAAGAAGATGCTGTGTTTGGGAAGAAACCAAAGTGAAACTCGACATTCTTCGAGCAGTAGTCACAACATTATCATTGTATGAGTATATAGTTCCAACACGAAACCCGGGTAGGCCGAGGTCTTTTGATAGGCTATAAACTATGT
The DNA here is from genome assembly GCA_002319775.1 of Fagopyrum tataricum. Classification (NCBI taxonomy): domain Eukaryota; kingdom Viridiplantae; phylum Streptophyta; class Magnoliopsida; order Caryophyllales; family Polygonaceae; genus Fagopyrum; species Fagopyrum tataricum. The sequence continues at coordinate 35,552,379 of CM008283.1, read as the reverse complement.
GAACTCGCTCGTGCTCACTCGAGTCACGGGACTTGAGGATCTCAGCGACGCTGACAAACTCCTCAGGGCAGAAAACTGAGCCTGAGTAGATCTCGTCTGAGATAAGGTGGATGTTCTTATCGATTGCAAAATCTAGAATTTGTTCCAAGACTTTTCGGGTGATGGTGGCCCCGAGTGGATTAGAAGGATTTGTGATTAGAATTCCTCGTACTCGCACATTCATGGATTGTGCAGTTTCATAAGCTGCTTCTAATGCTTCAGGAGTCACCTGAAAGTTGTTGGAACTGTCACAGTGAATAGGTACAATCTTTACACCAGTCCTCCACCTTAAATCTCTGTCGAATCTGAAATTAGAAAGGTACAAATTAGAATAATTGCTTACCAAGCAAAAAAAAAAAACAAAAAAACTCATCATCAATGAGTGTATTTGTTAATTTTGAAAAATCTTACCCTGGGTAGTATGGAGTTGGGATCAATAAAGCATCGCCAGGGTCCGCCAAGATGAACGTCAAGAGCTCATTAGCTGCAGTTGCGCCAGCAGTTAGAACGATACGGTTGAAGTCAAATTTGACTCGGCCTCCTCTTATTTGTTCCATGAAACTGGCCATTGCCTGTGAATTGTGATTCATGTGAAAAAGTCAGCTTAGAGAATTTCTGATATTCCCACAGGAAATAATTAAGTTTCAGAAGGTTGTATGTTATCTATATGATTGATGACTACAATACCTTTCTGAAAGGCTCAAGGCCATGGTAGTCTTGGAACAAAGCATTTTCTCTAAAGCCAGAAGACTTGCTTTTGCCCCAGGAGAGTACTTCAGAGTTCTGTTTTAAGCATTCCTCAAGCAAATCAAATGAAACCTGATAAAAAAAACATAAGACAAGAAGGAATTAGACAAAATTTTCTCTCTTTTTTATTTGCCATTATTGAAAATAGTTCATTATATAGCTTAACCAGCTGCATGAGGTGACCGACTTACTTGATTTTCTGCCAAACCCATCTGTATGACACCTGAAGGGTTTGTTTCTTCGTTATAAGGGTTTTCATCATATGCTTTCCATCCTGCAAAATATGGAGAGTTTTCTCCATGAGTATCAGAAACGGCGATTCTTGACAAACCAACAGAAGGCTTGGCAATCTCACGACCCATGGGAAATCACTTCTCTTGCAAGTTCTAAACAAATTAAACTTTTTTTTTCGTTTCCCCCTTAGATTCCACAAAGGCAAAGATTTTTTTGGCGATGAGATTTTTGAGTATTGCAAAATCCAAGGAGGTTTTTCTGATGCTGACTGCTGAGAACTTTGTGGTGCTCTCAGTTCTCAAAAAATGCTTCAAGATGGAGGGGAAGCTGTTGATTCAAACAAATGCCAAGGAGGCCTTTATATAGTCTCAGAGTTATTTTAGTATAGTACATATTAGAAAATACATAAGAATATTTTAATATCTTGCTATTGAATTAATAAAGGTATTATAATTGATCTTCTATTCTATATTATTTATTATAAAATGAATATTTTCTTGTAATCCTGTAAATAGGCCCATAGTAATATCAATTCCTTGTGGTTCTATTTTCACCATAATCTATCATGGTATCAGAGCAGACATGGTTTGTTGCTTGATCTTCTATGCTCGGTGTTAATGGGATGTTTCATTGCTCGTTGTCAATGGAGATATTCCAGTCTTCAACGTCCGCCGTTTGCTACCCACGGTTTGACTGTGGGGCTAATTGGAAGATAAATAAGAGAATATTCCAATATTTTGATATTTAATGAATTAAAATATTTATCTTTTATGTTAGGCTAGTATATATTTGATTTATGTTTTATAATATATATTATACTCTAAATTTTCTCTTGTAACCCTATTTACATTGTAGTTCTATTTCCACCACCATAATCTATGGGTACAAGCCATCCTAGTTGGAAATAATATAAAAAAAGAAAATCATGGAACGGAAAAGGCCAATCATTGACCATGAAATGCAAGCAAGATCAAATCTCACCTTTTAGACATTAGTTTAAAATTGTTGTGACAACTGTTGAGCAAGCTTTTTGTCAGTCTCCTTAAGCCTCTCATCTCGACCTCCTAAGATCCTATAAAATTTGGTGGTTGAAGGAGGTGGGCGATTATCTTTCTAGTCACCCCAAAATATTATCCTCAGCATTTCTAATTATTCTTTCAACAAAAAACAGACAAACCTTACCTAGACTTTTGGGACTCCCCTCCCAATTTTTCCTAGTTAGTTCCTTTGGCAACTATTATACTTATTTTCACAGTTCTGAATTCTTCATAGTGATTCTTCCTATTTTGCACAGAAACAGGAAACGCCATTCTCAAAGTTTATAGGAAACAGTAATATAATATTGGAAAATTTAAATTGTTTTGGAGATTGTGAAAAGGAATCATAGGAGTGGGTTTAGAATTGAGAAGAAAAAAGGAGAAAAATAGAAGATCAAAGGGGAAGGGGAGAAGAGATGTTTACATTAAGTTTTTTTAGAAATTCGGGTTCCTGGAGTTTATGAAACGTGAAACATAGCCTTCGGAGAGTTTCCGGGTAACATAGATTCCTTCTATCATTAAAAATCATTTCTGGAAAACCAGTTCCATGCTACTAGACCTCTAAATATCATTCAACAAGATCTTGAAAAAAGGTACCATTTGACACAAGATTATGATTCCGATTCTTCAATTAATATAATGACAAAGGAAAAGCTCCAATAAGATTGTGTTACCTACACCTGCACCAATTCTAAGAAACAGAATTCCTAACTCCTGTCACTCATGTTAGAGAATGTTAATCAAAAGAATAGCTTACTGCACTTGGTACATCCTCCCCCAAGATTATGTTACCTATACCTGCATCAGTTAATAGAAAATTTTTAATTGCAAGAAAGTAAGACATTATAAGACACAACAAAGATAGGGCTTTGATTTTATATGTCTAGTATCTTTTCACATTTTTCAACAAGTATGCTTTTAAGGTTAAATTAGTGGCAGATACATGTTCAGTGTTATGCTCATTACAAGTGGGTTATTTTGCAAGTTCCCCAAAACATACAGATATTCTCTAGGGAAAAACTTTCACATTCTTTTTTTGTTGTTGTTATGGAATCCAACTAACTCAGCTAGAGATAAACAAAAGAACTACAAAATAAGATATTTTATTCATGAAGAAGAATATGCTTTTCATCAACCGTTGACAACATGCTAAAAATTGTAAATCCATGACAAAATTCAAAACAGAAGATTTTCCTTTTGTATTGTAAGGTGAAAAGGATCATGGAAGGAGAGACAATGATGATCTGTGGAAGGTTTATGTGTTATGAGGGAACAACGTATCAACCATGTCTCAGGAGATCTAAGAGTGCCCTTCTTTTTCCTCCCTTAATTTCAACTTCCTGACATCACTTAAGTGAACACCCTCCTCTTATTTGAGGTAGAATAACAATTAATTAACTTAATGGCTTCACTCTATGACGCCAACTTACTAAAGCTCTATATAAGAGGAGACAAGCTAATTATAACAAGATAGACAAACTTGACAGACTTGTAAATAGAGAGTTAACAGCTCCCATGGATACTTCAAAAAAATAAAAGGTGGAATCTACTTAAAACAATTAATTACTAATTATTACTAATTACTACTAATTTTTCTAGAACTATAAAACATGATGGTTTGTATAATATATGCCCTGGGGTGTCCTAGTTTCTAACACCACAGGCCTCCAAAGCAATGGAAATTATAGGTGAAGTGTTGAACATAAATTTGTTCTCTCAAACCAGAAATATATCTGAGCTACAAAAGATCAAATTTCTTATTAGAAGAGATATACCAGTAACAAAGAAAATATTAAAATTACCATGAAGGTCTGGTATAATTTTCATCTTTAATTTTCTTTTTACTCATTTGAGAACAACTCACTACCTCCCCCCTACCCTATATATGATAGTAAAAATTGCAAGAGTAGATAATTTCATAGTTTAACCATAAAGCTTTCTACATGAGTACTTGGAGTGAATTACCTATCCTGATTGCGCTTCAATTAAGTACCACTTAAAAATGAATGTAACTGCCAAGATTAGGTAGTGATATGCAAAATTTGATTATTTCGCAACAAGTTCAACCAACTGAAGATCAGTCAAACAGAGGAAAACAACCCATGCCACATTAAGCAAGAAAATGAATGTGAATGGGGACTATATGTTCCTGCTAAGTGGGTTACGTGTATCGTTCAGAAATATTTAAAAAATGTCTAGTACATGAATTATTTAGTAGATTAACCAAGATATCAAGGCTGAAGTATGTATTTATTCCCTATGGTGGGATCCAACTAGTTAGAAGTATATTACAGAAACACCATAGAAAAAGAGAGTTTAGACCAAATTAGGTATCAAGGATTCATGATGACATAAGGAGCTCACAGGATCAATGCTTACAATATGCATATATTTAGAATCAGTGGGTTCCAACATTGACATGGCATGAAAACTGAAGCATCGGAGAAGGTGGAAAACCTCAAAAAGCTGAAAAATTAAACTACTCCTTAATCATTTTCTCTTACACTAATACTATTCCATAGGATCACAAACTGAGATGAAAATAAGATCATAATTCCAACTGTTAACAACTAAAGGATGTCAATATCACAATTCACAATAACAGAGCAAGGTTTACGACCCTTTTTTCGTCTTTTCAGAACATTAGGTGAAAGCAACGCTCATTTTAGGGTCCATTTGGCACCCCATTGGAGATTGTTTTGGGGATTAAAATTTTCCATTCATCCCTCTATTAATCAGTAATCCAATTGTTGGGGGATTAAAAATTTTGGTCAATTAATCCCCAAAAGTAATCTTGACCACATTCATCCCTCAGTTAATCCCAAAAAATGGGGTGCCGAACGGACCTTAATCCATGTCTTTTCAGTAGTTGCTTTGAAGGTTCCTAAACTGAAGCTTTAGGATATACCAATTTGTTTAATTAAGATAATCTAAAATTAATTGCCACTGGAACTGATCAGGGTCAAACAATCGACTGTATGTCTGTATTAGTGGGTAGCTTAAGCTTGTTATCAGATATCTATACTAACTAGAAAATAAGTATGATTAGGGAACAAAACCATGCGTGTAACAAAGATTAAGATTATCATTAATCATGATGTTTGGAGGTAAACTGAACACTTTCATTATTCAGTTTTAAGAACTGTACTTGCAGACTTGCACCCTTATTCTAATGACAGGAATCTTCTTTCAAGATACAAGACCAGTATCAAAATGCCACATGGAAAACTTTATTCTAATCATGCAAGCTACACATAAAGTTAGAATATTGAGTAGTTTAGATAATAAGATTGGCTATGGCTCCACCCTTATGCCATTGTATTAATCAATGCCAATAAGCTAATCCAGACTCTTATTTTATTCTGTATTTCTGAATTTTTTAAAACTCTCTTTTTGGTTTCTGTACGAACACGTTTTCTTATCTAGGTCTTGATCTAGATGGCGGTGTTTACCCTATCTATTTTCAGATGATTAAGTGAAGGACTATTATTAACAATTTTAAAAAAAATGAAAGGATGACGGTGGATCTATATGAAAATGCTATCTTAACACCACATTGTTCAAACTATAGACAAGAGCACTTATGTATTCTAATCACACAAATAAGAAACTTTCATCCATACACAGCTTTAAAGTCTAGGCAACTTTTTAGTGCAAGAAAGAAAGGAAGATTATATCTCTTGATGCCGATTGTCTTCAAAGTTCAAACATCTGATGACTGAGTATCGAAGCTATCACTATATTAATTTGTTTTCCTAATCCAAACAAGAGAATAACTTAGAGTTTACACATCTCAAGATTCTCAACTCAACTGGCTTCACCTAATTTTCTTATCTTTATCCCTTTCCCCCTCCAAACGGCTATCCAACCAATAAACATCACATGAATTAAACTACGACTAGTAGTTATTTGCCTTATCGGCTGAATTGCAAATATCTTAATCTCATATTTGTCGTGTTAATGTAGCTGTACTGCACAATGAAACCAAAACAGAATGGAATGCAACTGTTTATAATGCTAAATAAGCGACCGACGTCAGCACCAGAAGCTTTGACCGAAACTAGTTTTCATCTGGGTAACCCAAAATATATTAAACCGACATCTTTTGCAAACAATTTGTTTACTTATCTGCCACCAGTCATCAGCTTCTTATGTTTCCCTTTTCATGCATTTCAACAAACACTTGGTGTTCCATATGAGCCAAGTGTGGCCTTTTTTGCACAGGATTAAGTCTTAACTCTAACCCTCTTGACCATGTGAGTCTCCCTCAACCAATCTAACAACATCACTGTAATGACTTTTCTAGGTTATTTAATCCCTTAAGATTCCATACAACCCGGAAAACTAATGGCTGATACATGTGATTCGTCAGCCTCCTAAACAGAAATCCAACAAGAGCCACACATATAGGAGCTGCTACTGCCAAAATAATGTTGATATATATATTATCACAGCAATCAAACCCTAAAGCAAAGTTTATCCTTTACTCTCTTTTTTTTTTAAATGATTGGATTATAATTAATGAAAGAGTATACAATTGTTGTAGGATTTATTTTTGTTTATTTTCGTTGATAAACTACAACTACGACTACTAATCAGAGAAATCCAGTAAGTAGACAACCAAGCAAATCCTACAAAGTTTATGCTGCATTGGAACTCTTGAAACAGAAAGTATTATTTTGAAACTGAAATTGAAATTGAAATGATTATAGTAGTAATTGACTAGTTGAATGCGCACAAACGGCCTCGAAAATGTAAAACACATGCTAGGGCTCGTGATTGAAGACAAAATTTCAAAGAATGGGGCACAAATTTGGCAATTAAAAAGAAAGCGTGAAAGACAACCTGACAAGAGCAATTGGAAGAGAAGAGGATTGACAAATCAGTGAGGGCGAGTCTGGCAGTAATTTTCTCACTATCTCCATTGGGATCGGAAGAAGAATAATTTCAGAACCTGAAGATCGAAAACTCGTCTACTTGTAGGATTTTTTGGGCGGCAATTTGTTGTTCCACATATTTTACAACTTGCATTCGGTTCAAGCAAAGAACTTGCGTTCAATTTAAGCGAAGAACTTTGGTAAGTTGCATTACTTTTTACAAGTTGAGGGCTTGAGGCGCTATTTTTGTTGGAAATGTGCTAAATTAGTTTTAGAGTCCGCGCCTATTCAGTTAGTAATCTTAAGTACTAAGTAGTTGATAATGATACGAAACTTGCTATGATATAAATTAAATAATGCAGTCGATCTATTGATCGATGTATATAATTTGTTCGATATATAGTAGGTGGATACAAATTCCGCCAATTTCGGTCACGTTCCAGTTCATCACGGTGAGATTTCATTTAAAATTAAAAATCTCGTCCCGAATCCGTCCCGCCAAAAACTATCAGGGACGAGATACGAGATACGAGATACGGGCCTTAACTTCTCCATCCCGCTAGGCCCGTCCCGTCACGTATATATTGAAGTTTTAATTCAAAATAATGAATATAAATAAAATCCCTAAATATTAGTGATATACTTATATGTTATTATATAATTATGCTTTTATATTTAAAAAAAATAAACCATGTTTGTCAAATCGTCAAAATTGACAAATATCCTAAATTCAATTAGATATGTTTTATCATTCATATTTGAAATTTTAATGTAAAATGTAATATGTTAATATATAAATCTTTCAATTCACATAATTTAGTATTTCACCCGATATTCATTTGTTCGCATGATTTCTTCTACTTCTCCTTCTTAATTTTTTTTGATAAAATTTTACATTACATCAAATATATAAATATACCAGCACAATGTGCGAGCTATTAACCAGTTGGTTATAAGAACTTGAGAGATTGATGAATCCACCACAATTATGTTTATCCATATATATAGCGGAAAGTAAAGCGGGTTTACAATATAGCTTTTAGAAAATAACTTATGTGGGAAGTTTTATTTTTGTGATTATCCCACAAGTTTTGATATTATTTTATTAAAATTTTAAGTTAATATAGAGCTTCTCAAGCAAGATTGTAATTGATCAAATTTGTATGTAACGTTAAAAAGATAACATGCACAATTATTTTTTAGTTTTAGTATAAAAAAAATAATTAATGACTTAATTAGTGATTTAGTAAAGAATATTATTCCAAAAAATCTTAAGACCGTCACGTTAACGTCAACGTCGCCTACTTTAGTAAAAGTATATAGATAAGGGAGTGGTTGTAATCTTATAACTTTATAAGGGAGTGGTTTAGGTAAGAGTAATGTTGTGGTAGGGAATTATGAAGCATTATTGGTCGTTAATTGAATTGATCCAAATGTTCAAATTTATCCATGTTATGTAATGATTTATGAGCAATATAGTTACAATTTTATAATTTGAGCCGTTGGTTACCATACTTCTCGCTAAAAGTATCAACCAGAGTCATCTGCTTGTCACTCCAGTATTTAGATGCCAAGACTTTCCGAAAAGGAATGGACGAGACAATTCCGTCATGACTATCGCAAGACAAATTTTGTCGGGGAATTTTTCACTTCTTTCTTATTTAGTTTTTCGATTGGTTTTCATGTATTGCTTGACCTGAGGTTATTATGACCTAGTTAAAGTATGATATAAGGGGTACGATATCCCTTGCTAATGAATGTTTAGATTTTTTTATAATTAATAATAAAGTACTGTGAGAGCCCTTTCCTTTCGGAACGAGATCGGACCATAGCCGAGATTGGCTTTGGCCCGAGATTGGCCTTTTCGCACCCGCGGGCTTGACCGCCGCCCCTGCGGCTCATGGGACCGCCCCTGCGGTTTCCGGCGGCTGCAGCCGGTTTTGTTGACTCTTTGACCATGTTTTACCTTCTCCTTTCCTTTCTTCTTAAGCCTTTTCTGGGGCTCGTGAGCAAGGGTTTCCATTCCTTTCCCCAGCCTTACGTCCTTCTTGCTTCTTCCTTCGTCTCCTTGATCTTGTGTGTGAGTTCTCTTAGAGTTTGCAAAGGAGTTGTGGTGTGGCTTTGCTGAGATTGTTCTTATGTATGTTGTTGAGCTTGCCAGCTGAGAGTGTGTTGTGCTTCCCTTGAGTGATTTCAGCAGTTGAGGTGAGCATCTTGCTTCTCCTTCCTTTCTTTCTTTCTTGTTCTTCCTTCCTTAGCTTAGGATTAGATGAATGAATTATAGAGTGATGTTGGAATATGAATGTGTGTGTATGTATGTGACTATGGAAGAGAGTAGACGTGAGTTGATCACGTGAAGAGCCAAAGAGAAGCCGCGAGGTTTCATTCTGCACTGTCGCCGCCCCGCGGCCAGAAGTCACCGCCCCTGCGGAAGACGTGCCGCAGCGCCTGCGCCGTGCCTGCGTTGCCAGCGATCCTTGTCACCGCCCCGCGGCTGAGCGTCACCGCGCCTGCGGTTGCCTGCATTCCGCCCATGCGTCCTTAGATCACGAAGGTGCGTTTTGTCCCGGGCTACCTATAGTTAGGTAGTTCCTTTCCTTTCTAGTATGAAGGAACTAGTATCATGCTAGGTATCGGTTTATGATGAGTATGATATAGATATGCCGGTTACGCCCTTGAGGTTATGAGTTGGATATGATCCCTTAAGGATCCCTTGGGTCTAGGTGTGACCCTTTGTGTGATAGGATTGTGATATATATATGTGTGTCTTGTATAGGCTGTGTTGTCCTCCAGTTTGGAGTGGACGTTTCTGAGAGTGGATCGTACTTGAGTTACTTCTGAGATTGAGGTAAGTCCATAGGACTTACTTAGCTACTATCCTTATATTTGATGTATGCTTGAGTGGTGTGTGTTATGTGCTTTATAGCATGTGTTGTTATTGGGTCACCGACCTATGTTATATTGACCGCCCATTGTAGTGGTTGTGATAACCTTTCCCTTTCATCCCGTAGTAGAGTCTGGGAGGTTCTCTGTAGTCAGGCCAGATCTAGTATAAAGGAAGGCCCCTCACCATTCCCACAGGGTACACGGGAGGTGTGCTGATACTACCCCAACTGGTTAGAGTACTCAGAGGCGGGGATTATATTCCTCGTGTCACCTATCTTCATATATATCTATTTATACGATTGAATGATTCAACTTATTAAAGATAATAAACCGGGTAAATGTTTGATATCATGCTGAAGTGTTTATCATTTCTGAGGTGTGTTTGTGCTTTAGCATCTTCTTATATATGTGTATAGTTAGCTAACGGTTTCATACCGTGTTGTAGATCTCTCGCAGGTTAGGAGAGCTGTGGAGTGATCCGGAGGGGTGATCTGCTGAGGGTTCCGTACACGGGGCATATTCGTGGGGTTTTTGAGATTATCATTATTGTACGGATTTTAGTTTGACTTTGTACTCAGCAGTACCCTGTATTATCCTTTTGACATGTATATATATATATATATATATATATATATATTAGTTTTTATGTTTTGTTTTAATCTGTTGGTGCCTTGTTGTAAGATTCAGTGAGGTTGTTGTCAAGCTAGGACCAAGATCCATTGTGAGATCCTAATCCATTAGCACTTCGAGTCCTACGAATTCGGGGTGTTACAAGTACGACTAGATGTGTAGTGATATTAGACCTTCTTATTACCAACAAAAAATAAAAAATATAAATATAGTTAGATTATAAATATATTTTTCAAAATTTCACCAAATAATAATTTTATAAAAATAGACAAAAACTCAAAATATAAGTTATGTATCTATTTCTTCAAAAGCTAAAAGTATAGTGTCGTTATACATACCATTTTTCATTTCATCACGTGTAAAATATACGGTCTCATGAAATAGTTTATCATTTCAAATTCGATCAAAAGTTAACTCATCTATATACTCTACACAACCGTCGTAATGTTAATGTGGCACTCTAAATTTTTTTTTCTCGATAAATTTTTTTACTAAATTATTAATTAAACCATAAAATTTTTTAACTAAAACATTCCTATAAACTTCTCCGATACATTAAAACAAAATCTACTAAATTATTAATTAAACAATAAAAATTCTTTTAACTAAAACACTATCTAAATTTCTCCTTTACGTTAAAACAATATCTAAATTTTAATTTGAAAAATCGAAATCTACTAAATCAACAATATCTACCGACTTCTCTTGTACGTTAGCTGACAATAAAACTTAAACTTCTCATCTACGTTAAAATTCTCACAATATATATATATATATATATATATATATATATATATATATATATATATATATATTGATCATATCCCATTGTCTTCCATTCTGTTCCTGTATTCCTATATTAATCATATTTCTTCATCTTTTTCAGGGTTCCGAGGATTTGAAGATATTTATAGGTTGCTTCGTCGTATCTTTTTCAGGTTATTATCTACGTCGTTATCCTTTTGCAATCATTTGTTTTTATCTATTCGACTATCATTATTTATCTTCTTTTCGGCTATCAACTGTTTTTCACCAAATACATCCATATTGCTATCATTCTTTTTTTATACCAATTTTCAATATTCGGATTTCGCTATCATTCGTTTATTTTCTCTTCGGCAATACATTATAACTAGTGTAATACCCGCACCTTGTACGAGCAGCATTTAAATAAATTGTTACTTCCTCTCATCATATATAAAATGATTTTATAGAATCTAAATTTTGATCAAATTTAAATGTTGTTTTATTTTTTTAAGATATTAATTTAGTGAGAAAGGTATGAGAATAGCTTTGAAAATAACTTTTATTAAATATTTTTACAATAAAATGTTCACTATTGGTTTAAAAGGACGATGAACAATTAAGGTAGAACCAACTCTTTTTTACGTAACAAATTTAGAGAGATTTTTTTTATAGATCACGATTTACTAGATTTTCTATTTTATTAATTAATATGAATTCTTATTAACGTAAAATATTTATTAAGTTTTATATTTTTAAAAACTTAATTAACATTACTTTTTGTTAACGTAAAAGATTTAATAACTTTTTTATTTTTTAAACTTATTTAATATGACTTTTTATTAACGTAAAATATTAACTTTTTAAAATATTTTTTGGAGCTTCGTGAATTCTAGCGCTGACACGTGGCAATAAAGTCTCTCCTTTAATACTTATATAAGATAAGATATAAGATATAAGATAAGATTTACGAATGTTAAAAAATTTTTATTAAAATTCAACTATGCGCAATGTGCGGGTATTACACTAGTTAAAAATAAAAGTCACGGCCTATATATTTCGTAAATTCCAAAAATAATGATCAATGTAAAAACGAAATAATCACATTGTGAATCAATGTGCAATTGAAAACTCACATTGGATTCCAATTTAAAATGTTTTTTTTCCATATTGGTCTCCAATGTGAAAATGTAATTTCAACATTAACTTCAACCTGAAAATTAACTTCAACGTGAAAATAATATTTACTCATTGACTCCTAGCGTGAAAATGTTATTTCCACATTCTCAATGTCAACCATGCTCGATGTGTTCAATAATTCGACATAGCATTTTTTTGATTTTGTACATTTCAATCGTTTATTGATCAAATTTGTTGTCAAATAACATCGACTTATGAATTTCTAACGGGCTTCAAGCTTTAACTGATAAAACTAACAATTCAATGTTGAACAAAATTAAAAACTCATATATTAAACTAAACCCTAAATTTAAAAAAAAGGTTGTAGTTTGGTTTATATTTGATTTTTTTTCAAAATGTTGTCCATTAAAAAAACATAGATCGATCGATAATTGTAGATGTGTTTTGAACTCTGAGACGTTGAATATTACCAATATTTCAGCTAGAAAAGTAGAATTGAAGATCTGAGAGACTTGATAGAATAAAAGAGAGCACAAAAAAAGCAAACTGGGAGTAAATTGAAAATGAAAGGTTTTAAACATATTTTTCAATTTTCAATAAAATTAGAAATCGATCGGTAAAACAGTTCATTCAATTACCTAAAACCCATGTTCATATTTGGCTTTTTTATCAAACACCTTTTTACTTTTAAGTTTACATTTCAACCTTTGTTGTAACTTAAGAGAAAAATTCAATAGAGGAAAATGTTATTAAATGAAATCTAGGATATTTACATTAGATCAATTATTGGTGATCAAATAAAATGTGAGAATATCAAACAGAGTACATAACATTTGTTAAATGGAAATATAAAAAAAAGCGGACGAGTAATTATAAATTCATAAATAACGGGTGATTAGATGAAAATATAAAAAATAAAGATATAATCAAGAAAATAAATATATAAAAATCATTAAATGAAAAAAAATCCATATCCTTCAATTTTAAATCGGTTGCAGACGGTTGCAGACTTGGAGGTAAATATTAAACACTAGTGTATTACCGTGTTCTATACGGATGTTTTTTTATATATTACTAATAAAAATAATTCTTATATATTTGTAAATGTGTAATAAGATAATAAAATAAATATAAAAATTTAAATAACAAAAAAATAAATTTTATTTATATTTTTTTAATTATATAAATTTTAAAAATATTAATAAAATATCTAAAACATTATCCTATTTTTTAGAAGTTTTTAGATTAATTTATTTTGATAAATGGATTTAAAAACTACTTTTTAAAAAAGATTTTGGGACTGCGTTAAACCTGGTGGAGACACGTGGCTAAAATTGCTTCTGCTTTAATAGATACTAGTTTTTATACCCGTGCCTTGCACGGGTTAGATGATAATTGTGTGTCAAAATATTTTCTGATAATTCATTATATTGAGAATTGTCTTAATTGTTATGTGATACTTGTTGTAAGGTTGTATTTTTTCACATTATGAATGAGAATCAAGCAATAATTAAAATCCTACAATAACGATCGGGAAAGAGTATTCCGGGACAATATCTTAAGATACCCGAATGTCAAAGATAGTATCAATCCTAAAAAGAATTAGGTTTTATTAAATTAAATGTTACAGTACGTGATTTGGGTTAACGAATAGACGACACTATAAAATTGATAAGGTGACCGCACAAATTTATGCTAAGTATCAGTTCACGGGTTGTTTTATTATATAAGATAGATAAGAAATCATGCGTAAAACATATAGTAACAAAAACAGAAGTGTAAAACAAATCATAAAATTTATAATAATATTAAATAACAATATATTAAAATGTAAATGAAAGAGATTTATATAATATAAGTAGCATCTCAAATTGAAAATTTACAATATTAAAATAGTTAAATTTAAATAGTTAATTACCTGACAATTAATAAAACTAATAACATACGTTAAGTTATTCAAATAATAAATATTATTAAAAGAATTTTGTTTATAAAAAAAGTCCAAACAATAACAACTATCAATTAAACTCAAAATAATATCAACTTTGAAAATTATTGAAAATGATATATACAATCAACATATCTATAAAAAAAATAATATAACTTATTTTTCTGGATTAAGAAAATCTAATTCCAGTGATGATTGGACAACTAATTTTTTACATACCATTAAATTTTAAAAAAAAATTTAGGATTATGAGTGTAATGTGATTTATTTTTTTTAAATAAATTAGTATGTTAAAAGTCAATAAATTAATTAAAATATTTTTAATTTTTATTAAAAACTCAAAACTTTCTTCTTCTTTTTTCCGGAGTTTTTTTCCTGATTTTTTTGAATATTTTTGTGTAAATGACAAAAAATTTTATTAAAAATATTTTATTTATTTTTGTCGGTATTTTGTTTAAAAAATCAAAATTAATTTTTTGGGAAATCTTTTTCAATTTTTTTCCATATATTTTTAATATAAAATTCCTGAGTTTTTATACAAAATCATTTAAAAATATCTGAAATATTTTTCAAAAAAAATTAAGATCGATTTTTTTAAATGAAGAACACTTATTATAAAAAAAATATTTTTTTTAATTCTAAATTTTCTTTATTCTAAAAAAATGAAGAATTATTTTTGTTAATAGTTTTAAAAAAAATTATTTACACAAAAAAATAAAGTTTATAATTTTCAAAAAATAAACAAAGTTCAATCAAAATATAGAAATATAAATAAAAATATTAAGATATTTAAAATTTTAAATAAAAAATAAATTTATAAGTTATAAAAAACAATCAACGTTTGAAAATTATAATTAAAATAAGATTAATTTAAATTAAAGTTTATAAAATTTTGAAACAAAAATTTAACAGAAAATTAAAAAATATAAGTAACAAAATATTAAGATCTATAAAATTATATTGTAAATCTTAACTATTATAATTTTTAAATTAAAAATTATTAAAGGTCAATTAATAATATGAGGGACTAATTAAAAAAAATAGTTAGTAAAATATTTAAAATAAATTCGTAAATTAAGTATTTAAATAATTTGTTTTAACATGATGGGACATGAATTAACACGAAATTGACATGTATAAATTTAATGACGTAGATTTACCAAATTGTGCCACGTGTAAATTTAATGACGTGGAATTACGAGACTGTGCCATGTGTAAGTTCACGGGTTGCTTTAGTATATAGATAGACTAGTGTATTACCCGCACCTTGTGCGGGATTGAATTTAATATATTGTATATATTTATACATTATTATAAATATTTTTAAAGATAAGGAACCGATAAAGATATTATATTTATTATCGTGTGTTTTAGCTTTTGTTTAAAGTATTTTTCTCTTAAAATAGTTCTAGTTTTATAAATGGACTGGGGACGTGGTGAGTAATTAAGTATGAGGTTTTTTATATTCATTCTAATTCGAAAGATCCTTTTCAAGTTTGATTATTAATGGTGATTTCGAGTAAAGTTTAAAGAATGGATAAATATATAAATTAATGTTGATCATGAGTATTGAAGATGACGTGCATATCCAATTGACCACTAAAATACATTTGCTAACTTAGTACTTACAAATATTTAAACGAAGGAAATAGGACTAAAATAAACTATTTCAAAAATTAAAAACATAACAACTTTTACTTTCATAAATAATGGTGTTGTTGCCATCCAAAGGCACGTTTATATTCACCCTCACACACTCTATTTCCCTTTGATTTATAAATTGATTTTACATGAACATAAATTAAAAAATAATAACAACAAAAGATATGGGTGAGAATGAATTTTGAAATCTAAGAAATCGGTAATTCAAAGATACCGAAAGTTAAAAAAACTTATTTAAATAATTTTAGACATAAAATGTATTTCTTGCTTAATAATACAACTTGTAACCGAAAAATATCGGTGATATGTGTTGATTTATACATGGATTTTAGGTAATGGAAAATTAAAAGGATTAAAAAACGAAAGATAAATTGGTTTATGAAATTTAAGATTTAAGATATTAAAATGTAAATATAATATTTGAAAAAAATTGATAAAATTTAAATTTTGTATTAAGACATGCTTTGAAAAATGAAATTACAAAATATGAATGTTAAGAATAGTCGATCAATGTGTAAAACACTAATTATAAAATAATAATCATTAATTAGGTAGAATAGTTTAAACTTTAAAGGCAATGAAAATAAGGATCGGTGAGATTTTTATACCAAAATCTAGTAGAAGTACATATTATAAATGTAACACCCCAAATTCGTAGGACTCGGAGTGCTACTGGCCTAGGATCTCACAATGGATCCTGATCCTAGCCTGACAACAAATTCACTGAATCTTACAACAAGGCACCGATAGATTAAATACAAAACATCAAACTGTTATAAAAATATCAAAAGGTTTATACAACGATGCTGAGTACAAACATAACATAACGTATATACATAGTCAAATAACCCGTAACCCACGAGTACGACCCCAGTGTACGGAGCCCTCAGCAGATCACCTGCTCTGTATCACTCTGCAGTTCTCCTAACCTGCAAAGTCTACAACACGGTATGAAACCGTTAGCTAACTATACACATATATAAGAAGATGCGGGAGCACAAACACACATCATGAAAACATAAACACCACAACATGATATCACGCATTTACCCGGTTTATTATCTGTATTATAAGTCCAGTCACTCCATCATATAAATATCTGAATATGAATATAGTGACACGAGGAATATAACCCTCGCCTCTCGGTGGTAATGCCAGCTGGGGTGGTCAATCGGGACGATTCCTCCGTGTACCCGAGGGAATGGAGACAGTGCCCGTACCGTTTACCAAATCTGGATGCTCCGCAGAGAACCTCCCAGTCTCCCAGAGGGATGAGTGGGCAAGGTTATCACAGCCCTACAATGGGCGCGCAATAGACCATAGGTCGGTAATAACAATATCATATGCAAGCAAGTATAACATACACCACCCATGCATACATCCTCATATAAGGATAACAGCTAAGTAAGTCCTATGGACTTACCTCCACCTCGGGAGTCTCAGACTCAAACTCAAACGGCTCCGCTCTGGAGATCAATACAGCCTAAACAAGGTATAACACATATATCACACTCATATCCATAACAGGGGTCACACCTAGACCCAAGGGATCCATAAGGATCATATTCCAACTCGTAAACCTCAAAGCCGTAACCGGTATAAACGATATTGTACTCAACCTCATTCTATCCTCATACTCGTACCTAGTATGCTACTACCGCTCATACTAGGAAAGGAAAGGATCTACCTAACTCTAGGTAGAACCGGAACAAGACGCACCTGCGTGAAGGAGAGACGCATGGGCGGAACACAGGCGACCGCAGGCGCGGCGACACTCATCCGCGGGGGCGGTGACACGGGCCCCTGGCAACGCTGGCACGGCGTAGGTGCTGCGACACAGGTGCCGCAGGGGCGGTGACTTCTGGCCGCGGGGGCGGCGACAACGCAAGAAGTTATCCCGCGGCTTCTCTTCGGCTCTTCTCGTGATCAAATCACGTCTTCACTCATCCAAAGTTACATACAAGTATATACATACAAGTATATACATACATAAACCCACGTCAATACACACCTATACATGCATCTAAACCTAAGCTAAAGAGATTGAATCCAAGGGAAGGAAGGAAAGAAAGAAAGAAAGGAGAAGCAAGCACTTACCACTCTTGTGGTCCTAAGCTGCAGGGAAGATCAACACACACCAAGGCTGGCTTCCAAGCTCAGCATACTCACAATCATCAACCACAAAAGCCACAACACACCCAAAACCCAAACTAACTCTTCCTAACCAAGAACAATATCAAGAGGGAACAAGGGAGAAGCAAGGAGGACGTAGGAAGCTGGATAGGGAAGTGAGGAAAAGCCCTTGATCAGCTAAGGCATGAAATAAAGAAAGCAAAGAGTAAAGCACGGGTCAAAGGTCAAATAAACCGGCTGCAGCCGCCGGAAACCGCAGGGGCGGCAGCCAGGACCGCAGGGGCGGGAAGCCGCAGGGGCGACACCAAGTGCCCGCGGGTGCGGCTGGCCGATCTCGGCCCAAAGCCAATCTCGGCTATGGTCCGATCTCGGTCCGAAAGAATAGGGGTCTCACAATAAATATGTTAAAATAATGTATACATTATATTATATTTAGGGTAAAATACGAAGTCATAAATTTCTTCAAACAAATGCAAGTAGTTGAAACTGTGAGAGCCCTTTTTCTTTCGGACCGAGTCTTGGTCCTTAGCCGAGTTTGGCTTGACCGAGATTGGCCTTACCGCACCCGCGGGCCTGACTGCCGCCCCTGCGGGTTTTCGCCCCTACGGCTCATGGAACCGCCCCTGCGGTTTCCGGCGGCTGCAGCCGGTTTTGTTGACTCCCTTGACCGTGCTTTACCTTTCACCCTTACTCCTTCGTTTTACCTTGCTGAGCAAGGGTTCCATTTCATTCCATGTTCCAGCTTTCCTCACGTCCTTCTTGCTTCTCCTTCACCTTCTTTGATCTTGTTCTTGATTCTCCTTGGTTTTGGAAGAGATTTGTTGTGGCTTTGATGATGATGATGCTTTTGATGAGTGCTGCTGTGCTTGGAAGCCAGTAAGAGTGTTGGTGATCAACTCCCTAGCTAACCACAACTGTGGTAAGCTTCCTATTCTTTGTTCTTCTTCTCTTTGCTTGATTCTTCCTTTCTTTAGCTTAGGATTAGATGCTTGATCATAGGGTGATGTTAACTTGTGTATATATATGTATGGATGGGAATCTGGAAGAGAGGAGACGTGATTTAATCACGTGAAGAGTGAAAGACAACTCGCGGGGTTTCGCTCTGCACTGTCGCCGCCCTCGCGCCTGGAAACCACCGCCCCTGCGGAAGCCGTGCCGCAGTGCCCGCGCCAGCGTCAGTGCCTTGCCTGCGTCGCCTGCATACCTTGTCACCGCCCCTGCGGCTGCTCCCTGCCGCGTCTGCGGGTTATCCATTCCGCCCCTGCGTCCCTTGATCACGCAGGTGCGTCTTGTCCCGAGACTACCCATAGTTGGGTAGCTCCTTTCCTTTCCTAGTATGAGGGAACTAGTACCATGCTAGGTATCGGTTTATGATGAGTATGATATAGATATGCCGGTTACGGCCTTGAGGTTACGAGTTGGATATGATCCTTATGGATCCCTTGGGTCTAGGTGTGACCCCTTTGTGTGATAGGAGTTTGATATATATATATATGTATGCCTTGTATAGGCCGTGTTGTCCTCCAGTTTGGAGTGGACCAGTCGGAGAGTTGATCGTACTTGAGTTACTCCTGAGATTAAGGTAAGTCCATAGGACTTACTTAGCTACTATCCTTATATTGGATGTATACTTGAGTGGTGTGTGTTATTATGGTCACCAACCTATGTTATATTGACCGCCCATTGTAGTGGCCGTGATAACCTTTCCCTTTCATCCCGTAGTGGAGTTTGGGAGGTTCTCTGTAGTCAGGCCAGATCTGGTATACGGGAAGGACCCTCACCACTCCCATAGGGTACACGGGAGGTGTGTTGATACTACTCCAGCTGGCTAGAGCACTCAGAGGCGGGGATTATATTCCTCGTGTCACATATCTTCATATACATCTATTTATACGATTGAGTGATTTAACTTATTAAAGATAATAAACCGGGTAAATGTGTGATATCATGATGATGTGTTATGATTATTGATGTGTGATTGTGCTCTAGCATCTTCTTATATATGTGTATGGTTAGCTAACGGTTTTATACCGTGTTGTAGATCCTTTGCAGGTTAGGAGAGCTGCAGAGTGATCTAGAGGGGTGATCTGCTGAGAGTTCCGTACACTGGGCGTATTCGTGGAATATGGGTTATTTACGTTGTACGGATTCATGTTTTGACTTTGTACTCAACAGTACCTTGTATCACCTTTTTGATATATATATATATATATATATATATATATATATATATATATATATATATATATATATATATCAGTTTTATGTTTTGTTTTAATCTATTGGTGCCTTATTGTAAGATTCAGTGAATTTGTTGTCAGGCTAAGGTCAGGATCCATTGTGAGATCCTAGCCCAGTAGGACTCCGAATCCTACAGATTTGAGGTGTTACAAAAACTAACAATTTACAATTGACAGCACAATAATGTTTCATCCATGGCATCATGTCTTCTATCTATGTCCTTTGGAGATTCAGCGTATATGTGTGAGGCGGCGGCTTGACATCTTCCTCCTCATTCATGTTATTGGTGCAAATAAGCAATTAGATCGATGTCGTTGTAAACTTCAATATAGTCAAATGAATTAGAGTTCCAGTGTTGCATGCATATACAATAATTTTCATAGTAGAACAATAAATTGGATATGCAAAGACAAATAATATAGCAAAAAGTCAAACAAAAATAAGCATCTAAGACTTGCATATGCAAAGGAGGAATGAGACGTGACCTCTCGGCGGTGAATGGAACAAAACGTGAGCTTCCGGTGGCAGTGAAGAGATGAAACGTGCCTTTTAAAAATGATTTGATAGAAGATATTTATATATAGAGGGAATTTTCATATTGTCATCCATATAGCAAGATTTGGATAAGTAGAGATTTTGATACGAAGATATTTAAGATTTATTTTAGTAATTTTTTTATTAGGATATATCAAATTTTGTTAAAAAGATAAAATCTAAACAATTGGATATTATAACAAAATTTTGTTGGCTTAATAATCCGATAAAATTTTAAAATCGGAGTGGTTCGGTTACATAATTTAATATATTTTTTAAAATTTAAATATGTTAAATTATTTATTTAAATTAAAAGTGTTGAATTGTCAACATGCTAGTCGGTTAACAAATCTATTTTTAACAAAATCCATGAATATTCGCTTTTAAATCTCCAATTTTAAAGTATATTTCAGATTTATTTTTCAATAAATTTTGTAAAAAGAATAAAATCTAAACAATACGTTTTTTAAAGAAATTTGTAACAACCTACTAATATATATATAAAAAAGAGATCTTCCGTTAAAAAATAAATATGTTGTTAACAATATTATCTAAATTTTTAAACCTAATTGACTTGCTGACTCTTGATTTTAAATATTAATTTAAATTGCATATTTAAAAAGATTTTAGCGGACGGAATCTGATGACAACACGTGGCAATAAACATAAATAGATCTTTTTATTATTTCAAGTACCAAATCTACGTAACAAATTATATAACAAATTTCAAGTAACATATTTAAAATAACAAAACATAAAAGATCTTTTTATTATTTCAAGTACCAAATCTACGTAACAAATTCTTTGCTGATAAATTTTGAACCCAATTTAACAAAATACAGATTACAAACTCTTTTTATTATTTTGTTACATGATTTGTTTTGTTTTTTAAAAATTTTCAAATAAAAAATCTTGATTTAAATACGTATTTAAGATATTTTTTTACGGGCGGAAATTTCTGGCGGCGACACGTGGTAAAAAGTGCGTCCGCTTTAATATAGATAAGATAAGATGATAAGAAGAAAAATTGACTAATTTCATTTTATTTGGTTAAAAATTTAATTGGGTTAAATGGGAGAGTAGGCCCTTTTTGTATAAATGAACACTAAGTAGGCTTCTTTTCATACCAATGGACAAATTAGGCCTTATTTACCAATTAAATTAAAGGGCAAATTAGGAATATGAAATTACTTAAGCCCAATTGGTTTAATGAAAGCCCAAGTTTAAGCCGAATTGTTTTAATAAAGGCCCAAATGTTTTAATAAAAGTCTAAGTCTAATTGGTTTAATAAAGGTCCAAGTGTTTTAATAAAAGCTCAAACTCAATTGGTTTAATGAAAACCCAATTGTTTTAATAAAGGTTACGCCCAATACACAAGCTTCGGACAGGACCCGATACACAAGCTTCGGACAGGGCCCGATACACAAGCATTGGACACGGCCAAATACACAAGCTTCAGACAGGGCCCGATACACAAGCTTCGGACAAGGCCCGATACACAAGCTTCGGACAGGGCCCGATACACAAGCTTCGGACAGGGCCCGATACACAAGGTTCGGACAGGGCCCTATACACAAGCTTCAGACAGGGCCCAATACACAAGGTTCGGATAGGGCCCAATACACAAGTTTCGGACAATGCCCAATACACAAGCTTCGGACAGGGCCCAATACACAAGCGTTGGACATGCCCAATACACAAGCATCGGACAGGCCCCAATACTCAAGCTTCGGACAGGGCCCAATACACAAGCTTCGGACAGGGCCTAATACACAAGCTTCGGACAGGCCCCAATACACAAGCATCGGACTGGCCCCAATACACAAGCATCGGACTGGCCTCAATACACACCGTGCCCGGATCCAATACACAACGCCCGGATCCAATACACAAGCCCACGCCAGGGTCCAATACACAAGCCCGCGTCAGGGTCCAATACACAAGCCCGCGCTAGGGCTCAATACACAAGCATAGGACAGGGCCCAATACACAAGCATAGGACATAACCCAATACACAAGCATAGGACATGGCCCAATACATAAGCATAGGACAAGGCCTAATACACAAGCATACACCTAGGCCCAATACACAAGCCTATGTCCGGGCCCAATATACAAGCATAGGATAGGGCCCAATACACAAGCCTATGCCCGGACCCAATACAAAATATTAATAAATCTTATAGTTATTGGGCCCAATATACAAGCATAGGACTAGTTGAACTTGTGTATTCCATTATTGTTTTTTGTAATGTTATACTTAAAACCGAATGTTAATACACAATATTGATACACAATTTCAAATACACACTTCCGCCGTTTACAAAAGTATGTCGTTTACACAAGATCAGGTTACACAAGTCTAAGCTTCAAATACACACTTTCGTCGTTTACAAAAGCCCGTCGTTTACACAAGATCAAACTTATACAAGTCTAAGCTCAATCGAGTTACACAAACCCATTCAAGTTACACAAGTTCAAAACAATCGAGATACACAAATTCAAGCGCAATCAAGTAAAAAATGTTTGACTATAACAGGTTTAGATATTCATATTGCTAAAGATCATTATCATATGCCAACTAAGCAAGACCATGCAAATTATATGAACCCTACGGATAGTTTTTCACAAACAAACTTCTAGTGTAATTTGCAAATTTATATAAAAGTAGATGGACAATGCTCAATACGCTACTTGAAAACCAGTATTAACTAAAACCACTAAACACTAGTACCTCTAGATATTGTTAATTAAGTCAAAAGCACAATAATATTTTACAGAAATGCAAATCAGTGTCGCAGTCAGTATGAACAATTCAGAACTAGAGTCTAAGCATGAATGAGATAGCCAAGTTGGTTTTCCCTTGTCATGCTTTTTGTTGTTCCTATGCGACCGATTGTTCCTCTTTGGTAGATGTGACACTGAGGACGGTAGAAGATCGTACACCTCAGGATCTCATGACACACTCACCTTCCTTAAAGGATTCCCAATTGGTTGGTCACCAACCTCTTCCTTCACGAATTGGTCAGATATCAACACCTCCTCCTTAATCTACAAGGTATTAATGCAAGTACAAACTATTAGTTTTTATGCATAAATAGTTTTTGGGTGTAGAGAAGCTAAATAACTTCAATGGTTTGATCACAAAAGAATAAGGAAGAAACTTCACTTGGGTACATTGATATTGGTATAATTACTAATTAGAAATCGGTACTTTGTCATTTAACGTTAAATTTTGCTATCAATTAAGTATTAACTAAAAAATGCTACTTGATTAGATTCAATGTGCAGATGATTAAAAAAAGCTTACATGGAGGCAACATGTTATGACTTGCTATCAATTAAGTATCAACTGAAAAATGCTACTTGATTAGATTCAATGTGCAGATGATTAAAAAAAGCTTACATGGAGGCAACATGTTATGACTTGCAGTAAAGCTAAAGGTGAAGCAATTTCAAACGTTAATAAAGCCTAACAAGGTTAGAGGTTGTAACTTCAATACTACAAAGTTTAAACACCAAGGTAGAAGTATACTACTTCCCAAATGGAATGGCATCGATCAATCTTTCTTTCTAAGCTTACAAAATCCACACATCTTTCTTTCTAATAAAATATCTATCATCTTTTTTTATCTAATACAAAATCTACCCATCTTTCTAATACAAACCTTAATGTGTAGGGATCCACTGTTTCAATTGACTCCTCAAACTCTCAACAAGTCCAAATTCCAACAAGCTCTCCCTATTCTCTGACTTATGACAGATAAAAGAGAGATATGTATATGTATTTGCCAATAATATGATACATAACTAAACCCTTACCCTAGATATGGAAAAATTGGATCAAAGCCAAAGCTGGATAGACTAACCAGAGTTAAATTAAACTAAATAAAAGCAGATAGAGGAAACTAAACCTTGAGGTCAATGTTATTACGAGAACGGAGGATGATCTTGAAGTCGGGATCTCTAATGATGAGCTTCCAATTGCCGACACCATGCTCTTCGATCCCCTGGTTCCTTGGCCACTGTAACGCCCCCAAAATGGGATAGACGTCACAGCGCCAGGAGCCCCCGACAAGGACTCCCTCAGGCTGAATGAATAAGACATATCTGAATAAAATGTAAACCATGAGCGGCCTTGACTTGCCAATAAGAAGGGCAAGATAAACCAAAAGACGTCCCTTGACGTCTGTAACATCCCGAATCCGTAGGACTCGAGGCGCTACTGGGCTAGGATCTCACAATGGATCCTGACCCTAGCCTGACAACAACTTCACTGAATCTTACAACAAGGCACCAATAGATTAAAACAAAACATAAAAACTGATATATATATATATATATATATATATATATATATATATATATATATATATATATATATACATGTCAAAAGGATGATACAGAGTACTGCTGAGTACAAAGTCAAACTGAAATCCGTACAATAATGATAAACCCAAAATCCCACGAATACGCCCTGTGTACGGAACCCTCAACAGATCACCCCTCTGGATCACTCTGCAGCTCTCCTAACCTGCAAAGGATCTACAACATGGTATAAAACCGTTAGTTAACTATACACATATATAAGAAGATGCTAGAGCACAAACACACATTAATAATATTAACGCATCATCATGATATCACACATTTACCCGGTTTATTATCTTTAATAAGTTAAATCACTCAATCGTATAAATAGATGTATATGAAGATAGGTGACACGAGGAATATAATCCCTGCCTCTGAGTGCTCTAGCCAGCTGGAGTAGTATCAGCACACCTCCCGTGTACCCTATGGGAGTGGTGAGGGTCCTTCCTTTATACCAGATCTGGCCTGACTACAGAGAACCTCCCAGACTCCACTACGGGATGAAAGGGAAAGGTTATCACGGCCACTACAATGGGCGATCACTATAACATAGGTCGGTGACCATAATAACACATGCTATAAAGCATATAACACACACACCACTCAAGCATACATCCAATATAAGGATAGTAGCTAAGTAAGTCCTATGGACTTACCTCAATCTCAGAAGTAAATCGCTACGAACAACTCTCAGAAACGTCCACTTCAAACTGGAGGACAACACAACCTATACAAGGCACACATAGATATATCAAACTCCTATCACACAAAGGGGTCACACCTAGACCCAAGGGATCCATAAGGATCATATCCAACTCGTAACCTCAAGGCCGTAACCGGCATATCTATATCATACTCATCATAAACAGATACCTAGCATGGTACTAAGTTCCTCATACTAGAAAGGAAAGGAACTACCTAACTATAGGTAGTCCCGGGACAAGACGCACCTGCGTGAACTAAGGACGCAAGGGCGGAAGAGATCACCCGGGGCGTGGCAGGTAGAAGCCGCAGGGGCGGTGACAAGGTTGCAGGCTAACACAGGCACGGAGCTGGCGCGGGCGTGATGGCACGGTCTCCGCAGGGGCGGCGGTTTCCAGGCGCGGGGGCGGCGACAGTGCAGAATGCAATCTCGCGGCTCTTCTTGAGCTCTTCACGTGATCAACTCACGTCTTCTCTCCATCACAATCACACACAAGCCATAACATACACATTCAGACATCACCCTACCATTCATACAACTAATCCTAAGCTAAAGAGATTGAATCAAAGAAAAGAGAAGAAGAACAAAGAGTAGGGAGCTTACCACAACTGTGGTTAGCTAAATGAATGATCACGACGCTCTTACTGGCTTCCAAGCACAACAACACTCATCAAAAGAATCATCATCATCAAAGCCACAACAAATCTCTTCCAAAACCAAGGAGAAACAAGAACACGATCAAAGAAGATGAAGGAGAAGCAAGAAGGACGTGAGGGAAGCTGGAACATGGAATGAAATGGAACCCTTGCTCAGCAAGGTAAAACGAAGAAGTAAGGGTGAAAGGTAAAGCACGGTCAAAAGAGTCAACAAAGCCGGTTGCAGCCGCCTGAAACCGTAGGGGCGGTTCCATGAGCCGTAGGGGCAGGAACCCGCAGGGGCGGCAGTCAGGCCCGCGGGTGCGGTAAGGCCAATCTCGGCCAAGCCAAACTCGGCTAAGGACCAAGACTCGGTCCGAAAGAAAAGGGCTCTCACAACGTCAACCACAAAGGGGTTCCAAAGCACGCAATAACAATGACCATGAATGGTCAAACTCGGGGTCAATAAAAATCAAAGTGGTGAAACATGAACCAACCCACAAACAATAAAGCGGAAAGTTAGGAACAAGTCCTTTAGAAACCAACCGCCCCAAGTTCAACCAATACGACTCTCACTAGGGTTTATGACCTCCATGCTCCTGAACTGTTCCTGTACCTGATCATGTCAAAGACATAACCAGCCCCACCGTGGTGGGGTTAGTCGTCCACATAGACTAAGCCAATACATAAGCAGGGTAATATATATGATCAAGATATGAGAATAAGCATACATGACATGACATGATCTTAGAATTACTCAAGGAATTGAAATAACATCATGCAACTTAATCATCATCAATCTCAAAAGATCATGTCAATTATTCACTATTCATGTCAATGATTCATGCTTCAAAATTATCAATACTTAGAATAATTAAAATCATCATGGCTCAAATACTCAATATATATGAATATACATCATGCATCTATAACGTTATAAGTCTTAAAAGATCATTTCAAACATATCATGAAATCTCAAGTCAACTTGAAAGGTTCCAAACCGATAACATATCTCAAAAGAATACTCATAGACCATTTCAAACTAATTCCCCTCAATATAATCTCAATACTCGTTAATCCAGATCAACAACCCATAGTCCAATTCATTATTTCATGAACTATGTCACCTACTCATAACCCAACTCAACCGGTATAACATATCTAAAGGCCAATCGACAGAAATGGGGTAACAAGGTATATGCTTGCCCCTTCCTCAAATCATCATAAGAACAATCCAAATCACAATATCAAACATTGCTCGAGCAATTTTTATTTTAAAACTATTTTCAAAAACAATTTAATAAGTGCTAATTTAGCAAAGGTTCAAGCCTATTTCTTGAACACGATTTATAAAATGCTATATTTAGCGAATGTTCAAGCCTATTTCTTGAACACGAAGGTACCTCCTAAACCCCTACCACGGGATGGACATAGTAAACACGGATCAGGTGAATCCTCGCCATCCACTAAGGTCGGGCACAACCATCGGCCCGCTCAAACCGCATACCACTGGTAATCTTGGTCCGCCCTAACCGAGGAGTGAATAAGAATCATGAAAACGGTATACCGACAACAATGTCGTCATGGTCATAGACCACATAAGAAAAACAATGGCAATTGCCCGCTATGGTCATAGACCAAATCATCTCACATATATAAATGGCAAAAGCCGATTAGGTCAAAGGCCAAGTCATCTCAAATCCACAATATCCTAACCGGTTCCATTTCTAAACTATTTCGATAACACCTCTTTTACTAATCTCAATCAATTATCATGTAATCCCAAGGCTTCTAAAACCGACTCCTCAAATCATAACATACCCATAACTTAAGTAATATCACACATTCCCCATGGAATCCAAGATCATTCGTCTCTAGATATCACAACATATATATTTATATACTTATCATGCTCATCATGCCAAAACGTAATTTAAGACATCCCAACCATACATGCAATAGCATGAAAGCTTAAACTTAATCATGCTCATCATGCCAAGACCAAATCAAAATTTAAAACATCTCATTCATACATGCGGTATCATGAAGGCTTAAATTTAATCATGCTCATCATATCAAATCATAATTTAAAACAACGAAATCATACATGCAGTATCATGAAGAGTTAAACTTAATGATGCTCGTCATGCTAGATCAAAATTAGAACATCTCAATCATACATGTAATATCATGAAGGCTTAAACTTAATCACGCTCATATACAAAAGCTCACAAGTACTTGCCTCGATAAACGCTCACTTAACGCCTCAAAGCCAAAACAACAACATCAACTAGAACTCGTCAACAACCTAAACAAGCAAGAGGTCACACAATCAACACATACTATATTTTTATAAAATCACAACACCGTCTAATAGGTGTAAGAGTGACTTACCTATTTCCCAACTCGAGTTTGGGTTGCACTTCACTTAGGGTTTGTCCTTAACCCGTTATCCAACGAGTATGTACCTAGAATATCCAACTAGGCATATTAAGTTCATATTCCAACTTATACTTAACATGCAAGTAACCATTCCAAGGCTTGGAGAATACTCATGTAGCATCGTCGTAACGAAAGTCAATCGACGTTTGTTTAACTTTGACTTGAGCTAAATCCTTCCCGAGTGTAAAACCCGGACCTAAACAACACAACTAAGCAAGTTTAACTCTAAAAGCTAAACTTGGGTCATAAAACGCAATATAAATAAATATGGGTTAAAACCCGTATTTAAAACTAGGATTAAAATTCGTAAATATTATTTCCGGACAAAAATATGCAAAACTATAAATCTGGGCCATTTTGGTAAATTAAACTATGGGTTAATGTAACACCCCAAATCCGTAGGACTCGGAGTGCTACTGGGCTAGGATCTCACAATGGATCCTGACCCTAGCCTGACAACAAGTTCACTGAATCTTACAACAAGGCACCGATAGATTAAATACAAAACATCAAACTGTTATAAAAATATCAAAAGGTTTACACAAGTACTGCTGAGTACAATTAAAACATAACCTATACATGATCACAAAAATCCCATATCCCACGAGAACGACCCAGTGTACGGAGCCCTCAGCAGATCACCCACTCTAGATCACTCTGCAGTTCTCCTAACCTGCAAAGTCTACAACACGGTATGAAACCGTTAGCTAACCATACACATATATATAGGAAGATACATAAGCACAATCACATGTCATAAAAACATAAACACCACAACATGATATCACGCATTTACCCGGTTTATTATTTGTATATAAGTCCAATCACTCCATCATATAAATATCTGAATATGAATATAGGTGACACGAGGAATATAACCCTCGCCTCTTGGTGGTAATGCCAGTTGGAGTGGTCAATCGGGACGACTCCTCCGTGTACCCTGAGGGAATGGAGACAGTGCCCGTACCGTTTACCAGATCTGGATGCTCCGCAGAGAACCTCCCAGTCTCCCAGAGGGATGGGTGGGCAAGGTTGTGACAACCCTACAATGGGCGCACAATAGACCATAGGTCGGTAATAACAATATCATATGCAAGCAATTATAACATACACCACCCATGCATACATCCTCATATAAGGATAGCAGCTAAGTAAGTCCTATGGACTTACCTCAACCTCGGGAGTCTCAAACTTAAACTCAAACGGCTCCGCTCTGGAGATCAATACAACTTAAACAAGGTATAACACATATATCACACTCATATCCATAACAGGGGTCACACCTAGACCCAAGGGATCCATAAGGATCATATTCCAAATCGTAAACCTCAAAGCCGCAACCGGCATAAACGATACCATACTCAACCTCACTCTAACCTTATACTCGTACCTAGCATGCTACTAACGCTCATACTAGGAAAGGAAAGGATCTACCTAACTTTAGGTAGAACCGGAACAAAACGCACCTGCGTGACACAAGGGACGCAGGGGCGGAAGGCAGGTACCGCGGGCGCGGCGGGACGTAGCCGCGGGGGCGGTGACAAAGAACGCTGGCAAACGCAGGCACGCCGTTGGCACGACGCAGGCGCTGCGACACGGTAGCCGCGGGGGCGGCAACAACGCAGGAAACGATTCTGCGATTTCTCCTCAGCTCTTCACGTGATCACACACGTCTTCTCTCATCCAGGTTCAAACACATACATATACATATACATACACATACAAACATCAATACACACCTATACATGCATCTAAACCTAAGCTAAGAGGTTGAATCCAAGGAAAGAAAGAAGAAGAAGCAAGATTGCTTACCACTCTTGTGGTCCTCGCTGCAGCAAAGAGCTCACACACCTCCAAGCTGGCTTCCAAGCTCAGCATGCACACAATCAACAACAACAACAACAACAACCACTACTCACACAAAAACTCAAGCGAAACTCCTTCAAAACCAAGATCAAGGTCAAAGGGAAGCAAGGGAAGCTAGGGACGTGGGAAGCTGGAAGGAAAGTGAAGAAAAAGCCCTTGATCAGCCCAGACAAATATTAAGGAAGGTAAAGAGTAAAGCACGGGTCAAAGAGTCAAAGAAGACGGCTGCAGCCGCCGGAAACCGCAGGGGCGGCAGCCAGGGTCGTAGGAGCGGAAACCCGCAGGGGCGGCACCCCCATCCGCGGGTGCGGCTAAGCCACAACTCGGTCAAAACTAGTCTCGGCTAAAGATCAAACTCGGTCCAAGAACTAAGGCTCTTACACCTCACCCCCCTAAAAACAAGTTTCGTCCCGAAACTTGTACAAACTCCCAAAGCACTCAGACTCAAAACCGGGATACACTCTCTCCATCGGAGGTATCATATTGTAATAACCGGAAAAATTTTGGGGTTTAAATTAATTAATTTAATTAGAATTTTTATTTCGTTCCTTGAACCGAATCAGAACTGGATCGATCGGTTCACCAAACCAAGGGCTCGACCGGTTTAAGTGCTTAAATGATCTAATATTAATCTACGTCTTTCCCTTGCCTTTCCACCAATCTGCTCCCACGTGGTATCCCAATTATCAGCCCAATAAAATCTGACAAGTCAACGAGAAATGGGCTTCTTTTTGGTACTGGGCTACTTTGACGCAAGGCTGGAGTGGGTCAAGCAAGAGACGGCTATCTTCTTCCACGGCCGGTCTTCTTCTTCCCCAACAATAAAGGCGTTCCACACTCTTAATGGGCCTTTACTCCGAACGTTGAGAGAGCTTTGAACACGGTAGGACGTTACCGTCCGTTCCTTGACCGCAACCTACACAGTCAGCCTCATACCACGCTCCACTCTTCCCTGCTAACCCGTTGCACCACCAATCTGCAAAACCTCTGCACGTTCTCGCCGGAAATCGCGACACCACTCCCCGTCCTCAACCCCGCTTCTCCGTTGATCTGCACGAAGTAGCCCCGCCTTCTCGACCCACATGCTGCTACCGCCCCTCTCTCACTCTCTGCCTCCCTCGTGCTCTTCCTCTGTCAAACAGTCCTTGCCACTGCACCCCAGTACCTCGTGAACTTCCATCTTCTCGTGACATTTGTGGGCGTCAATCATAACTACAGACGAGGACTCCGGGAAGGAAAATCGAGAGTGTCCAATCATAAACCACCGAAAGCGACCCAACATTACCGGCGTTCCCTTTCCCATCGTGGCTCGAGTTTGCCGAAGGAGTGCAGACCATTACCCCGCCTTTTGGGTACGAGCCGCCGACGCAGGGAGCACACCGGACAAGTACCGTCTTCGAACCACGGTGAGTCGATCCCTACACTTGTTGGGCTATTGGTTGTTCATTTTTGTTGATTGAGCCGTCAAACGAAAATCAGCCGAGATATGTCATTGTTGTGTATTACTGAAATGTTTGCCTGCCTGCCGTGAGCAGAGATCGAACCAAGCACCACAAAGTATAGAATCGATGAGTGGTGTGTTGCTGCTCCAAGGAACCGAACTTCCGACCACCTGACATCATCGTGGACCGTTAGGTTGCGATCCATTTCTTTCCGGTTAGACCCGAATTCAAGTATTTTTTTTCCGGTTAAATTAATTCGTAGAATTAAATAAGAAAGTATAATATAATTAATCTTTATGAGCGTGAGATTGTAGTCATAGTTAATTGACGGAATGATTGGAATAATTGCTGGTAAGTATCCAAGTAGGAACCGGAATGAGAATAAGGAAGGGTCGAACGAGTGTTAACATGAGATTAGTGATGCCTTCCGAGTTAGGTATATTTAAAGGGAATAATTATAAAATGGATTAGAGAACGTTAATGGACGTGTAGGTCCCCGAACCGAAATGTTGAAAGAATTCAGGGTATTGAGTCTAGACGTCATACCCTGATTGTGAGAATGATAAGTTGTATGAAATTAAGATTGGACTTATTCTAAGAATGAATAATTTAATGATCAGGATAATCGGATCTTTTGCTGGCGAGATCGCGAGACCTTGAGACCAGTACTGATAAGGTGAGTTCGTAGGACTCACTTAGCTACCTTTTTAATACCGAGTGTGCACTAGGGTAGTGTGTGTTATTATTGTGAAACGAAAATGAACGAACTAGATCACCGTCTTTTATTTATAAGAGAGGCACAAGTGTATGATAACGTGCCGTAACCGTCGGTCCGGGCCGATGGTGTCGGAGGATTGCCCTGCGACCAGTTCAGTAGTGTATACGGGGCAGATGCATCAAAACTAGTCCTACTGATAAACGGGGACGGGGGCAAGAGTCGGGAGACTCTTGTGTTACAAGTTAAGTTGGAAAATAGAATGACTCGATTCACGTAATGAAAGATAATAAACCGGGACATTGTGTGTTGCATACTGATTGATTTACAATACTTCCTTATGTGTGTGTGCGCTTTAGTGACCTTAGTATTAGAATTGTAGCTAACGGTTTTACCGTGTTGTTAGGTATTTGCAGGATAGATCTCTACCGAGAAATCGGAAGTGGAGTGGCCAGCCGGGTTTCCGTACTAGGAGTTGGGTGTTGGGTTGATATATATTATGTTTATGCATTTTATTACAGTAGAGTTATTTAATTACCAGTTGGCTGATGTACGAGTCAGAGTCTGTCTGAGTTATATACTTATTTGTGAAATGATTTAATTTAAAATATTTGTGCCTTGTTGCAAGATCCGACGTTATTGACGTCAACCTAAGGCCGGGACCCACTGTGAGGTCCTAGCCAGTAACGCTCCGAGTTCCCAGAATTCGGGGTTTTACACATATCTCGTACATAAGGTATCAACTCATGTGACACTATACCTTAAAAGATCACACTATTGTCCGGGGCATAGAGGGACATCTCTAGCCAAACCATCATCGGGGCATGGAGAAGACATCTCCATCCAAACTATGTCCATCAAAATAGCATGGAGGTAGGAACCATCTCCAGCTATCCCTAACCGTCGTATCACAATAGCATGGAGGTAAGAACCATCTCCAGCTATACCTAACAGTCGTACTAGCACAACAAGATCTAGTAAGATCATAAACACATCATAGCTAGCACGAAAATAAATATAGCATAGCATGTCAGCACATAAGCACGTAATCATATCGCTCCACAGGCTAGTCCTAAGACTTACTCCTGGATCCTATAGGTATATCTTTCCTCGCCTATAACTCTGGATAGTTCCTCTGGATACTATCCCCAGTCTCTCCCGTAATCTCATCGGGTTCTCGTCTCAACCACTGTATCCTCAACACAGGTTTGTTCTATACACGCAGACATCTCATGTCTCTGCCTAGGACTGTAATAGAATGCTCAATATAGATGTGGTCCGGCTCAACCACCAAATCAGCATAACTCACAGTGTGTCTCGGAGCTAGTATGTAGTCCCTCAGTTGAGACACATGAAACCCAGGGTAAATCCTCGAATATCGGAGACAGGACTATCTGTAAGCTGCACTCTCAACTTCTTCTTAATGTCAAAGCATCTAACACCTCGTGTCGGAGACACTCTCAGCCATACTAGGCTCCAATTCTAACTCTAGAGGTCTACGTCTCCTATCTGTATACGACCTCTGACGGCTCTGCGCAGTCAGCATACATTCTCGAATAAGTGCTACTCGAGCCATATCATCCTGAATCTGATCAGGTGTAACACCCCTGGCTGTACCAGACTTATACCAGCATAACAGTGTACGATATCTCTGCCCATACAATGCCTTATAAGGGCCATCCCAACAGATGCATACTAAAACACAAACTCGTAGCAAATTCTTCAGCGTCTGAATGGTCCTCTCTGACTGACCATTTGGTTGAGGATGGAACACAGTAGTAAAGTGCAAACTCGTTCCCAAAGCAGTCTGAATCTGCTGCCAAAACCTCGAGGTAAATCGTCCATCTCGGTCTGAGACGATCGTCCTCGGTACACCATTGAGTCTCACTATATGCCTAGTGTACTTCTCAGCCATCTGGTCACCGGCCACGTCTCCCTAATAAGAATGAAATGTGTCGTCTTCATCAATCGGTCCACTATGACCCAGATGGCATCAAAACCCTGGCTCAGCCTCAGTCCGGTCATAAAATCCATGGTGACATCCTCTCACTTCCTCTGTGGAACAGGAAGTGGATGGAGCTCACCTCCAGGTCTGCAATGCTTTATCTTGACCTGCTGGCAGGTCACACACTGTGCCACAAATCGGCTACATCGGCTTCAGCCCTTTCTACCAATATAAACGTCTCAAGTCCTGATATATTTTACCCGTACCTGAATGTACAGAGTAAGGTGTACAGTAAGCCTTCTATAAAAATCTATGTCTCAGCTCTATATCAGCAGGTACACAGAAGCGACCACGGCGTCTCCAAACTCCCTCTGCTCCCAGCAGGAATTGTGGTGTCTCATCCCGAGACATCTTATCTCGTACCCTCATCAAGATCTGGCAGGTTTCCTACTTCTGTTGGATCTCACTCAACAGATCAGGTAGAACCTCTAAAGTACTCAGCCGGGCATCCTCATCCGGAAACCAAAAGTCCAACTTTAATCAAACCAAATCCCTCTATCTCCTATGGCTGTACCCAAACAGGAGCAGAAGTCAAACGTCTCTTCAGCTCCTCAAAACTCTGTACACACTGATCAAACCATACAAATCTGGTAGTCTTCCTTAGCAAACTCATCAGTGGACGGGCAATCACAGAGAATCCCTCCACGAAGCGTCTGTAATAATCGGCTAGGCCAAGGAAGCTATGTACCTCCTTGACGTTCGTCGGTGTAGTCCATGCTACTACTGCCTCAATCTTCGTTGGATCTACCTTGATCCCTTCAACTAATGATATCTCGAACGTCGATCAATCCTTGTTCAACTCTCTGTAATCACTACACAGTCTCAACGATCCGTTTTTCTTCCGTACGAAGAGGACAGATGCTCCCCATGGAGATACACTATGGTGAATAAAACCCTTCTCGGCCAACTCCTCGAGTTGCTTCTTCAGCTCCAACATCGCAACAGGTGCCATCCGATATGGGCCTTTGAGATCTACCTTGTATCAGGCTCTAACTCGATACCAAAGTCCACACTCTTCTGAGGCGGCAAACCGGACGACTCAGCAAACACATCTGCAACTCACAGACCACTGGGATATGCTCTAATGCTGGACTCTCCCCCTCCTTCATGGCATAACACCAGAAGGCTTCACATCTCTGTGCAAACAATGTAGCTACTCATATCACACTGATAACCATGCCAGATTTTCCAAGGTTCCAACCTCGGAAAACCTCTATCTGTCCTAACTCGGTAGAAAGGTAACAGTAACAATCCTCCTACCTACATCTAAGACTACAGAAAGTCTGTCGATCCAATCCATACCTGGTATGACTTCTTCATGCTCTAATGGCATGACAAAGAAGTCAACTAGTAAAACACGAGTCCCTACAGAAGTGGGACAGTCATAAATCTCATGGGTACCTCTGACCCTACTACCATCGGGTAACCCTATACTAAAGGGTATCCCCTCAATCATATCTAAACTCAAACACTCAATACAAGTATCAGATATAAAAGAAGACATAGCTCCAGTATCAAACAAACTCGAACAGGTAAACCATGGATCAGAATGGTACCTGTAATAGTCGATGTAGTTGGCTCCTCTGCACTTTTCAGCTCAAAAGACTCTATCCTGAGCTCCTCTGGTATCAGTGGCATTCCCGCCACGGCCTCTGCCTCTACTCAACCCAAGAGCAGATCCCTGATTAGTAAAACGATCTAGGACTCTCTGTTGTCCCTGTATCTGCTGCTGCTGAGGTGGTCTCTGCCCACCTCCCGCTGCATTGGTAGGGAAAGAACCCCGCCGAGATAAAGATTCACCCTGTCTGCAGAAAACAGACCTATGACCTGGTCGGCCACACGTATAACACATCACTGTCTGCCTCGGACATTCTGGTCGCATATGCCCATATTTACCACAATTGTGGCACTGTCGTTCCTTATCTGTAACTGGTATAGAGAAGGGATGACTTTGGCGACTCGGACCTCACCCTGCACTAGTAGTGCCAGTAGTACCACTGGCCTGCCCAGCATGTTGTCTCTTCTCAGACCCTCCAGTCTGAGAAGCTCTCCTCTTACTAGCCCGCTCTCGCTCATAATCGGCGGCTCGATCCTGGTAGTCCATCAAGGACTCGCAATGAAATCCCGCCATATAGGCCCGGGTACCATCCCTCAATCGTCGGGAAAAGAGATACACATGCTGATCAGTAGGAGGTGCAGCTGGGCCCAACAAAGCCAGCTCCTTCTGAAACCTCCGGATAGCCTCAGAGACTAGTACATCTTCAAAGCCAGCCTCCATAAAATCACGCAGTTTTTCCTTCCTCAAAGAGGCAGGGCAAAAACGCTCTCTAATCATGCTCCTCATCTGGTCATAGCTAGCAACCTGACTTCGCACAGATCTCCACCAATGTTGTGCTAAATCCCGAAATAGAGTCTGTACTAACTCTACCTGTCTATCTTCTAGACATCTAATAGACTCCAGAGCTGAGTCTACATGTCCGATCCATAGCTCGACCTCTAACCCCACCTTCCCAGAGAAAGGGGGTACTCCCATCTGATGAAATGCCTTCAACCAACTGTCTGGTCGAGGCCCTCGATGCTCCTGTATAACTTTAGCAATCTCAACAACAAGTGCCGGTACAGCTGGCACCTGAGTAACTGTATGGGATCTCTCAGCTGACCCCTCATGTACTGGCAGATCCGGAATAGGTCTACCCGCTCTGGCAGCCTCAGTCACTTGCGGATATACTCGCGGAACGCTGGTCCCTCCATAAAAACATTATCCGAGTCATCTAATTGGACTCGTTGTGAACCCTGTCTCCCAGATACGTTGTTCCCAGTCTCAGGAGCAACACTCTCTGCCACATCTTCGTGAATCTCTTCCGCTGCGTGTGGATCAATAGCGGAAACCTGACCCCGCCCTCTACCTAGAGGAGGTCTACCTCTACCCCGTCCAGCTGCAGGTGAGGCTCTAGTCTGAACAATCTGCAGAGGACGTAACCTACTCAGAAGGCTATATATATGTCGTATGTATAGGTATATATCACAGCATCACATCAGATAGTATCTATCTATATATATACCTATACTGTCGAGATCTTCAGAGGGGTGATGACTCACGTACACGATAACCCAAATCACTTTGTACTCATTTCAAACCAAAAGCCTTTTGAAAAGTCAGACCCCTTTCGGGTTCTGTTTATTTATCTATTCGAACTTTATTGCAGATTACTAGTGCCATTGTTATCAACCTGGGCTCTGATACCACCTTTGTAACACCCCAAATCCGTAGGACTCGGAGTGCTACTGGGCTAGGATCTCACAATGGATCCTGACCCTAGCCTGACAACAAGTTCACTGAATCTTACAACAAGGCACCGATAGATTAAATACAAAACATCAAACTGTTATAAAAATATCAAAAGGTTTACACAAGTACTGCTGAGTACAATTAAAACATAACCTATACATGATCACAAAAATCCCATATCCCACGAGAACGACCCAGTGTACGGAGCCCTCAGCAGATCACCCACTCTAGATCACTCTGCAGTTCTCCTAACCTGCAAAGTCTACAACACGGTATGAAACCGTTAGCTAACCATACACATATATATAGGAAGATACATAAGCACAATCACATGTCATAAAAGCATAAACACCACAACATGATATCACGCATTTACCCGGTTTATTATCTGTATATAAGTCCAATCACTCCATCATATAAATATCTGAATATGAATATAGGTGACACGAGGAATATAACCCTCGCCTCTCGGTGGTAATGCCAGTTGGAGTGGTCAATCGGGAAGACTCCTCCGTGTACCCTGAGGGAATGGAGACAGTGCCCGTACCGTTTACCAGATTTGGATGCTTCGCAGAGAACCTCTCAGTCTCCCAGAGGGATGAGTGGGCAAGGTTGTGACAGCCCTACAATGGGTGCACAATAGACCATAAGTCGGTAATAACAATATCATATGCAAGCAAGTATAACATACACCACCCATGCATACATCCTCATATAAGGATAGCAGCTAAGTAAGTCCTATGGACTTACCTCAACCTCGGGAGTCTCAAACTCAAACTCAAACGGCTCCGCTCTAGAGATCAATACAGCCTAAACAAGGTATAACACATATATCACACTCATATCTATAACAGGGGTCACACCTAGACCCAAGGGATCCATAAGGATCATATTCCAAATCATAAACCTCAAAGCCGCAACCGGCATAAACGATACCGTACTCAACCTCACTCTAACCTTATACTCGTACCTAGCATGCTACTAACGCTCATACTAGGAAAGGAAAGGATCTACCTAACTTTAGGTAGAACTGGAACAAAACGCACCTGCGTGACACAAGGGACACAGGGGCGGAAGGCAGGTACCGCGGGCGCGGCGGGACGTAGCCGCGGGGGCGGTGACAAGGAACGCTGGCAAACGCAGGCACGCCGCTGGCACGACGCAGGTGCTGCAACACGGTAGCCGCGGGGCGGTGATTCTCGGCCGCGGGGCGGCGACAACGCAGGAAACGATTCTGCGATTTCTCCTCAGCTCTCACGTGATCACACACGTCTTCTATCATCCAGGTTCAAACACATACATATACATACACATACAAACATCAATACACACCTATACATGCATCTAAACCTAAGCTAAGAGGTTGAATCCAAGGAAAGAAAGAAGAAGAAGTAAGATTGCTTACCACTCTTGTGGTCCTAGCTGCAGAAAAGAGCTCACACACCTCCAGGCTGGCTTCCAAGCTCAGCATGCACACAATCAACAACAACAACCACTACTCACACAAAAACTCAAGCCAAACTCCTTCAAAACCAAGATCAAGGTCAAAGGGAAGCAAGGGAAGCTAGGGACGTGGGAAGCTGGAAGGAAAGTGAAGAACAAGCCCTTGATCAGCCCAGACAAACATTAAGAAAGGTAAAGAGTAAAGTACGGGTCAAAGAGTCAAAAAAGACGGTTGCAGCCGCCGGAAACCGCAGGGGCGGCAGTCAGGGCCGCAGGAGCGGAAACCCGCAGGGGCGGCACCCCCATCCGCGGGTGCCGCTAAGCCACAACTCCGTCAAAACTAGTCTCGGCTAAAGATCAAACTCAGTCCAAGAACTAAGGCTCTTACAGTTAAAAACTGTAATAGACACAACAGAGGGTATATTAGTAATAATATAAAAGATGGGTCAAATCTGTAAATAGAAACTTTGGGAGGGTTTTTGTAATTATACCACAAAGTTGGGGGCCCGATCGGAAATAAGGGGAAGTGGTGGCCGGCTTGCGCGTCTCATGGCGAGGCTCCAGTAGGTGAAGGCGAGGCATGGGCTCTGTTGCTGGTGGTCCGGCGACGGCAGCGATGGTGGCCGGATCCTTTCCCGGCGACATTGGCGGCGGTTCCCGGTGGCAGTGGCTACTCTTCACCGGCTCGACAGAGGACGTAGCAGAGATGGATGGAGGACAGATCTGGGCTCCTCCGGCGTGTTCGATGTCGTTGCAGAGAGAAAGAGAGTCGGAGGGAAACTGATAGGGAGAAGGATGGGCAGACTTGCACGGTGAGGGAGGGAGATATGAGAGTGGTGGTGACCGGTGACTCGGGGCTGGCGTGAGAGACGGGAACAGGGAGGAGATGACGAGGAGGAGGGCGAGCGAGGGTTGAACAGAGAGTTCAGCTGGGGAATGGGGACAAAGAAATGAAAAATAAAAAAATAAAAAAAAGATAATATAAACCAAAATGTAACTGATATTACGGATCGGGAAAATTAGTTCTACTTTTCCGTAAAATATTTTAAGGAAATTATATATATATATATATATATATATATATATATATATATATATATATATATATATAGATTTATGAATAAAATATAACTCGTAAAAATTTTAAATTTATAATATAAAATAATGATTTTATACAAAAAAATATTTATATAAACGCACCATATATTAGGGGCGTTCAGCCACCAGTGGGACTGATGTTCCTCCATTGAAGATTTGTGTATCTAAATCAGAACAATGTTCACATATGTGTAATCATAGAATCAAAACCAAAAATAAAATCGCAAAATATTTAGCTAAAAAAATCGCTAAAAAGAACAAGACGCTGAATGCAGGCAGTACCTTGTAGGGATCGATTGCATTCTTCCCTTCCAGTGATGCGACCAATAGCGTAGCATAGAAGATCACAAGGTTTAACCTGGAATTCATGGCGGTTTGAGTTTGAATTTATCAGGGCACGACCAATCGGAATATTAAGATGATGGTGGCCGCAGATCTACTATTCTCAACGCAACAATCAATTCTGGATACCCTAATCGCCCTACATGATTCGGGAAGACTCTAAGAGTAATGAAATCAGATCTAAGAGAATCGATAAATAGTTTGGAGAGAAAGAGAAGAAAACGAAGTAAGAGGGGAGAAGACTCAATCGGACTGTACCTAATCGTAGAACTGAAGATGCAGAGTAGATCTAAAATAAGAGATTTATTTTTTTACCATTCTGTCCCTTAGATAATTGTTTTTTAGATTTAAAATTTTAAGATAAAAATAGAAGGGCCTAGATAGTAATTGAAAAATAAAAAATGCCTTACTACCCCATTATTCTCAATTTAATTTTGATCACCGAAGAGATTCTTTGTTGGATTAAAAAAACCGAGTACAACTTTTATTTATTTATTTAAATTACCTATTTTAAAAATTATGATTACAAATATTTGGTAATATCTTCTAAAGATTTTATTGATGAAATATTGGAATTTTAGCAATATTTTTTAAATTATGTAATTA
Source organism: Fagopyrum tataricum (assembly GCA_002319775.1). NCBI lineage: Eukaryota > Viridiplantae > Streptophyta > Magnoliopsida > Caryophyllales > Polygonaceae > Fagopyrum > Fagopyrum tataricum. Next base: position 35,510,570 of record CM008283.1, on the reverse strand, counting down.
TAATTTTCTTTGAGCTGATGTTAAGAAATATTGTTTGGTAACAATATTTTTAAAATAAATTTCGATTTTTTAAAATTTATATTGTTAAAGAGATATTAATGGATTAAAGAAAGGTTTGAGAAAAATCTTTAATTTTTAAAATTTTGAAAATTCCGAATTTAAAATTTTGAAAAAAGTTTTGAGAATATAAGAAATCGATCAGTAAAGATTTAACGGATTTTATAATTCTCAATTAAAAAATGATTACAATTGGGTTTAAATTATGTGATATAGAAAATATTGATTTAAAATTCTGAATAGAAATATTGATTTAAAATTCCGAATTAAATTTTTTTTAGCGGACGGAAAATCCTTGCGGCGACATGTGGCAATAAGTGCGTCCGCTTTAATATAAACTAGTGTATTACCCGTGCCTTGCACGGGATGTTGATAAAAATATTATTTATTATTATATTTCTCTAAGGGACTATATATAAAATATTTTTTTGTCATTAGATAGAGTAGATAATAAGCAATAAATATTTGTACACTTTACATATAATATTATATAATACATTAATAAAATATCTAACCGTATAATAATTCATATTTTGATTTTTCTCCCCCTTATTATACTGATTCATATGTTAATAGAAATAGTACAGTGGTAGCATATGGTGTTAAATTAATAGTTATATATAAATTAATTTAAGAAATAACACAATCTATAATCAAAACTAATTAATACTAATACGGTTGTTGAATATCTTAGTAGAAATATATTTATTTTTTTTGTGCTGCTAAAATTTGTTATGGATGTAATTCTAATATGTTATACATATATCAGGTAACAAAAAAGGTGATTGGAAGGGATGCAAGTCGTAAAATTTAGTTGTTAAAAGTGGATTTAATTAAGATTTTAATTGAGATGGATTTAATTAAGATTTGATTTTAATATTTTGTTAAATAATTTTTTAATGAATAAACTTAATTAATATTGTAACGTCCAGGAAATTTAGAAATAATTAAATCTTTTTATTCTCCTTCCGTAAATTATTTTACGGAATTGTTCGGAAAATATTCCGACCCGTGCGGATTTATTTTTACGAGTTTGGAACCCGTCCCTTTTTTTTTTCTTTCTTTTTTTCCCCTCCTTTTTCCACCTCAGCCTGGGCCCCACGCCCAGCTGACGCCACGTCGTCCAGGGCCCACCGCCACGCTGGCTCCCTCTTCTCTTCTTTTCCTCTCTCCTCCCGCGCCCGCTTCTCCTTTTCTTTCTTCCTTCTTTTCTCTTTGGGAGCAGCTCCCGCCCAGCTACCCTAGCCTGCAACCTGCGGCCGCCCAGCTGCACCACTCCACGCCCAGCGACCCTGCATCACACCCGACCCCTCGAGCCTGCAGCCGACTCCTCGGCTTGGAGCATGGCCGGCACATCCCCACAGCAGCCTCCCCCTCTCCCTCATTCCTCACTCTTCTCACCCTCACGTTCTCTCTCCAGTGAACCCCTCACAACCCACCAACTCTGCGCATCACCCTCGCCTCGAGCTCGCCGGAGCCACCACCTGCGCCGTCCGCTGCTCACGCCACCGGAGCCGCCGACGCCACCTCCTCTTCCTCCTGCAGCCTTCCCTCGTCACCCTCCTCTATTTTGGATCGAAGTTGCCGGAGACCACCACCACCGGAGCCTGCCGCCTGCCTAGTAACGCCGGGGGAGCACCTGAGCTTCTGCAGTCGCCACCGTGAAGAAACCGCAGCCGGAGCCACGCCTTCGTTCTCCCACGCCCGGCGATCTCCTCGCCAGCTCTCTCTTTTCTCTGCCGCCACCGGGAGCCACCACTGCCGGAGAAGAGCCGCTGCCATCGGGACGCCCTCGCCTTGCCGTCGAGGGAGGTCATCGCAGCCCCGCCGCCGCTGGAGTCGCCGGAAAACGCGCAGAAACCGGCCGGCCAAGCTTTCCAATAATTACAGTCGGCCCCCTTTCTTTTGGTATAATTACAATTCTGACCCTCAGTTTTATGATAATTACAAAATATGCCCAGAGTTTTGAGTTATTGCAGTTTTGACCCAGATTTCTGAAATTGTTGCAGTTATACCCTCTGTTGGGTTTTGTCTGAAATTGCCCCAAGGTTTAATTACGGTTTTGACCCATATGACTTAAGAAATGTATAATTGCCCCGGAAAATACGTTAGCGAGTTTTAACTTCGGAAATTATGAACGAGTTTTAAATAGGTTCGATATTTCATATTTGATGATCAATTTAGCGTATGGGCTAAATTGTGTAATTTCATGCTAGGTTCCGAATCCCGATTAAAAGTCACGAATTCATATCGATCTAGTTATGTTCCGTAGTATCATGATAGGTTGGAATTAGCATAACTTAGTGAAAATGCCAAGTAGCGGCTTTTGAGACCTTAGGTGAATGTGAAGAGCGTTTTTAGACCTAGTTAGCTTGTACGTCGTTTTGACGGTAATTATGGTAGACTCTAGGAAGCAGTTCTAGAATGCGAGTCAAATGATACTGCGTAGATCATTTGTGTAGAAGTCCTAGACTTCTCGAGTTGAGCGGGTTTTTATGGATACCTTGTGTGAACAGGTTGAGTGCTTCCTCCCGAGGGAAGCGAGAGCGTTGTGAGTTAGCGTTTGGACGAGGTAAGTCTCCAGACTTACTTAGCTCGTATTGTTTGTATTAGTATTGCTTGTGATTGGTGGTGTGTGTTTACTTTTGTTATAACTGCTAAAACCGGTAAATAGGATCACCGACTATATTTGTGTAATTTGGCCCAAGTGTATGATAACGGGCGGTGACAATACTGCCTAGCCCTTAGTGAGGTCTAGGGGATTCTCGGCGACTAGCCCGGCGGGTTAGATGGACGGATGCATCCGTGCCATTCCTTGCCGGTAAGTAGGGACCGAGGCGAGACCATTGGGGTCTTGTGTCACAAAAGAAGTTGAACTAGATTGGGATATGACTAAGTAATGGAATATAATAAATCGGACTTGTATGTGACTTATGTTTGTATATGATTGTGTTTGTGCCGTCACGGCTTTCCTAATACTTAGAATATTAGCTAACGGTTTTAAACCGCTTGTGTAGATGATGTGCAGGGTAGGAATGCCGCCGAGTAAGGCGGAGGAGCGGACAGCCGGGGTCCCCGTACACTATAGGATGGGGACGGTTTTGGGTTATGTCTTGTATGGATTGTCGAATATTACTTTACGTTTAACTTTCAGTATTGTGGTTTGTCGTTTTGAGGACTCGGCTGAGTTTCCAAAGTTGTATTTCTACTTTTCGTTTCCGCATACATTAAAAACGTATTTAAGTTTTCCGCCTTTATTTTGTGCTATTGTTGAAAGGTCCAGTGAAATTGTTGTCAGGCTAAGGGTCGGGACCCATTGTGCGGTCTCGCCCGTAGCGCCCCGAGTCCCGCGGATTTGGGGTGTTACAAATATTTTGGTGCGATGTGATTAAATTCTAAAATGACACGTGACAGTTAACATTTTTCTGCGTGACACGTGGCAAAGAGTGTTACTCCTATAATATATACTAGTTTTAATACCCGTGCCCTGCACTGGTTAGACGATAATTGTGTGTCAAAAAGTGTTTGATAATTCATTATGTTGAGAATTGTCTTAATTGTTATGTGATACTTGTTGTAAGAATTTATTTTCACATCATGAATGGAAACCAAGCAAGAATTCAAATTCTACAATAACAATCGGGAAAGAGGATTTCAGGACAATATTCTTTGCGATACTCGAATGACAAAGTTAGTATCAATCCAAGAAAGAATTATGGTTTATTAAATTAAATGTTAGAGTATGTGATTTGGGTTAACAAATAGAGGACATTGTAATATTGATGAGATGACTGCACAAAATTACGCCAAGTATTAGTTCAAGAGTTGTTTTATTATATAAGATAGATAAGAAGTCATGTCTAAAATATATAATAACAAAAAATAAAGGGTAAAACAAATCATAAAATGTAAATTAACAATATTAAATAATAATATATTTAAAATATAAATGAAAGAGATTTATATAATATAAGTAAAATGTCTAAGTCAAAAATTACAATAACAAATAGTTAAATTTAAATAGTGAATTACCTAACAATTAGTAAGACTAATAGCATATGTCAAGTTATTAAAATAATAAATATTACTCAAAAGATTTTTTTTAATAAAATAAAAATAATAAAAACTATCCATGAAACTCAAAATAATACAAACTTTGAAAATAATATGTACTATCGACGTATTTTTAAAAAAATAATATAACTTATCTTTCCGAAAAAAATTCTAACTCCAGTGAAGATTTGATAACTAATTTTTTACATGTCATTAAAAAATTGAGGATTATGAGTGTAATGTGGATTATATTTTTTTAAATAAATTAATATGTTAAAAGTCATAAATTAATTAAAATATTTTTAAACTTATTATAATAAAAATCGAAACTTTATTGATTTTTTTCAGAGTTTTTTCCCTAATGAAAAAAAATTTATTAAAAGTATTTGAGTTTTTTTAAAAAATTCAATATATATATTTTTTAAAAATTCTAAAAAAATTATTTTGATTTTTTTTCATGTATATTTAATATGAAAATTTTGAGTTTTTATACAAAATCATTTAAAAATATCTGAAATTATTTCCATAAATTTTAAAATCGAATTTTATAATATGAAAAAACAATTATTAAAAAAAAATGACTTTTTTAATTCTTAAATTTTCTTTATTTTAAAAAAATGAAGAAATATTTTTGTTGATTGTTTAAAAAACTGATTTTAGAAAAAAAAAAGTTTATAAATTTCAGAAAAAAGAAAAAGAAAAAGTTCAACTAAAAATTAAATATATAAATAAAAAATATTAAGATCTTTAAAATTTTAAATAAATAATAAAGTTCATAGGTCGGGAAAAAACAGTTAAAAAATATATGTAAACAAAATAATATTAAATTTAAAATAAAGTTTATAAGTTTTAGAAAGTTTAAGGTTAGTTGAAAATTAAAAAATGTAAGTTGACAAAATATCAAGGTCAATTAACAATATGAGTGACTAATAAAAAATTAGTTAATAAAACATTTAAAATAAATTCGAAAATTAAATTTTAAAATAATTTGTATTAACATGGTGATACCTGGATTAAAATAAATTAGTTAAAATTTATTGGTCAAAATAATTTGGTGAAAAGGATTTTGTAAAAAATTATACGTATATTAAGGAAAAAAATGAAGAATAATATATATAATAAATTAGTTGATTGACTTATTAATTTGTTTGGCAGATTTGGTGAAAAAGATTTGGTAAAAAGTTATACGTTTATTAACAAAATTTGAAGACTCAGTATATAAAATAAATTAGTTAAAATTCGTAAATCAAATAATTTAAATAATTCTTTTAATATGATGGACCTGAATTAACAAAAACTTGACACGTGTAAATTTAATGACGTGTATTCACCATACTGTGCAACATGTAAGTTCACGGACTGCTTTAGTATATAGATAGATAATATTTTTAGCCATCAGAAATTGGGTTTAGAGAAACTGATTTTGTTTACTTTCTAAAAATCGCTGTTGCTTAAACGAATTGACGAACGAAACTTCAAAAATAAATGATAAAATAACCCCAAAACTCATGTTCATATTTCGCTTCGTACAAATAAGAGGGTTTATAAAATTCAAATAGGATGAATACGATGATCCAATTTATAAAAAAATCAAATCCAATAATAAAATATTCGAATTTAATACGAGGGCTTGGTATCCTTTAGAATTTCAAAAAAAATTTTTTAAAAAAAAGTTCATCATGGGCCGGATGAGCTAATGGGCTCTAGTCATTATGGGCTGATATCCTTTAGAATTTCATCTGAGGGCCACTTTGATGGGCTCAAAATACAACGGGCCATCTCATATGAACTAGAAGTTCACAGTATTCGAACATATGCTCCGATTCAGGACTATCGGATCGGTCGCGAGAAGTATCTCAGTGATCTATTTATAAGAAAATTGGTTCCAAACATCCAATCTGATAACCCGAAACGAATTGAATATCCAATAATGATTCCTACGGGTAGCAAAAGGCCCCATTGGCATGTGCTTGTATCAACAACTTCCCCTCCATCTTGATGCGTTATTTGAGAATTAAGAGCACCACAAAACTCTCATCATTAGAAAAGCTTCCTTCGGTTTTGCTATACTCAAGGGGGAAACGAAAAAAGAAGAAGAAAGTTTAATTTGTTTGTAATTTGTAAGGGAAGTGGATTTTCCATGGGTTGTGAGATTGCGAAGCCTTGGGTTGGTTTGCCAAGAATCGCGGTTTCTGATACTCATGGAGAAAACTCTCCATATTTTGCGGTATGAAAATCATATAATGAAAACTCTTATAACAAAGAAACAAACGCTTCAGGTGTCAAGAGCTCATTCGCTCCAGTGACAAAGAATGAACTTATCCTGGGTAATGGGTAGTATGGAGAATGTCAAGAGCTCATTAGCTGCAGCAACGCCAGGAGAAGTTAGAAAGATATGGTTTAAGTTGACTGTGATTCATGTACAAAAGTCAGCTACATTGTTTGCTAGAGAATTTCTGATATTCTCACATGAACTAATTAAGTTTCAGTATGTTGTCTGTTATCTATGATTGATGACTGCAATACCTTTCTGAAAGCCAGAAGGGTTGCTTTTGCTCTAGGAGAGTACTTCAGAGTGCTGTTTTAAGTATTCTCAAGCAAGTCAAATGAAACTGATCAAGAAACACAAGACCAGAAGGAATTAGACAAGGATATCACTGGAAAAATAGTTCATCATATAGGTTAACCAGCTGCAGGAGGTGACTTACTTGATTTTCCGTCAAACCCATTTGTACGACACCCGATGGATTTGTATTTTCGTTATAAGGGTTTCATCATATTCCTTTCAATCCTGCAAAATTATAGAGTCTTCGCCATGAGTATTAGAAACAGCGATTCTTGACAAACCAACCCAAGGCTTGGCAATCTCACGACCCATGCTATGTCACATCTCTTACAAATACTAAGCAAATAAAACTTTGATTTTTTTTTATTCCGCTAGATTCCACAAAGGCAAAGATTTTTTGGTGATGAGATCTTTGAATATTGGAAAACCCAAGGAAGTTTTTCTGATGCTGAGAGCTTTGTGGTGCTCAAAACACGCTTCCAGATGGAGGGGAAGCTGTTGATTCAATACATGCCAAGGAGGCCCTTTATATAGTCGAAGATATATAAGAATATTTTAATATCTTGCTATCAAAAGAAAAAGCCCGATCATTGACCAAGAAATGCAAGACCAAATCTCACCTCTTTTGTTGTAACGTCGATAGCACATATTAGAAGATACATAAGAATAATTTTCATCTTTCGTTTTCTTTTTACTCATTTGAGAACAATTCACTGCCTTACCCCTACCCTCAATATGTTAGTAATAATTGCAAGAGTAGATACTTTCACAGTTTAAACCAGGAAGCTTTCGACATGCATACTTGGAGTGTATTATCCATCCTGATCGTGCTTCAATTGATTACCACTTAACGATTGAATGTAACTGGCAATATTAAGTAATGCAAAATTTGATTATTTCGCAACAAGTTCAACCAAACTGAAGATCAGTCAAACAGAGGAAAACAGCCATGCTACAAGCATGAAAATGAATGTGAATGGGGATTATATTAGTTAGAAGTATATTACAGAAACACCATAGAAAAAGAGAGTTTAGACCAAATTAGGTATCAAGGATTCATGATGACATAAGGAGTTCACAGGATCAATGCTTACAATATGCATATATTTAGAACCAGTGGTTCCAACATTGACATGGCATGAAAACTGAAGCATCGGAGAAGGTGGAAAAGCTGAAAAATTAAACTACTCCTTCACCATTTCGTCTTACACTAACCCCGTTTGGTTGTAACTCCGGAAACGAAAACAGATTGAAAATAAATCTAGTCCACATTTGTACCTTGTTCATGGAATCATTTCATGTAGTTTCGTGCAAAATGCACTTGCTTCCTCCATTTTGTAACCCCGTAAAATATCAAAACTAAACAATTTCTACTACAATTACTTCAAACCACGAGAAATGATTCCCAAAAACTTCATAAACATGAATATACGTATGGGCTAGATACGTTTTCATTCCGTTTCCGTTTTCAGAGTTCAAACAAAAAGGGCCCTAATACTATTACAAATGATCGCAAACTGAGACGACAATGTTAAGATATGATTTCATAAATTAGGACATAAATAAATTGTAATTATCTTTATGATTATAATAGGTAGATTATGATCTTATGTAATCAATATATTTCCTATTTGTGTCATTGTAATTCCTATATAAAGGGTCAATATCATTAATAATATGTGTGGTTTTATCCCACCATAAATCTTTCATGGTATCAGAGCAGGTTCTGGCTCATTAGGCTTGTCGGCCTTAAGACTCAAATTGCGGACATGGACAATTATAGTCCGTCCGGTTGGGCTAGTCGGCCTTAAGGCATGTTATCAACCTATAGACGACTAAATCTATCATTGTCACCGATTCACCGGTGGTCCTCAACCTCAAATACCACATTCAACCAACTTAAAACCGTCTTCGTCGGGATCTAAAGCCACCGGCTTTGTCCGATCCAATATCGGTCTAAACCTGATATTCAAACCTTCAAAGTACATTGGTTTCATCCCAATCCAAACCAGTTTCGGCATTATCCGAATCCAACAACATCAACACAATCAAGATCGGCTCCGTCTGAAAACAAGATCGGCTTCAACCGAACACAAGATCCAACATATGGTTTCATTTCAATCTTCAGCATTATCCATGCTTCGATTGCGGGGGAATGTTAAGATATGATTTCATAAATTAGGACATAAATAAATTGTGATTATCTTTATGATTATAATAGGTAGATTATGATCTTATGTAATCAATATATTTCCTATTTGTGTCATTGTAATTCCTATATAAAGGGTCAATATCATTAATAATAGGTATGGTTTTATCCCGCCATAAATCTTTCATACAATGAGACCATAACTCCAACTGTTAACAAATAAGTGATGTCAATATCACAATAACAGAGCAATCGTTTATGACCCTTTTATTGAAGAAAAAAATTAAACTACTACTCAAACAAAAAAAATCATATTTGTTTATTTGAATTTTGTAATAAAATCCAATTTTATTGAAGAAATCTTACAAAATCTTTTTTTTTAAATTATAGATTGACTTTAGTTAGTATATACTTATTTTATAAAGATAAAGCCGGGTTGTTTTTTCTTATTATTTTATACATGACTCTTCTCGCACCAATGTTTTGCATTACAAATATTGATTTTCAAAATTTTCAAAATTTTTTTTATTTCAAGTTTATTGTAATTTTAGTAGATAGTTTTTAATATTTTAAACTTTAATTTCCTCATGCCCAAAAGATGAAGAAAAATGCTCCTTCAGTGTTGGTTTATCAGGTTCGGTAGGAGAAGAAGCTCACTTGCTTACTCGTGTTGCCGATGAATCTAAATGATAGGTAGGAATGTAGGATGAAGAAGGAAGATGAACTTCATTTTGTTTCCATGGAGAGTACAAACAACACCTGCGTTTATGCGATGTTTTGAAAGACCTGACCATGCATGGATGGCTACTATTTCCATCTAGCTTGAAGAAGAAGATGAGTGATGAACGACATTTTTTCTCTTCTTGTAACAGGTTTGTTTTGCATAGAAAAGAAGCAAGGGGGTGAGTTGGTTGCAAGCTATCATCGATGTTGTTTTGAACGTTTGTTCGTAGGCTATACAACATGGGGAATGGGGGCAAGAGTCTTAGGTACCCTATAAGATAAGTACTTCAAATTGTAAGTGTGAAAAGAACGAATTATGTACAATAAGTTTGTCCAAATAAGGTAAATCTTTTCACATGAAGTAACAAGGAGAAAATGAGGGTTTAAGGTGGTAAAAATAAATAAAAATATCTGGATTGGATTGTCGAGCCTATATTATACAATTGTCGGATCATAGTTTGAGTTGTACGTATTTGGTTTGATACATATATTTGAAAATTGCAACTGGGAATGGTGAGACATAATGTCGAGCCTAAATTATACGATTGCCTATTTTTTTAACAATCTATAATATACTGGGATGAATATGTGAATTTACAAGTTTATTGTAAGCGTATTATTTTTCATTTCCTTAACAACTTGTATTATTTTATTATGAAATTTTAAATTTATATATAGATCACCATTTAGATTTTATATGCTTTATAACTTCGACTCATATTATCTGTACACATGAAATTTCAAATAGTTATATATATATATATATATATATATAAGTGACATGAGTCCTGAACTAATCTTATATATATTATAAGACAAACTTTTTTTTTTCCACGTGTCCTTCGTGGATTTAACATCTGTCAAAACCTTTTTTAATTCATCAAAATCTCTCAAGAAATTTAAGTACAAAACATTTAAAGTATTTAATTCTATATTTATTTTTATATAAGCTATCGAAAGGAAAAAAAAAAGAAGGTGAAATATGAACTATTTTAAAATTTGTTAATAAATAAATAGTTAAAATACGTTGACTAAAGCCAAATGTAAATATAACTATAATTAACATTTGTAACGAATCAATAAATCAATAAACAAATATATTAAGGTAGGGTGCGTTAAAGATGACGTGACACTCTACGGTTTTAATATTTTAAAATCCATCTCTCTTATTAATCGTCACAAAATCTTTTATTTTAAATTATTTCCAGTCATCAAATCTTTTATTTTTAAATTACATTATTTTTGTAGAACGATTTCACCTTACTTTTTTTTTATTATTGAAACGATTACATATTTTTTTGAATTTTAATTTTTTATAATGATTTTGTTAATTTTTTTACAAAATTCTCTTTTTTTTATAAAGATTATAAACACAATCTATTTACACTTCAAACCCTCCATTTATATAAGTTTTGACGTCCTCAATAAGACCTGAAATCTTAGGGACGTTGTCCCTATGCCAACCATGTTCGCACGTAAACTTTCCCAAGAGGTTACCCATCATGAAATTGCTCTCGCATGAGCACGCTTAACTCTAGAGTTCTTTGTCCTCCCACGCCATTGGAAGAAGAATTCTTGTTAACATGGATATCAATCTACTATATAATACTAAAGCAGAAGTAAATAACGCCACTTGTCGTTCCCATATCAAGCCACGTCGGATTTTGCCATATGTCATCACTACGTTAAGCCACATAAAATTTTGCCACGTGTCGTCTCTAGGTTGTGCCATCTCATTTTTACTTATTTTATTTTATTTATTTTTAATACTCTCTAAATTAAGATACAAATTAAGTCTTCATCTAAATAAAGAAGGTATATTATAATATAGAATATGATTTAATTGACTTATTGACTTTCTATAATTATAGGATGAGAAATTTCAAATTCTTATTCTTAATTTCTTATTCAAAACTTATAATATTTTCTTTTGATATTTATTATTTTTATGATATTACTTTTTACATAACTAAAATTAAACATTATATCATTTCAGGAGCAAAAAAGCATTATTATATTAACCTATTTTAAATTTATGTATAAGTTATATTTAAAAAATTATATTTATTTGGTGAATATATATATACATTCCAAAATTAAAATATTTGTCTTTTATATGTAAAATTCATACATGAAAGATGTTTCTATTATTATAATTATTATTATTTTTATATAACAAATGTTATCACCTAAATAAATAGTTAACTTAAAATTCTATTCTTTAATATAGCATCAGCACCTATAACATTTCTGTAGGAACTTCACCCTATCCTAATCTTTAATATAACATCAGCACGACTATAACATTTCTGTAGGAACTTCACCCTATACTAAGGCAATAACATACTTATATGTCTTTTTGGTATTATTAAAAAAGATTAAATTATGTTTAAAGTTATTTTACTGTGGTATTAATTATTAATTACACTAATAACTATTATTTAGTTTAATTTTTTTACCAATTCCGTGCAAGGCACGGGTACTAAGCTAGTTCATCCTAATAAGTTAATCACAAATTCCCATTCAAATAATGTAGGATGACAATTTACGGGATGTTACATGAAGATTGAACAAATTATACATTTATTAGCCTTTTGGATAAATTCAAGTATAATTTTTATTCAAATCAGATTAATATTCGTTATGGGAGTCGTTGACCTACTGTTTTGTAGGTCGTTGACATACCGCTACGTGGGTCATTGACCTGCTGCTACGTGGGTCGTTGACCTACCTCTATGTAGATCGTTGACTTACTACTATGTAAACCATTTGCTATGTGGACCTACCATGGGTTGTTGACCTATTGTTACCTAGGTCGTGGACTCTCTCTTTTGTGTATTACAATAAAAAAATTTAACGATTTGATGTTTCATATTTCGCTAAGTTATAATTTATTACACTATTTTTCTTCTTTTTTTGGAACGATTATCAACACAATCTATTTACGTTAAATATTTTTTTAGAGATTTTGCTATCACGCATCGGGTTTGAGATTTTCCTATCCCATATTGACTTTCAAGTAAGGGTGATAACACTATCTATTTACGTTAAATATTTTCATAGATTTTGCTATCCTATATCGAGTTTGAGATTTTTCTATCCCACATCGACTATCAAGTAAGGGTGATGATTTAAGAACTTGTATAAATAAAGGGTTTGAAGTAGAGGGTTTGAAGATTGAACAAATTATACATTTTTTTTTACATTTTGGCTAAACTCAAATATGTTTTCTGTATTTAAGTTAGTTTTCAAAAATTATCTCTAGCTACCTCTATATGACATCTATCTATCTGCGAGCTTTCTAATTTGAGGGTAGTTTAACCCCTGAGCGAATTTTGTATGATTCGTGTTATGAATTTTATATAATGACATGTAACATTCCGGCTGTCATGTCATCGCCGGAGTTGAGTTTTTTGCCGGAAATGTAAAACGTATTATTTTTGGTAAATGCGTTAATAGTTTGTATCTCTCCTAGTAATTTTCAAATTTGGTATTATTTTCGGTTCAATGTTGATAGTTGATATTATTTTGGGTTATTTTTTCTTGATTTTATAAATACTTGAACATATATAATATGTGGACATAATATCAAATTTAAATAAAAGTTGTAGTTATAATGGAATTAAAATCGAATCTACTTTAATAAAAATTGTTTTTAGTTATTAATAATGATGAAAATCTTTACTAAAATATATCTATTTATTTATAAGAAAATAAGAATTAAATCTAAAAATAGGAGGTTTTTGACAAGTGTGCACTGTACTACTAGGAAAATAAAGTGTGTATTTTTTTTATAGTATAGACTAAGTATGCACTTTTTATATGAGTATAAATAAGGCTAGGTTAAAAAAATTATAGAAAGAGGAAAAAATAAATAAGATAATATTTAATTTAGTTAAATAATTTTCTTTTAATAATCATAGGAATAAGGACAAAAATGCAATATCCAACCTTCAATAATATTAAGAATAAGGAAAAAAAATGCAATACCTAAATTTCAATAATTATAGGAAAAGAAAAAAATTCAATACCTAACTTTTAATATCAAATGTTACCTAGCCAACTTCAATCATGTACCCGGCGTCAGTTACAAAACTTCGATTACAAAACTTCGGTTACTTAATGTTATTTACCCGATTTACATATCCAATGTTACTTACCCGATTTTACTTACCCGGTTTACTTAATCGATTTTACATACCCGACTTTACATACCTGATGTTACTTACTCGATTTTACATACCCATTGTTACTCACTGAATTTTAATCATCCAATTCGATTACTCAATTCCAATTACCCAATTTCAACTGCCCGATCCCACTTGCCCAATTCCAATTACCCAATGTAAGTTATCCAATTTTATTTACATAATGTTAATTACCGATTTTACTTACCCAATTCAGTTACCGACTTTTACTTACCCAATGTTACTTATCCAATTTTATACACCCGATTTTACATACCCGATTTTTGTTACCCAATATTAGTTACCCGATAATACATATAAAATTTTACTTATCCGATTTTATGTTTTAACTAATAGTACTTCCTGTGTTTTCATGTCGATTACCCAATTTCACGTACCCAATATCAGTCACCCAATTCAATTGTCCAACTTCACATACCCAATTCCGGTTATCCAATATCACATATCCAATTTCGGTTACACAATTTAATTATTTAATTTCACATATTCAATTTCAGTTAGTAAACTTTGATTACCCATTTGATTATCCCCGATTCCATTGGGGTTAGAGAAGTACTTTCGGATTGATTGGAAGATTTATAATGCTGAACGTGAAGCCAATTAGAGTTATTTCTCAAGGTTTAATTGTCATAATCAGTGAACAAGTCCTCGTAATTTTCTAAATATGTTCATGGAAATCGTCAAAGGTGTCCTTCATGTAAGGAACCTTAATGTTCATCAATCGTGTCTATGTGGTCTTCTTTGTCCATAGATAGATGAGAAAACTAATGAATTCAAAATGCTTCTTTACAAGGTCCTTCATCCTCATTTCCTCCAAGTACTCCAACTGCATAGGAAAAAATCAAATACATTAGCAACCAAATCACTTATAACCTAACAACTTAAAACAACATTAAAATATCAAAAGGTAATAACTGAAGGCAACTACTTACAAGCTGTGAGATCAAATATCCTATCATGATAACCAAGCAAGGCGCAAATGTTAGTAAGTGCCAACACCAGAGAATTCAAGTTCAAGCTATGAGATCGAATATCCTATCATGGGTATCAATTTAGAAGTTCCATATTTTTCCATGTTGTGGTTAAGTTTTACCAATGGCCAACGAAACAAATTATTTGCTTGATGATACAAAGATATTTACCTTAATAGATAGCCGTAGTCAGGGACGGAGTCAGAACAACTTTAGAGATGGACGATATTTAACTAAAAGATATAAATTTTAAAGTATAAATATAATTATTTACTTATACATAGAAAATACGACGAGTTTTTGCCTCAACAAAATCTTCGCATAATAAATTTATGTGTATATATATATAATTAACTTATTAAAACTAAATCAAAATATAAATATAATTATTCACTTATATATAGAATTTATAAAACATCTAAAAAATTAAAGTTAATAAAATCATTACTATATATCTTCAATTCATCTAATATTTATTATTCATCTAATATTTTATAAATTAATTTAGATGTACTTGTCTCTATATTAGTAGATCAATCGAAATATGTAAAACGTTTGAAGAATAAAAACTTAAACATGTAAAATCGAACACTAACACTATGCAAAACAAGTAAGCAACTTACTTCATAAAATAAAAAAAGCAATTAAACATTAATCAAATTCAAAAGAATTAAAAAAAAGCAAAAATAAATTTTAAAGTGGTAGGCACTAGGATTACTCATTACTCACTAGGTGCATATTAGAGTCCAGAGGTAAGTATGAGATATCCAGAGGTAGGATTACAGAAAAGTGTTATGTTTAAAATAAAAACTTCAACTTATTTTTTTTTCCGGACTGGGCTGGGCAACATTCTACGCTTTTTTTTATAAAAAATTTCGGTCCTGTGGATTCCAATATTATAGGCAGTAGTAGCATCAGGTTTAAAAAGGCCAAAATTTCTCTCAGAAGCGGAAAGAGGTGAACTTGAGACGAGTCTGAGCCTTACCGGCGTACCAAGCTCCGACCTTTCCCTTCCCTTCCCTAATAGTGGTGAGTGCTCTTCTTCCTTTGTTCCTTCTCCATTCTTCCTGGACAACACCTTACTCGTGTTGATTTTCAGCGGTGTAAGGCATCCGGACCAATGTTCAGAGCGAGCCACTCCTTCCTTTCCGGCATTGTTGTGATAGGTATAGCTTACTCTTCTCCTTCCACTCTTTCTCACGTGCATGGACATGGTGAGGAGTAATAGAAAAAGCCTCCCATTTTGATGCTTGTAAGACTCGAACCTCTAACCTTCAATTCGTGCAAATCCTAGTTTTGGCCGTCCACAGGAGTCGAACTTGAGACGTTGTGTTGGTGTCAGATTTTTTGAAATCTCATCTTCAAACAATCAACTTCAGGATTATATTTAGGTACTCTAAATTCATCGTCCACCGTTGAATTTTTGATATGTTGTTAATGGAAATATGTAGTTTATTGTATTGAAATTTAGGATGATCAACCGGTTAGATTTAGATTTATAAGTGTAACACCCCAAATCCGTATGACTCGAGGTGCTACTGGGCTAGGATCTCACAATGGATCCTGACCCTAGCCTGATAACAAGTTCACCGAATCTTACAACAAGGCACAAATAGATTAAAACAAAACATAAAACTGATATATATATATATATATATATATATATATATATATATATATATATATATATATATATATATATCAAAAAGGTAATACAGAGTAACTGCTGAGTACAAAGTCAAAATATAAATCCGTACAACATAAATATCCCATATCCCACGATATAGCCCCAATGTACGGAGCCCTCAACAGATCACCCCCCTGGATCACTCTACAGCTCTCCTAACCTGCAAAGGATCTACAACACGGTGTAAAACCGTTAGCTAACCATACACATATATAAAAAGATGCTAGAGCACAAACACACATCATGAATTATAACACATCAACATGCTTTCACACATTTACCCGGTTTATTATCTTTATAACGTCAATCACTCAAATAGTATATATATCTGCATATGAAAAATATGTGACACGAGGAATGTATATAATTCTCGCCTCTGCGTGCAATAGCTAGCTGGAGTGGTATCAGCGCATCTTCCCGTATACCATAAGGAGTGGTCAATGCCCTTCCCGTATACCAGATCTAACTAGCTTACAAAGAACTTCCTAGACTCCACTACGGGATGAAAGGTAAGTTGTCACAACCACTATAATGGACGGTCCATATAACATAGGTCGGTAATGAACCATATCGCATGCTATAAAGCATATAACAAACACCACTCATGCATACATCCAATATAAGGATGGTAAGTCCTATGGACTTACGTCAACCTCAGTAGTAGTCTCAACCACGATCTCAAACACGGTCCACTCCAATCTGGAGGACAACACTGCCTAATAACAAGGCATAACAATATATATCAACTAATATCCATCAAAGGGGTCACACCTAGACCCAAGGGATCCATAAGGATCATATCCTAACTCATAAACCTCAATGCCATAACCGGCATAAACGATATCATACTCATCATCATTCTAACCTCATACTCGTACCTAGCATGCTACTAACCCGCTCATACTAGGAAAGGATAGGATCTACCCAAATCTAGGTAGACCCGGGACAAGACGCACCTGCGTGACAAGAGAGACGCAGGGGCGGAGTAAGGCAACCCGCAGGCGCGGCAAGGCTCAGCCGCAGGCGCGGTGACAATGGCCGCAGGCAACGCGGGCACGGCGCAGGCGTTGTGGCACGGCTTCCGCAAGGGCGGCGACTTCCAGGCGCGGGGGCGGCGATAGTGCATAATGTGATCCCGCGATTCCTCTTCGGCTCTTCACGTGATCAAATCACGTCTTCTCTCATCCAAAACCAAGTACATACATATACATACACATACCAACATCAATCTATGATCAATTCATCTAATCCTAAGCTAAGGGAGATGGAATCAAAGAAGAAGAGAAGGAGAAGAAGCAAAGAACTTACCACACTTGTGGTCCTAGGCTGCACATAGGATCAACACCCAACACAGCTAGCCCTCAAGCTCATCACAACATCCAACATCATCAACATCATCATCCTCACAATCAAAATACTTCCAAACTCAAGAACACTCACACACAAGACCAAAGAGGGAGAAGGAGAAGCAAGAAGGACGTATGGTGGCTAGGAAAGGAGTGAAGAAGAAACCCTTGCTCAGCAAGGAAAGAAAGAAGTAAGGAAGAGAGTAAAGCACGAGTCAACCGGTCAACAAAACCGGCTGCAACCGCAGGAAATCGCGGGGCGGTTCACTGGGCCGCGGGAGCGGGAACCCGCTGGGGCGGCACAGAAGTCCGCGGGGGCGGCTAAGATCAACCTCGGTTAAAGCCAAATCTCGGCTAAGGCAAACTTGGTCCAAAAGACTAAGGCTCTTACACCTCACCCCCCTAAAAACAAGTTTCGTCCCGAAACTTGTCAAATCCTGAAACCACTCGGACTCACAAGCCGAGGTACAACTCTCTCTATAACCTCAAACACAAGCATGGAGGAAATCATCAACTCCAGCAACAAAACTATACTATCCAGGGCATAGAAGAAAACCATCTCTAGCCAAACCATAAACACATCACAAGGCATAAAGGAATCACATCTCTAGCCGTATAATACCCATAACAGAAAGGCATGGAGGAAATACATCTCCTGCAACACTATGTCCATCAAAATAGCATGGAGGAATAACATCTCCAGCTGAAACCTAAACGTATCACAATAGCATGGAGGAAAGAGCCATCTCCAGCTATAAGCAATAATCATACTAGCACAACAAGATCTAATAAGATCATATATCACATCAAAGCTAGTATGACAATAAACACATCATAGCATATAAGCATATAAGCACATAATACTCACCAAGATAGTACTAAGATCTACTCGGTGACCCTACTGGTGCATCTAACTCGGCATAGAACTCTGGATAGTTCCTCTGGATACTATCCTCAGTCTCCCATGTAGCCTCATCAGGTCCTCTCTCGACCATTGTATCTTTAACATAGGAATGTCCTTCGAACACAAGCGTCTCATACCTCGTTCTAGGACTGCAATAGGGTGCTCAACAAAAGTGTGGTCTGGATCGACCACCAAATCATCATAACTCACGATGTGTCTTGGATCTGGTACATACTCCCTCAGCTGAAACACGTGAAAAACAGGGTGAACACCCTCTAATCTCGGAGGCAAGGCCAATTTGTATGCTGCGCTCCCAACCCGATCCAGAATCTCGAATGGTTCGACATATCGGGGGTTTAACTTCCCCTTAATGCCAAAACGTCTAATACCTCGTGTCGGAGACACTCTCAGCCACACATGGGCTCCAACTCTGAACTCTAGCGGTCTACGCAGACTACGCCTACTATCAGCATATGACTTCTGACGGCTCTGCGTAGTTAGCATCCGCTCTCTAATCAGTGCTACTCGAGCCACATCATCTTGAATCTGATCAGGTGTCGGACCACTAACACTGCTCTTTTCATCCCAGCATAACGGGGTACGACATCTTTGTCCATACAGTGCCTCATATGGGGCCATCCCAATAGATGCATGCCAGCTGTTGTTGTATGAGAACTCAACAAGTGGGAGATGATCCGTCCACACTTGTCCCCAATCCAACACACAAGCTCACAACATATCCTCTAGGGTCTGAATGGTCCTCTCTGACCGACCATCTGTCTGAGGATGGAACGCAGTCGTGAAGTGCAAACTCGTCCCCAGGCAGTCTGAATCTGCTGCCAGAATCTCGAGGTAAATCGTCCATCTCTATTTGAGACGATCGTCCTCGGTACACCATGGAGTCTCACTATCTGTCTAGTGTACTCCTCAGCTAATCTGCTCACCGGCCACGTCTCCCTAATAGGAATGAAACGTGCCGTATTCGTCAATCTGTCCACTATAACCCAGATAGCATCAAAACTCCGCTCAGTCTCAGCCCAGTCACAAAGTCCATGGTGACGTCCTCCCACTTCCTCTGTGCTGGAAGTGGATGGAGCTCACCTCCAGGTCTGCTATGCTCTATCTTGACCTACTGACAGGTCGTACACTGTGCCACAAATCTGGCCACATCGGGCTTCAGCCCTCCCCACCAATATGAACGTCTCAAATCCTGATACATCTTACTCGTACCTGGATGTACAGAGTAAGGTGTACAGTGAGCCTCCTGTAATATCCTATGTCTCAGCTCTGTATCAGCAGGTACACAGACGCGACCGCGGCGTCTCAAAACTCCATCTGCTCCTAGCAGGAACTGTGGTGCCTCATCCCGAGACATCCTATCTCGTATCCTCATCAGTGTCGGGCAGGTCTCCTGCTTCTGTTGGATCTCACCCAACAGATCAGGAAGAACCTCTAACGTACGCAGCTGGGCATCCTCATCAGGAAACTGGATGTCCAACTCTAATCAGATCAGGTCTCTCTGTAACTGATGCTGAACTGTCAATCTCGCAATCGCCTGCTCTCGAGGCGTCTTCTTGCTCAGGGCGTCGGCGACAACGTTCGCCTTCCCTGGATGATACAGAATCTCTAAATCAAAGTCCTTGATCAGCTCGAGCCACCTACGCTGGCGGTTATTCAATTCCCGCTGCGTGAAAATGTACTTCAGACTCTTATGGTCTGTGAAGATCTGACATGTAGCACCATACAAGTAATGTCTCTAGATCTTCAGTGCATGAACTACCGCTGCCAACTCCAGATCATGAGTCGGGTAGTTCTCCTCATACGTCTTCAGCTGTCGAGACGCATATGCAATCACCTTGCCTTTCTGCATCAACACACATCTCAAGCCTAGCTTGGATGCATCACTATAAACCACAAAATCCGCTGTACCCTCTAGCTGTGCCAAAATAGGAGCAGAAGTCAGACGTCTCTTCAGCTCCTCAAAACTCTGCATACACTGATCAGACCATACAAATCTGGTATTCTTCCTCAGTAAACTCGTCAGTGGATGGGCAATCACAGAAAATCCCTCCACAAAGCGTCTATAATAACCGGCTAGGCCAAGGAAGCTACGTACTTCCTTGACGTTCGTCGGTGTAGTCCAAGCTGCTACTGCCTCTATCTTCGCCGGATCCACCTTGATCCCTTCAGCTGAAACCACATGACCCAGTAATGCTACCTCTGGCATCCAGAACTCACACTTAGAGAACTTAGCATAAAGTTCTCTATCTCGTAAAACCTACAACACAGTCCTCAGCTGTCCTGCATGCTCCTCTCTGCTGCGAGAGTACACCAGAATGTCATCTATGAAGACCACCACAAACTGATCCAGAAAGTCGATGAAGATGCTGTTCATCAACTCCATAAAGACGGATGGGACATTCGCAAGCCCAAATGGCATCACTACAAACTCGTAGTGGCCATATCTAGTCTGGAATGATGTCATGTACACATCCTGCTCTCTCACCCTCAACTGGTGATATCTTGAGCGCAGGTCAATCCTGGAAAATACAATCGCTCCCTGAAGCTGATCTAACAAATCATCAATACGAGGCAGTGGATACTTGTTCTTGATGGTCACCTTGTTCAGCTCTCTGTAATCTATGCATAATCTCAGCGATCCGTCCTTCTTCCGTACGAAGAGGACAGGTGCTCCCCATGGGGACACGCTAGGGCGAATGAAGCCCTTCTCAGCCAGCTCATCAAGTTGCTTCTTCAGCTCCAGCATCTCGACAGGCGCTATCCGGTATGGGGCCTTCGAGATAGGTCTCTTACCAGGCTCTAACTCAATACTGAAATCCACACTCCTTTGAGACGGCAAACTAGACGGCTCAACAAATACATCAACAAATCACAGTCAATTGGGATATCCTCTAATGCTGGACTCTCCCCCTCCTTCATGGCATAACACCAGAAGGCATCACAACCCTGTGCAATAAGTCTCGCAGCCCGTATCGCACTGATAACCATGCTAGATTTCCAAGGTCCCAACCTCGGAAAACCTCTATCTGTCCTAACTCGGTAGAGAGGGTAACAATCCTCCTACCTACATCTAAGACTGCAGAATGTCTATCCATCCAATCCATACCTAGAATGACTTCTTCATGCTCTAATGGCATGACAAAGAAGTCCACAAGCAAAACAAGGGTCCCTACAGTAATGGGACAGTCACGAATCTCACGGGTACCTCTGACCCTACTACCATCAGGTAACCCTATACTAAAGGGCATCCCCTCAACTGTATCTAAACTCAAACACTCTACACAAGCATCAAAAATAAAAGAATGCGTAGCACCAGTATCAAATAAGACTCTAACAGGTAAACCATGAATCAGAATGGTACCTGTAGCAGTCGGTGCAGCTGGCTCCTCTGCACTCCTCAGCTCAAAAACCCGACCATGTGGTCCTCTAGTATCAGTGGTGCTCCCACCACGACCTCTGCCTCTACTCGGCCAAGGAGCAGATCCTTGAGTCGTAGGGCTATCTGGGACTCTCTGCTGTCCCTGTGTCTGCTGTTGCTGAGGTGGCCTCTGCCCACCTCCCGCTACACTGGCAAGGGAAGAACCCTGCTGAGATGAAGCTCCGCCTTGTCAGCAGTAAACAACTCTGTGACCCTGCCTACCACATGTGTAGCAAGTCACTAGTGGCCTCGTGCACTCTGGCCTCATATGTCCTGGATCACCACAGTTAAAACACTGACATCCCTTATCTGCAACCGGTGCAGATGAGGGGTGACTCTGGCGTCTCTGACTTCGCCAAACACTAGCAGCGCTGTCTCTTCTCAGACCCTCCGGTCTGAGAAGCTCTCCTCTGGCCAGCTCGCTCCCTCTCATAGTCGGAAGCTCTTTCCTGATAATCCATCAAAGACTCACAGTGAAAACACGCCATATAGGTCCGGGTAGTATCCCTCAGTCGTCGGGAAAAGAGATAGACATGTTGATCTACAGAAGGTGCAGCTGGTCCCAGTAATGCCAGCTTCTCCTGAAATCTCCTGATAGCCTCGGAGACTGGTACATCCTCAAACCCAGCCTCCACAAAATCCTGCAGTTTCTCCCTCCTCAGTGAGGCAGGGCAGAAACGCTCTTTGATCATATTCCTCATATGCTCATAACTGGTAACTTGACCCCGTACTGATCTCCACCAGTGTTGTGCCAAGTCCCGGAATAAAGTCTGCACCAACTCGATCTGTCTGTCCACTAGACATCTAATGGACTCCAGAGCTGAGTCCACATGTCCAATCCAGAGCTCAACCTCTAACCCCACCTTCCTAGTGAAAGGGGGTACACCCTTCTAGTGGAATGCCTTCAACCAGGTATCTGGTCTAGGCCCTCAATGCTGCTCTCGAACCTGAGGAATCTCAGCAGCATGTGCCTGTACAGCTGACATCTGAGTCACTCCGTGGGATCTCTCAGATGGTCCCTCTTGTGTCTGTAAATATGGGGCACGTCTACCGGCTCTGGCAGCCTCCTCTACTCGTCTGATATAAGCACGGAACTCTTATCCCCCATGGAGACACGATCAGACTCACCAGACTGGGCTCTCTGTGACTCCTGTCTCTCAGCTGCACCGTTCCTAGTCTCAGGAACGGCACTCTCAACAACCTCCTCATGTATCTCTCCCGCCGCCTGTGAACCACCAGCAGGAGTCCTACCTCGTCCTCTACCTAGAGGGGGACTACCTCTACCTCGTCTAGTTGCAGGTAAGGCTCTAGTCTGAACCATCAGCAAAAGACGTAAACCTAACTTAGAAGGCTATATATATGCCATATGTATAGATATATATCAAATCAATTACAACAGAATATCTGTATATATCTATACTATTGAGATCTTCAGAGGGGCGATGTCTCACGTACACGATATCCCAAAACATTTGTACTCATTTCAAAACCAAAACCTTTTGAAAAGTCAGACCCCTTTCGGGCTTTGTTTATTTATCTATTCAACCTTTACCGCAGATTACTAGTGCCATTGTTGTCAACTTTGACTCTGATACCAACTTTGTAACACCCCAAATCCATAGGACTCGAGGTGTTATTGGGCTAGGATCTCACAATGGATCCTGACCCTAACCTGACAACAAGTTCACTGAATCTTACAACAAGACACAAATAGATTAAAACAAAACATAAAACTTATATATATGTATATATATATATATATCAAAAGGTAATACAGAGTAACTGCTGAGTACAAAATCAAAATATAAATCCGTACAACATAAATATCCCATATCCCACGATATCGCCCCAGTGTACAAAACCCTCAGCAGATACCCCCTCTTGATCACTCTGCAGTTCTCCTAACCTGCAAAGGATCTACAAAACGATATAAAACCGTTATCTAACCATACACATATATAAGAAGATGCTAGAGCACAAACACACATCAGGAATTATAACACATCAACATGCTTTCACACATTTACCCGGTTTATTATCTTTATAACGTCAATCACTCAAATAGTATATAGATCTGCATATGAAAATATGTGACACGAGGAATGTATATAATCCTCGCCTCTGCGTGCAATAGCAAGCTGGAGTGGTATCAGCGCATCTTCCCGTATACCATAAGTAGTGGTCAATGCCCTTCCTGTACACCAAAACTAACTAGCTTACAGAGAACTTCCCAGACTCCACATCGGGATGAAAGGTAAGTTGTCACAGCCACTACAATGGGCGGTCAATATAACATAGGTCAGTAATGAACCATATCGCATGCTATAAAGCATATAAAAAACACCACTCATGCATACATCCAATATAAGGATGGTAGCTAAGTAAGTCCTATTGACTTACCTCAACCTCAGAGTAGTCTCAACTACGATCAACTCTCAACCTGGTCCACTCCAAACTGGAGGACAACACTGCCTAGTAACAAGGCATAACAATATATCAAACTCATATCCATCATTGTAAGAGCCTTGAACTTTAGGAGCCATTTTTGGCCTTAGCCGCCCCTGCGGGTTTGTAGAGCCACCCTTGCGGCTTAGTCCCTGATCCGCCCCTGCGGCCAGGAAGCCCACCCCTGCGGTTTCTTGCGGCAACAGCCGGCTTTGTTGACCTTGACTTGTGCTTTACTCTTTATTTTCTTTCCTCTTAAGCCTCGTCCTTGGCTGGTCAAGGGTTCATCTTCACTTCTTTTTCCAGCCTTCTCACGTTCTTGCTTCTTCCTTCTTCTCCTTGATCTTGTCTTGGTTCACCTTGGTTTGGAAGAGCTAGTTGGTGTGGTTGGTTGTTGATGGATGTTGTGATGTGTGGCTGAGCTTGAAAGACAGTTGTGGTGTTGGTTTTGTGGTGATCTTTCCTTGGATAGACCACAACAGTGGTAAGGGTTCTTCTCTCCTCCTTTCTTCTTCTTTGATTCTATTCTTCCTCCCTAGCCTAGGATTAGATGTGTGTGAATGTATTTTGATGTTGGATTGTGTATGTTTATGCATATGTATAATTAATGGTTGATGAAGACGTGATTCCATCACGTGAAGAGCCGAAGAGGAATCACGGGATCACTCTCTGCATTGTCGCCGCCCCCGCGGTCCAGCGAAGCCGCCCCTGCGGGAGCCTTTTCACCGCACCCGCGCCCGGAAGTCGCCGCCCCCGCAACCACTGTCCCAACACATGCGCTTGCCTGCGGCCCTGTCACTGCGCATGCGGTCGAGCATTTCCGCGCCCGCGGTTTGCCTTGTTCTGCTCCTGCGTCCCTTTTGTCACGCAGGTGCGTCTTATCCCGGTTCTACCTAGTGTAAGGTAGATCCTTTCCTTTCCTAGTATGAGCGGTTTAGTGGCATGCTAGGTATGTGTATGAGGATAGAATGAAGATGATCATGATATCATTTATACCGGTTATGGCTTTGAGGTTTATGAGTTAGGATACGATCCTTATGGATCCCTTGGGTCTAGGTTTGACCCCTTTGATGGATATGAGTTTGATATATTGTTATGCCTTGTTAAGGTAGTGTTGTTCTCCAAATTTGGAGTTGATCATACTTGAGAGTACTACATGGTTGAGATTACTTCCGAGGTTGAGGTAAGTCCATAAGACTTACTTAGCTACCATCCTTATATTGGATGTGTGCATGAGTGGTATGTGTGTTACACTGTTATCTGCTTTATGGCATGCATTATGATTATTACCGACCTATGGTCTAGTGACTGCCCATTGTAGGGCCGTGACAACTTGTCCTTTCATCCCGCTGGGAGTTTGGAGGTTCTTTGCGGGCAGGTCAGACTTGGATTGTGGGGCGGGCTTTCTTCACTCCCATAGGGTATACGGGGACGGTGACCGTATCATCACTTCAGCTGACACTATTCCCCAGAGGCGAGGATTATATATTCCTCGTGTCACATATGTTCATATACATTTATTTATACGATTTGAGTTTTGGACTTTATAAAGATAATTAACCGGGTAAATGTGTGATAGCATGATGATGTGTTTATTATTCTTGACGTGTGATTGTGCTCTTGCATCTCTATATATATATGTATGGTTAGCTAACGGTTTTATACCGTGTTGTAGATCCTTTGCAGGTTAGGAGAGCTGCAGAGTGATCTAGAGTGGGTGATCCGCTGAGGGCTTCGTACACTGGGGTGTTATCGTGGGATATGGGACATTTCATATGAATAGTTTATGTTTACTTTTGTACTCAGCGGTACTTCTGTATTACCTTTTGATATATACATATATATATATATATATATATATATATATATATATATATATATATATATATATATATATATATATATATATATATATATATATATATATATATATATATCAGTTTTATGTTTTTGTTTTAATCTATTTGTGCCTTGTTGTAAGATTCAGTGAACTTGTTGTCAGGCTAGGGTCTGGATCCATTGTGAGATCCTAGCCCAGTAGCACCTCGAGTCCTACGGATTTGGGGTGTTACAGAGTTGGTATCAGAACCCAGGTTGACAACAATGACACTTGTAATCTGCGATAAAGGTCGAATAGATAAATAAACAGAACCCGAAAAGGGGTCTGATTTTTCAAAAGGTTTTGGTTTTGAAATGACTACAAATGTTTTGGGATATCGTGTACTTGAGCCATCGCCTCTCTGAAGATCTCGACAGTATGGATATATATAGATATTCTGTTGTGATTGATTTGATATATATCTATACATATGGCATATATATAGCCTTCTAAGTTAGGTTTATGCTCTGCAGATGGCTCAGACTAGAGCTGTATCTGCAGATGGACGAGGTAGGGATAGATCCCCTCTTCTTCCAGTAGACGTAGGGACAGAGTCAGATTTTCGTTGTTGATCCACCGGAAGCGGAGGAGATTCATAAGGTTATTGCTGAGAATGTCGTTCCTGAGACTAGGAACGGTGTAGCTGGGAGTCAGAGATCATAGAGAGTCCAGACAAAAGGACTCGGATCGTGTCTCCATGGGAAGATCAGAGTTCCGCGCATATATCAGACAATTACAAGAGGTTGCCAGAGCAGGTAGACCTACCCCGGATCTGCCAGTACAGAAGGGATCATATAGGTGATCCCATGGAGTTACTCAGGTGCCAGTTGTACCGACACATGATGCTGAGATTCCTCAAGTTCCAGAGGAGCATAGAAGGCCTGGAAAGAGACAACGGACTGGGTAGATCTGTGGTGCTGGTGGAGTTATGAGTTCTGAACTAAATAAGGGACGCCCAAGTTACCCCGCATCTACACAAGTTGCAACTACGGGTCGACGATGTTATAATTGTGAGGAGCCTGGACATATACGACCAGCGTGTACGAGTCCGTTGGTGACTTGCTTTACTTGTGGAATACAAGGTCACAGAGCTATTTTTGTAAACGGGACAGAGATTTATCCCAACAGGATACTAGTGGAGCTGCTGGTTCAGGGTGATGCCAGAGCCGCCTGAGTCATCCCTCATCTACACCAGTTGCAGATAAGAAACCACAGTGTTACAATTGTGGTAGTTATGGACATATGTGGCCAGAGTGCCCGAGGCAGACAATGATGTGTTACACTTGTGGCCGACCTGGTCATAGGGTTGTTTTCTGCCGATAGAGCGGAGCTTCATCTCAGCAGAGTTCTTCTCCTGCCAGTGGAGCAGGAGGTGGACAGAGGCCACCTCAGCAACAACAGATGCAGGGACAACAGAGAGTCCCAGATCGCCCTACGACTCAGGGATCTGTTCCTGGGCCGAGTAGAGGCAAAGGTCGTGGTGGGAGCATCACTAACATCAGAGGACCACAGAGTCGAGTTTTTGAGCCGAGGAGTGCAGAGGAGCTGGCTGCACCGACTACTACAGGTACCATTCTGATCCATGGTCTACCTGTTAGAGTTTTATTTGAGATGTGAGCTATGTTTTCATTTGTATCCGATATATATGTTGAGTATTTGAGTTTAGTTATGACAAGAGGATACCCTTTAATATAGGGTTACCTGATGGTAGTAGGGTCAGAGGTACCCATGAGATCCGTGATTTGTCCCATTTCTGTAGGGACCCGTATATTGCTTGTGGACTTCTTGTCATGCCATTAGTGCATGAAGAAGTCATTTTAGGTATGGATTGGATGGATAGACATTCTGCAGTCTTAGATGTAGGTAGGAGGACTATTACCCTCTCTACCGAGTGAGGACAGGTAGAGGTTTTCCGAGGCTGGGACCTTGGAAAATCAGGTATGGTTATCAGTGCGATACGAGCAGCTAGACTGATTGCACAAGGTTGTGAGGCCTTCTGGTGTTATGCCATGAAGGAGGGGGAGAGTCCAACACTTGAGGATATACCAGTTGTCTGTGATTTTGCAGATGTATTTGCTGAGCCGTCCAGTTTTCCGCCTCAGAGGAGTGTGGATTTTGGCATTGAGTTAGATCCTGGTATGAGACCGATCTCAAAGGCCCCATACCGGATGCCGCCTATCGAGATGTTAGAGCTGAAGAAGCAACTCGAGGAGTTGGCTTAGAAGGGTTTTATCCGCCCTAGCGTATCCCCATGGGGAGCACCTGTCCTCTTCGTACGGAAGAAGGACGGATCGTTGAGACTGTGTATAGATTACAGAGAGCTGAACAAGGTGACCATTAAGAACAAGTATCTATTGCCGTGCATTGATGACTTGTTAGATCAGTTTCAAGGAGCGACAATATTCTCCAGGATTGACCTGCGCTCAAGATATCACCTGCTGAGGGTGAGAGAGCAGGATGTACACAGGACATCATTTCGGACCAGATATGGACACTACGAGTTTGTAGTGATGCCATTTGGGCTTACGAATGCCCCAACAGTTTTTATGGAGTTGATGAACAACATCTTCATCGACTTCCTGGATCAGTTTGTAGTGGTTTTCATAGATGACATTTTGGTGTACTCTCGCAGTAGAGAGGAGCATGCAGGACAACTGAGGACTGTATTGCAGGTTTTACGGGATAGAGAACTTTATGCTAAGTTCTCTAAGTGTGAGTTCTGGATGCCAGATGTAACATTCCTGGGTCATGTTGTATCAGCTAAAGAAATCAAGGTTGATCCGGCAAAGATTGAGGCAGTAGCAGCTTGGACTACACTGACGAACGTCAAAGAAGTACGTAGCTTCCTTGGCCTAGCCGGTTATTACAGACGCTTTGTGGAGAGATTTTCTGTGATTGCCCGTCCACTGACGAGCCTGCTGAAGAAGACTACCAGATTTGTATGGTCTGATCAGAGCATGCGGAGTTTTGAGGAGCTGAAGAGACATCTGACTTCTGCTCCTATTTTGGCACAACTAGAGGGTACAAAGGATTTTGTGGTTTACAGTGATGCATCCAAGCTAGGCTTGGGATGTATATTGATGCAGCGGGGCAGAGTGATTGCATATGCGTCTAGATAACTGAAGACGTATGAGGAGAATTACCCGACTCATGATGTGGAGTTGACAGCAGTAGTTCATGCACTGAAGATTTGGAGACATTACCTGTATGGTGTTACATGTCAGATCATCACAGACCATTAGAGTCTGAAGTACATTTTCACGCAACGGGAATTGAATAACCGCCAGCGTAGGTCGCTTGAGCTGATCAAGAATTTTGATCTGGAGATTCTGTACCATCCAGGGAAGGCGAACGTTGTCGCCGACGCCTTGAGCAGGAAGACGCCTCGAGAGCAAGCGATTGCGAGGCTGACAGTTCAGCATCAGTTGTAGAGAGACCTCATCTGGTTAGAGTTGGACATCCAGTTTCCTGATGAGGATGCCCAGCTGCGTACTTTAGAGGTTCTTCCTGATCTGTTAGGTGAGATCCAACAGAAGCAGGAGACCTGCCCGACACTGATGAGGATACGAGATATGATGTCTCGGGATGAGGCACCACAGTTCCTGCTAGGAGCAGATGGAGTTTTGAGAAGCCGCGGTTGCGTCTGTGTACCTATTGATACAGAGCTGAGACAAAGGAAATTACAGGAGGCTCACTGTACACCTTACTCTATACATACAGGTACGAGTAAGATGTATCAGGACTTGAGACGTTTATATTGGTGGGGAGGGTTGAAGCCCGATGTGGCCAGATTTGTGGCACAGTGTGCGACTTGTCAGCAGGTCAAGATAGAGCATAACAGCCCTGGAGGTGAGCTCCATCCACTTCCTGTTCCACAGAGGAAGTGGGAGGACGTCACCATGGACTTTGTGACTGGGCTAAGACTGAGCGGAAGTTTGATGCTATTTGGGTTATAGTGGACAGATTGACGAAGACGGCACGTTTCATTCCTATTAAGGAGACGTGGCCGGTGAGCAGATTAGCTGAGGAGTACACTAGGCAGATAGTGAGACTCCATGGTGTGCCGAGGACGATCGTCTCAGACAGAGATGGACGATTTATCTCGAGATTTTGACAGTAGATTCAGACTGCCTTGGGGACGAGTTTGCACTTTACTACTGCGTTTCATCCTCAAACAGATGGTCAGTCAGAGAGGACCATTCAGACTCTGGACGATATGTTGCGAGCCTGTGTGTTGGACTAGGGACAAGTGTGGACGGATCACCTCCCACTAGTTGAGTTCTCGTACAACAACAGCTGTCATGCATCTATTGGGATGGCCCTATATGAGGCACTGTATGGACAGAGATGCCGTACTCCGTTATGCTGGGATGAACATAGTAGTGTTAGTGGTTTTACACCTGATCAGATTCAAGATGATGTGGCTCGAGTAGCACTGATTAGGGAGAAGATGCTGACTGCATAGAGCCGTCATAAGTCTTATGCTGATAGGAGGCGTAAACCTCTAGAGTACAGAGTGGGAGCCCATGTGTGGCTGAGAGTGTCTCCGACACGAGGTGTTAGACGTTTTGGCATTAAGGGGAAGTTGAGCCCCGATATGTCGGACCGTTCGAGATTCTGGATCGAGTTGGGAACGCAGCATACAGATTGGCTTTGCCTCCGAGGTTAGAGGGTGTTCACCCTGTGTTTCACGTGTCTCAGCTGAGGGAGTACATACCAGATCCGAGACACATTGTGAGTTATGATGATTTGGTGGTCGAGCCGGACCAAACTTTTGTTGAGCACCCGATTGCAGTCCTAGAACGAGGTATGAGACGCCTACGTTCGAAGGACATTCCTATGCTGAGGATACAGTGGTCGAGACGAGGACGTGATGAGGCTACATGGGAGATTGAGGATAGTATCCAGAGGAACTATCCAGAGTTCTATGCCGAGATAGATGTACCTGTAAGATCGACGAATAGATCTTAGTACTATCTTGGTGATGTTATGCTTATGTGCTTATATGCTATGGTGTGTTTATTTTCGTACTAGTTATGATGTGATGTGTGATCTTAGTAGATCTTGCTGTGCTAGTACGACTGGTGTTTATAGCTAGAGATGACTCTTTCCTCCATGCTATTGTGATACGATTAGGAGTTAGTTGGAGATGGTTATTCCTCCATGCTATTTTGATGGACATAGTATTGCTGGAGATGTTTTTCCTCCATGCCCTTTTGTGATGATGATGATGATGATGATACGGCTAGAGATGTTTTTCCTCTATGCCTTTGCGATGTGATGTTGATACGGCTAGAGAGGGTTTTCCTCTATGCCTTGTGATGTGTTTATGGTTTGGCTAGAGATGGTTTACCTCTATGCCTTGGATAGTATAGTAATCTTATGGCTGGAGATGATGATTTCCTCCATGCTTGTGCTTGAGGTTATAGAGTGATATAGGTTGATACCAGGTGTGCGGAGATGTGATACCTCCGATAGAGAGGGAGTTGTACCTCGGCTTGTGAGTCCGAGTTGTTTGAGGATTTTACAAGTTTCGGGACGAAACTTGTTTTAGGGGGTGAGATGTAAGAGCCTT
Source organism: Fagopyrum tataricum (assembly GCA_002319775.1). Taxonomy (NCBI): domain Eukaryota; kingdom Viridiplantae; phylum Streptophyta; class Magnoliopsida; order Caryophyllales; family Polygonaceae; genus Fagopyrum; species Fagopyrum tataricum. The sequence goes on along the minus strand of CM008283.1, from coordinate 35,478,568 downwards.
GATCTTTAGGAGCCATTTTTGGCCTTAGCCGCCCCTGCGGGTTTGTAGAGCCGCCCTTGCGGCTTAGTCCCTTATCCGCCCCTGCGGCCAGGAAGCCCGCCCCTGCGGTTTCTTGCGGCTGCAGCCGGCTTTGTTGACCTTGACTTGTGCTTTACTCTTTATTTTCTTTCCTCTTAAGCCTCGTCCTTGGCTGGTCAAGGGTTCATCTTCACTTCTTTTTCCAACCTTCTCACGTTCTTGCTTCTTCCTTCTTCTCCTTGATCTTGTCTTGGTTCACCTTGGTTTGGAAGAGCTAGTTGGTGTGGTTGGTTGTTGATGGATGTTGTGCTGTGTGACTGAGCTTGAAAGCCAGTTGTGGTGTTGGTTTTGTGGTGATCTTTCCTTGGATAGGCCACAACAGTGGTAAGGGTTCTTCTCTCCTCCTTTCTTCTTCTTTGATTCCATTCTTCCTCCCTAGCTTAGGATTAGATGTGTGTGAAGGTATGTTGATGTTGGATTGTGTATGTTTATGCATATGTATCATTAATGGTTGATGAAGACGTGATTCCATCACGTGAAGAGCCGAAGAGGAATCGCGGGATCACTCTCTGCATTGTCGCTGCCCCCGCGGTCCAGCGAAGCCGCCCCTGCGGGAGCCTTGTCACCGCACCCACGCCCGGAAGCCGCCGCCCCCGCAGCCACTGTCCCAGCGCCTGCGCTTGCCTGCGGCCCTGTCACCGCGCATGCGGCCAAGCCTTGCCGCGCCCGCGGTTTGCCTTGTTCCGCTCCTGCGTCCCTTTTGTCACGCAGGTGCGTCTTATCCCGGTTCTACCTAGAGTAAGGTAGATCCTTTCCTTTCCTAGCATGAGAGGTTTAGTGGCATGCTAGGTATGTGTATGAGGATAAAATGAAGATGATCATGATATCGTTTATGCCGGTTATGGCTTTGAGGTTTATGAGTTAGGATACGATCCTTATGGATCCCTTGGGTCTAGGTGTGACCCCTTTGATGGATATGAGTTTGATATATTGGTATGCCTTGTTAAGGCAGTGTTGTTCTCCAGATTTGGAGCTGATCATACTTGAGAGTACTACATGGTTGAGATTACTTCCGAGGTTGAGGTAAGTCCATAGGACTTACTTAGCTACCATCCTTATATTGGATGTGTGCATGAGTGGTATGTGTGTTATCTGCTTTATAACATGCGTTATGATTATTACTGACCTATGGTCTAGTGACTGCCCATTGTAGGGCCGTGACAACTTGTCCTTTCATCCCGCTGGGAGTCTGGAGGTTCTTTGCGGGCAGGTCAGACTTGGAATTTGGGGCGGGCTTTCTCCACTCCCATAGGGTATACGGGGACGGTGACCGTATCACCACTCCAACTGACACTATTCCCCAGAGGCGAGGATTATATATTCCTCGTGTCACATATGTTCATATACATTTATTTATACGATTTGAGTGTTGGACTTTATAAAGATAACTAACCGGGTAAATGTGTGATAGCATGATCATGTGTTTATTTTTCCTGACGTGTGATTGTGCTCTTGCATCTCTATATATATGTGTATGGTTAGCTAGCGCTTTTATACCGTGTTGTAGATCCTTTGCAGGTTAGGAGAGCTGCAGAGTGATCCAGAGTGGGTGATCCGTTGAGGGCTCCGTACACTGGGGTGTTATCGTGGGATATGGGACATTTCATATGTACAATTTATGTTTACTTTTGTACTTAACGGTACTTCTGTATTACCTTTTGATATATATATATATATATATATATATCAGTTTTAATGTTTTGATTTTAATCTATTTGTGCCTTGTTGTAAGATTCAGTGAACTTGTTGTCGGGCTAGGGTCTGGATCCATTGTGAGATCCTAGCCCAGTAGCACCTCGAGTCCTACAGATTTGGGGTGTTACAATCATAGGGGTCACACCTAGACCCAAAGGATCCATAAGGATCGTATCCTAACTCATAAACCTCAAAGCCATAACTGGCATAAACGATAACATGATCATCCTCATTCTATCCTCATATATGTACCTAGCATGCCACTAAACCGCTCATACTAGGAAAGAAAAGGATCTACCCAACTCTAGGTAGACCCGGGACAAGACGCACCTGCGTGACAAGAGAGACGCAGGGGCGGAGTAAGGCAACCCGCGGGCGCGGCAAGGCTCAGCCGCAGGTGCGGTGACAATGGCCGCAGGCAACGCAGGCACGGCGCAGGCGCTGTGGCACGGCTTCCGCAGGGGCGGCGGCTTCCAGGCGTGGGGGCAACGACGGTGTAGAACGTGACCCCGCGATTCCTCTTCGACTGTTTACGTGATCAAATCACGTCTTCTTCATTCCTAAACCAAGTACATACATATACATACACATACCAACAACAATCTATGATCAATTCATCTAATCCTAAGCTAAGGAAGATGGAATCTAAGAAGAAGAGAAGGAGAAGGAGCAAGGAACTTACCACACTTGTGGTCCTAGGCTGCACAGAGGGTCAACACCCAACACAGCTAGCTCTCAAGCTCATCACAACATCCAACATCATCAACATCATCATCCTCACAATCAAAACACTTCCAAACTCGAGAACACTCACACATAAGATCAAAGAGGGAGAAGGAGAAGCAAGAAGGACGTATGGTGGCTGGAAAAGGAGTGAAGAAGAAACCCTTGCTCAGCAAGTAAAGAAAGAAGTAAGGAAGAGAGTAAAGCACGAGTCAACCGGTCAACAAAACCGGCTACAGCCGCAGGAAACCAAGGGGGCGGTTCCCCGATCCGCGGGAGCGGAAACACGCTGGGGCGGCATACAAGCCCGCGGGGTGGCTAAGATCAATCTCAGCTAAAGCCAAATCTCGGCTAAGGCAAACTCGGTCCAAAAGACTAAGGCTCTTACATTTATGGACATCATCCAAAGCTAAATGATAGTAATGCATTTTGAGTTCTTGTTGTTTCTTCCTTTCTTAATCTCCAGGTATTTTGTTTCTCAAATCACTAAAGCCTGTACTTTTTGTTGATAATGGTACATATTTAATCAAATACAAATTTCACTTTTTTTCTCAAGTTGTGATATTGCTCTACTTTTAAACATAGCACAAAGTGATAGGAAGTGTGTAGGATTTATGTGCAATTTTTACTGATTTTATCATTGCCGAATTGTGGACATCAAATTTCTTGACATATCAGGTTTGACATTCTTGTTGTCATGAGTTGTTTGTGATTTCATAACTCGCATTCTAGTTATAATAGAGATTGCCTTTTAACAGGTCTTTGTAGAGAACCAAGACTATGGTATTCATGGTGAGAGGGTTAGATGGGCTTGGTTTGTGAAGGTGCACATGGCAGATCTACTCTGATAGTCTATTGACATCGACTGGAGTTTATGGCTTCTGGATTAAATTCAAGTATGGTTTGTCTTTAGCCTTTGGTAGTTTAAAAGCTAATGCAATCTTCCATATGAAATAAGAGAGTTGTGTGATAAAATGAGTTTCCTGTGATTATAGGTGGTTGACATGTTGCTTGTTTTGGACTCGAGTTACAAATACCGTCTTACCTTTTCAAATTTTGGGTAGAGAAGTTGTGGTTGACATGTTTCTTGTTTGGACATAAGTTATCATCTTACCTTTTCAAAGTTTTGGTGGAGAAGCTCAAATAGTTCAGGTAGATTTCATAGTAATTTCAATTGTTTTTAGTTTAGTCGCTTTGAAATAACTTACCATTAATCTAACCTTTTTTTAAAAAATTTTTTTGGAAGAATAGAAAGTCATAGCAAAGTTTGGTATAAATTGCATAGTAATTTCAATTGTTCTTAGTTTAGTTGCTGAAGCCAAAATAGAAAGTCCTAGCAAGGTTTGGTATGTTTTTTTGAACCCTTCATCGACCTCAAATTAGTGTTTCTCTGATGATGTTTGCATTTCCTTGACTACAATAAATTGTGTTGTGGCCCTTGATCTCCTATATTTTGTAAGAGCCTTAGTCTTTCGGACCGAGATTTGACTTTAGCCGAGATTGGCTTTGGCCGAGATTTGGCCTAGCCGCCCCCGCGGGCTTGTGTGCTGCCCCTGCGGGTTCCCTCCCGTGCGTAAACTCAGGGAACCGTCCCTGCGATTTCCGGCGGCTGCAGCCGGCTTTGTTGACCATTTGACCCGTGCTTTACTCATTCCTCCTCTTATTCTTTTCCTTAGCTGATCAAGGGCTTCTTCATCACTTCATTCCCAACCTTCCTACGTCCTTCTTGCTTCCTCCTTCATCTCCTTGATCTTTTTCTTGTTTTCCCTTGGGTGTGGAAGAGAATTTGTATTGTGGCCTTGCTGAGGTTGCTGATGTGCTTAGTTGCTGAGCTTGTGATGCCAGCTAAGATAGTGGTTGTGATCTTGTCTTGCCTAGACCAGCAGTAGTGGTGAGTTCCTTGCTTCTTCATCCTTCCTTCCCTTCTTTCTTTCTTGTTCTTTCTCCTTAGCTTAAGATTAGATGCATGTATAGATGTATGTTGATGTTAGTTTGTGTTTGTATATGGTTGTATGTGGTTCTGGAATGGAAGAGACGTGAATTGATCACGTGAAGAATGAAAGAAGAACCGTGGGATCATCTTCTGCATTGTCACCACCCTTGCGGTCCAACAAAGCGCCCCTGCGGGTACCTTGTCACCGCACCCGCGCCCGGAAGCCGCCGCCCCGCGGCCATTGTCCCAGCGCCTGCGCCGTGCCTGCGTTGCCTGTGGCCGCTGTCACCGCGCCTACGGCTGATTCTTGCCGCGCCTGCGGATTGCTTGCTCCGCCCCTGCGTCTCTTTGTCACGCAGGTGCGTCTTGTCCCGGATCTACCTAGAGTAGTATAGATCCTCTCCTTTCCTAGTATGAGGGAATTAGTACCATGCTAGGCATGTTTATGAGAATAGAATGATAAAGATTATGATATCGGAAAATGCCAGATATGGCTTTGAGGTTTAGTTTTATCGAGATTTACGAGTTGGATATGATCTTTATGGACCTCTTGGGTCTAGGTGTGACCCCTTTCTGTGATAATAGATTGATATGTATATATGTATGCCTTGTATATGCCGTGTTGTCCTCCAGATTGGAGTGGACCAGGTTGAGAGTTGATCATAGTTGAGATTACTTCTGAGATTGAGGTAAGTCCATAGGACTTACTTAGCTGCCATCTCTATATTGGATGTTGCATGAGTGGTGTATGTTTATGCTTGCTAGTATGTGATACTGTTATTACCGACCAATGGTCTATTGATTGCCCACTGTAGGGCCGTGACGACCTTTCCCTATCACATCCCGCTGGGAGTTTGGGAGGTTCTCTGTGGATAGGTCAGACTTGGTATACGGGATAGACATGGAACACTCCCATTGGGTATACGTGAAGTGTGCCGGATCCACTCCAGCTGACTATAGCCCACTGAGGCGAGGGTTATATCCCTCGTGTCACATGTTCATATACCGACTTATATATATCGTATGAGTGATGGATTATTTATATAAAGATAATGAACCGGGTAAATGTGTGATATCATGTTGAAGTGTTTATTATTTCTGATATGTGATTGTGCTTATGTTCATTCTATATTTGTTTATGGTTAGCTAACGGTTTTATACCGTGTTGTAGATCCCTTGCAGGTTAGGAGAACTGCAGAGTGATCCAGAGAGGGTGATCTGCTGAGGGCTCCGTACACTAGGTCGTCCTCGTGGGATTGGGATCTTTTGATCTTGTAAATATTTGTTATGTTTTGATTGTACTCAACAGTACTCTGTATAACCTTTTTAGATATATATTCAGTTTTTATAGTTTGGTTTTAATCTATCTGCGCCTTGTTGTAAGATCAGTGAAATTGTTGTCAGGCTAGGATCAGGATCCATTGTGAGATCCTAGCCCAGTAGCGCCTCGAGTCCTACGGATTCGGGGTGTTACAAAGTTGGTATCAGAGCCCAGGTTGACAACAATGACACTTGTAATCTGCGATAAAGGTCGAATAGATTAATAAACAGAACCCGAAAGGGGTCTGACTTTTCAAAAGATTTTTGGTTTGAAATGAGTACAAACGTTTTGGGTTACCGTGTAAGTGAGCCATCGCCCCTGTGAAGACCTCGACAGTATAGATATATAGATATTCTGTTGTGATTGATTTGATATATATATATATATATAGTTAGGATCATGTAGGAATAGTTCTTAGAGTAGGGAATAGGAACTCATAAGATCCGTTAGATTAAAGTTCATGAACGTACATGATTGAAAGTTTTATATGGTAGTAAATTAAATAGGTACATCTATTTCCCTTAATAGAATTTTAGTTTTTTTTAATTTTTGACAAAAATATTCAACAATCACTGTTCATTCCTTAATAGAAATATATACATTCATCAACTTTTTGACTAAAATATACGGAATCAATGTTCATAAAATTTTAACGACCAATTGTAGCCAACATTCTTTCAATATTACATATTTTAACGACCAAAACAAAATATAACGACCAAATTTTAACGACCAAAATTTAACGACCAAAAACAATAAATTAACGACCATACCTAACAAATTTAACCAGCATAAAATAACGACCAATTTTAACGACCAAAATTTAGCCACCAAATTTAACGACCAAGTTTAACGACCAAAAAAAATAAATTAACGACCAAACAAAATTTAACGACCAAATTTTAACGACCAAAAACAATAAATTAACGACCATACCTAACAAATTTAACCAACATAAAATTTAACGAGCAATTTTAACGACCAAAATTTAGCCACCAAATTTAACGACCAATTTGAACGACCAAAAAAAAAAATTAACGACCAAACAAAATTTAACGACTTATATACTATATTTTAACGACTTATATACTATATTTTAACGACCAAAATAATATTTAACGACTGTTATATTATATTTTTAACGACCAAACAAAATTTAACGATTGATATACTATATTTTAACGACCAAAATAAAATTTAACGACTGTTATATTATATTTTTAACGATTGACATACTATATTTTTACGTTATTTTAATGATCGTTAATTTTTTTAACGTTCGTTAATATATAATTATACCGATTTGAAGATTTGTTCAGCCAAAAATAAGATATTGACTTTCCTTTTCTAAAGATATATTAATGGCTAGTGAATTAAATTGGAACAATCATATGAAACTCTCATATTTAACCTTATTATGTACCTTCCATCATGAACGTTCATTATTTAATCTAACGGATCTTAGAGGTTCCTATTCCCTACTCTAAGGGAGGTTCCTACTGGATCCTGACCCTATATATACATATATATATATACATATACATATATATATATATATACATATGGCATATATATAGCCTTCTAAATTAGGTTTACGTCTTCTGCAGATGGTTCAGACTAGAGCCTTACCTGTAGCTAGACGAGGTAGAGGTAGACCCCCTCTAGGTAGAGGACGGGGTAGGACTCCTGCTGGTGGTTCACAGGCAGCGGGAGAGATACATGAGGAGGTTGTTGAGAGTGCGGTTCTTGAGACTGGGAACGGTGCAGCTGAGAGAAGATACATGAGGAGGTTGTTGAGAGTGCCGTTCCTGAGACTGGGAACGGTGCAGCTGAGAGACAGGGGTCACATAGAGCCCAGTCTGGTGAGTCTGATCGTGTCTCCATGGGAGGATCAGAGTTCCGTGCTTATATCAGATAAGTGGAGGAGGCTGCCAGAGCCGGTAGACGTGCCCAGATTTACAAGAACATGAGGGACCATCTGAGAGATCCCACGGGGTTACACAGGTGCCAGCTGTACATGCACAGGCTGTTGAGATTCCTCAGGTTCGGGAGGAGCATAGAGGTCCTAGACCAGACACTTGGTTGAAGGCTTTTCATCAGATGGGTGTACCCCATTTGACTGGGAAGGTGGGGTTAGAGGTTGAGCTCTAGATCGGACATGTGGACTCATCTTTGGAGTCCATTAGATGTCCAGGGGACAAACAGATCGAGTTGGTTCAGACTTTATTCCGGGACTTGGCTCAGCACTTGTGGAGATCAGTACGGGGTCTGGTTACCAGTTATGAGCATATGAGGACTATGATAAGAGAGCGTTTCTGCCCTACCTCACTGAGGAGGGAGAAACTACGGGATTTTGTGAAGGCTGGGTTTGAGGATGTACCAGTCTCCGAGGCTATCAGGAGGTTTCAGGAGGAGCTGGCATTACTAGGACCAGCTGCACCTTCTGTAGATCAGCATGTCTATCTGTTTTCCCGACGACTGAGGGATACTACCCGGACCTATATGGCGGGTTTCCACGTACTGTGAGTCTCTGATGGATTATCAAGACAAAGCTTCCGACTATGAGAGGGAGCGAGCTGGAGAGAGGAGAGCTTCTCAGACCAGGCAGCGTACAGGGCAGACCAGTGGTACTGGTGGTGCTGCTAGTGTTTGGCGGGGTCAGAGACGCCAGAGTCACCCCTCATCTGCACCAGTTGCAGATAAGGGACGTCAGTGTTTTAACTGTGGTGATCCAGGACATATGAGGCCCGAGTGCACGAGGCCACTAATGACTTGCTACACCTGTGGTAGGCAAGGTCATAGAGTTGTTTACTGCCGCCAGGGTGGAGCTTCATCTCAACAGGGTTTTTCCCCTGCCAGTGTAGCGGGAGGTGGGCAGAGGCCACCTCAGTAGCAGCAGACATAGGGACAACGGAGAGCCCCAGATCGCCCTACGACTTAGGGATCTGCTCCTGGGCCGAGTTGAGGCAGAGGTCGTGGTGGGAGCACCACTGATACCAGAGGCCCACAGGGTCAAGTCTTTGAGCTGAGGAGTGCAGAGGAGCCAGCTGCACCGACTGCTACAAGTACCATTCTGATTCATGGTTTACCTGTTAGAGTGTTATTTAATACTAGTGCTACACATTCTTTTATTTCTGATGCATGTGTAGAGCGTCTGAGTCTAGATACGGTTGAGGGGATGCTCTTTATTATAGGGTTACCCAATGATGGTAGGGTCAGGGTACCCGTGAGATTCATAGTTGTCCCATTTCTGTAGGGACTCGTGTATTACTAGTTGACTTCTTTGTCATGCCATTAGAGCATGAAGAAGTCATTCTAGGTATGGACTGGATGGATAAACACTCTGCAGTTTTAGATGTAGGTAGGAGGACTGTTACCCTCTCTACCGAGTTAGGCCACATAGAGGTTTTCCGGGGTTGGGACCTTGGGAAGAAAGGCATGGTTATTAGTGCTATACGGGCAGCGAGACAGATTACACAGGGTTGTGATGCCTTCTGGTGTTATGCCATGAAGGAGGGGGAGAGTCTAGCTATAGAGGACATCTTAGTTGTTTGTGAGTTCACAGATGTTTTTGCTGAGCCATCCAGCTTGCCGCCTCAGAGGAGTGTGGATTTTGGGATTGAGTTAGAGCCTGGTACGAGACCCATCTCGCAGGCCCCATATCGTATGGCGCCTGTAGAGATGCTGGAGCTGAAGAAGCAACTCGAGGAGTTGGCTGAGAAGGGCTTCATTCGCCCTAGCGTGTCCTAATGGGGAGCACCTGTCCTCTTCGTACGGAAGAAGGACGGATCACTGAGGTTATGCATAGATTACAAAGAGCTGAATAAGGTGACCATCAAGAACAAGTATCCACTGCCGTGCATTGATGATTTGTTAGATCAGCTACAGGGAGCGACTGTGTTCTCTAGGGTTGACCTGCGTTCCGGATATCACCAGCTGAGGGTGAGGGAGCAGGATGTGCACAGGACAGCATTCCGGACCAGATATGGCCACTACGAGTTTGTAGTGATGCCATTTGGGCTTACGAATGCCCCAACAGTCTTTATGGAGTTAATGAACAGTATTTTCATCGACTTCCTGGATCAGTTTGTGGTGGTTTTTATTGATGATATTCTGGTATACTCTCGCAGTGGAGAGGAGCATGCAAAACATCTGAGGACTGTATTGCAGGTTTTGCGGGATAGAGAACTTTATGCTAAGTTCTCTAAGTGTGAGTTCTGGATGCCAAAGGTAGCATTCCTGGGTCATATAGTATCAGCTGAGGGGATCAAGGTTGATCCGGCGAAGATTGAGGTTGTAGCAGCTTGGACTACACCGACGAACGTCAAGGAAGTACGTAGCTTCCTTGGCTTAGCCGGTTATTATAAACGCTTTGTGGAGGGATTTTCTGTGATTGCCCGTCCATTGACGAGTTTGTTGAGGAAGACTACCAGATTTGTGTGGTTTGATCAGTGTATGTAGAGTTTTGAGGAGCTGAAGAGACGTTTGACTTCTGCTCCTATTTTGGCACAGCCAGAGGGTACCGAGTATTTTGTGGTTTACAGTGATGCATCCAAGCTAGGTTTGGGATGTGTTTTGATGCAGTGAGACAGAGATATTGCTTATGTGTCTCGACAGCTGAAGACGTATGAGGAGAACTACCCGACTCATGATCTGGAGTTGGCAGCGGTAGTTCATGCACTGAAGATCTGGAGACATTACCTGTATGGTGCTACATGTCAGATCTTCACATACCATAAGAGTCTGAAGTACATTTTCACGCAGCGGGAATTGAATAACCGCCAGCGTAGGTGGCTCGAGCTGATCAAAGAATTTGATTTAGAGATTTTGTATCATCCAGAGAAGGCGAACGTTGTCGCCAACGCCCTGAGCAGGAAGACGCCTCGAGAGCAGGCGATTGCGAGATTGACAGTTCAACACCAGTTACAGAGAGACCTGATCTGGTTCGAGTTGGACATCTAGTTTCCGGATGAGGATGCCCAGCTGCGTACATTAGAGGTTCTTCCTGATCTGTTGGGTGAGATCCAACAGAAGTAGGAGACCTGCCCGAGACTGCTGAGGATACGAGATAGGATGTCTCAGGATGAGGCACCACAGTTCCTGCTAGGAGTAGATGGAGTTTTGAGACGCCGCGGTTGCATCTGTGTACCTGCTGATACAGAGTTGAGACAGAGGATTTTACAGGAGGCTCACTGTACACCTTACTCTATACATCCAGGTACGAGTAAGATTTATCAGGATTTGAGACGTCTATATTGGTGGGGAGGGCTGAAGCCCGAGGTGGCCAGATTTGTGGCACAGTGTGCGACCTGCCAGTAGGTCAAGATAGAGCATTGCAGACCTGGAGGTGAGCTCCATCCACTTCCTATTCTACAGAGGAAGTGGGAGGACGTCACCATGGATTTTGTGACCGGGATGAGACTGTGCCGGAGTTTTGATGCTATCTGGGTTATTGTGGACAAATTGACGAAGACGGCACGTTTCATTCCTATTAGGGAGACGTGGCCGGTGAGCAGATTAACTGAGGAGTACACTAGGCATATAGTGAGACTCCATGGTGTACCAAGGACGATCGTCTCAGACAGAGATGGACGATTTACCTCGAGGTTTTGGCAGCATATTCACACTGCTCTAGGGACGAGTTTGCACTTCACGACTGCGTTCCATCCTCAGACAGATGGTTAGTTAGAGAAGACCATTCAGATGCTGGAGGATATGTTGCGAGCTTGTGTGTTGGATTGGGGGCAAGTGTGGACGGATCATCTCCCACTTGTTGAGTTCTCATACAACAACAGCTGGCATGCATCTACTAGGATGGCCCCATATGAGGCACTGTATGGACAGAGATGCCGTACTCCATTATGATGGGATGAGCAGAGCAGTGTTAGTGGTTTAGCACCTGATCAGATTCAGGATGATGTAGCTCGTGTAGCATTGATTAAAGAGAGGATGTTGATTGCGCAGAGCCGTCAGAAGTCATATGCTGATAGGAGGCGTGGACCTCTAGAGTTCAGAGTTGGAGCCCATGTGTGGCTGAGAGTGTCCCTGACACGAGGTGTTAGACGTTTTGGCATTAAGGGGAAGCTGAGTCCCCGATATGTCGGACCGTTCGAGATTTTGGATCGGGTTGGGAGTGCAACATACAGATTAGCTTTGCCTCCGAGATTAGAGGGTGTTCACCTTGTACTTCACGTGTCTCAGCTGAGGGAGTACATACTAGATCTGAGACACATCGTGAATTCTGATGATTTGGTGGTTGAGCCGGACCACACTTTTGTTGAGCACCCTATTGCAGTTCTAGAACGAGGTATGAGACGCCTGCGTTCGAAAGACATACCTATGCTGAGGATACAGTGGTCGAGACGAGGACCTGATGAGGCTACATGGGAGACTGAGGATATTATCTAGAGGAACTATCCAGAGTTCTATGCCGAGATAGGTGCACCAGTAGGATCACCGAGTAGATCTTAGTACTATCTTAGTGAGTATTATGTGCTTGTGTGCTTATATGCCATGATATGTCTATTTTCGTGCTAGATATGATATGATTATGATGTTATTAGATCTTGTTGTGTTAGTACGATTATTATGTATAGCTGGAGATGGTTCTTTCCTCCATGCTATTGTGATACGATTAGAGTTTAGTTGGAGATGGTTATTCCTCCATGCTATTTTGATGGACATAAATTTGCTGGAGATGTTTTTTTATTTCCTCCATGCCCTTATGTTATGAGTGTCTTATGGCTAGAGATGTTATTCCTCTATGCCTTTGTGATGTGATGATGATTTGGCTAGAGATGTTTTTCCTCTACGCCCTTGTGATACGATTATATATAGTTGGCTAGAGATGGTTTTCCTCTATGCCTTGGGTAGTATAGTGATTTTGTTGCTGGAGATGATGAGTTCCTCCATGCCTATGTTTGGGGTTATATAGTGATATAGGTTGAGACCTTATGAGCGGAGATATGATGCCTCCGGTAAAGAGAGTTGTACCTCGGCATATGGACCCGAGGGTTATTGGGATTGTATAAGTTTCGGGACAAAACTTCTTTTTATGGGGGAGAGATGTAAGAGCCTTAGTCTTTCGGACCGAGATTTGACTTTAGCCGAGATTGGCTTTGGCCGAGATTTGGCCTTGCCGCCCCCGCGGGCTTGTGTGCCGCCCCTACGGGTTCCCGCCCCTGCGGCTCAAGGAACCGCCCCTGCGGTTTCCGGCGGCTGCAGCCGGCTTTGTTGACCCTTTGACCCGTGCTTTACTCTTTCCTCCTCTTATTCTTTTCCTTAGCTGATCAAGGGCTTCTTCATCACTTCATTCTCAACCTTCCTACGTCCTTCTTGCTTCCTCCTTCATCTCCTTGATCTTGTTATTGTTTTCCCTTGGGTTTGGAAGAGAATTTGTGTTGTGGCCTTGCTGAGGTTGATGATGTGCTTAGTTGTTGAGCTTGTGATGCTAGTTGAGATAGTGGTTGTGATCTTGTCTTGCCTAGACCAGCAGTAGTGGTGAGTTCCTTGCTTCTTCTTCCTGCCCTTCTTCCTTTCTTGTTCTTTCTCCTTAACTTTGGATTAGATGCATGTATAGATGTATGTTGATGTTAGTTTGTGTTTGTATATGGTTGTATGTGGTTCTGGAATGGAAGAGACGTGAATTGATTACGTGAAGAGTGAAAGAACCCCGGAAGCCGCCGCCCCGCGGCCATTGTCCCAACGCCAGCGCCTGCTCCGTGCCTGCGTTGCTTGCGGCCGCTGTCACCGCGCCTGCGACTGAGTCTTGCCGCGCCTGCGGATTGCTTGCTCCGCCCCTGCGTCTCTTTGTCATGCAGGGGCGTCTTATCCCGGATCTACCTAGAATAATATAGATCATTTCCTTTCCTATTATGAGGGAATTAGTACCATGCTAGGCATGTTTATGAGAATAGAATGATAAAGATTATGATATCGGAATATGCCAGATATGGCTTTGAGGTTTAGTTTTATCGAGATTTACGAGTTGGATATGATCATTATGGATCTCTTGGGTCTAGGTGTGACCCCTTTGTGTGATAGTAGATTGATATGTATATATGTCTGCCTTGTATAGGCCGTGTTGTCCTCCAGATTGGAGTGGACTAGGTTGAGAGTTGATCATAGTTGAGATTTCTTCCGAGATTGAGGTAAGTCCATAGGACTTACTTAGCTTCCATCTCTATATAAGATGTTGCATGAGTGGTGTATGTTTATGCTTGCTAGCATGTGATACTGTTATTACCGACCTATGGTCTATTGATTGCCCATTGTAGGGCCGTGACGACCTTTCCCTATCACATCCCGCTGGGAGTCTGGGAGGTTCTCTGTGGATAGGTCTGACTTGGTGTACGGGATGGACATGGAACACTCCGATTGGGTATACGTGAAGTGTGCCGGATCCACTCCAGCTGGCTATAGCCCATAGAGGCGAGGGTTATATCCCTTGTGTCACTTATGTTCATATACCGACTTATATATATCGTATGAGTGATGGATTATTTATATAAAGATAATGAACCGGGTAAATGTGTGATATCATGCTGAAGTGTTTATTATTTCTGATATGTCATTGTTCTTATGTTCATTCTATATATATGTATGGTTAGCTAACGGTTTTATACCGTGTTTTAGATCCCTTGCAGGTTAGGAGAACTGCAGAGTGATCCAGAGAGGGTGATCTGTTGAGGGCTCCGTACACTAGGTCGTCCTCGTGGGATTGTGATCTTTTGATCTTGTATATATTTGTTATGTTTTGATTGTACTCAGCAGTAATCTGTATAACCTTTTTAGATATATATTCAGTTTTTATGGTTTGGTTTTAATCTATTTGTGCCTTGTTGTAAGATCAGTGAAATTGTTGTCAGGCTAGGGTCAGGATCCATTGTGAGATCCTAGCCCAGTAGCGCCTCGAGTCCTACGGATTCGGGGTGTTACATATTTCACTATGATCGGGGTTTAAGGAGGAGAATGTGGACATCCATGGCCATTAAAAAAATATTTATGGAACAGCAAAATCACAGCTCCAAAAGGAAGATATGAGACAACAAAATGAAAGAAGAGAAGCTCCAACAGGAAGATATGAGACAACAAGATCACAACTCTAACACTCTTTGATGGGTGCCCATGAATGATATATGTTATAGGAGGAGGTAAATGTTTTTAGAGAGAAAGACGAACATGATACGAGGTTTCATGTCTTGGAGAGGAAGAGGCGTGTCAACGACGAGGTGAGACGGGAATATTTCAGAGGAAGAAACTTTTTGTTATATATATATGGTACGTGATGTAATTAAGTTGACAAGTAGGGATAAAACGATCTTTTTGTTATAAAAACACTCTGAAAAAAAAAACACAAGTCATAACAAACAAGTATCAATTTTTTTACAAACAACAACGCTAGAAAAAACACGATCACACCCTAAAACACTAAAAAAACACAAACCCTAGTGTTTTTAAGAAAACCAACAAACACAGCCTTTGTGTAGAATTATGGTTTTGGCTTTTAGAAGTTTTGATGCTTCCTTTATGTTGTAGTCATGGCCTAGTATGCATAAGAGTTATTTCGGAAATTTTGAAGAACGTTTGATGTGGTTAATGGATAATAGATGTGGTTAAACGTTTTTCGGAAGTTTAGGGACTCGTTTGACCGTTTTAGAATTTTAAGGAAAATCGGGATCAAAACCGTAATTTCCTTAAAATTTAGTTTAGGGACTTAGGATGTAAGTTTGAATATACCTCATACCCTTTATGGATCTTTTAGGGTTATGAGATGTTGTTGGACAATAGTGAGGGTCGTAGACCGTTTTGGGTGTAAGAGCCTTAGTCTTTGGAGCTGTTTTTGGCCTTAGCCGCCCCCGCGGGTCCGTCAGGCCACCTTTGCGGCTTGTCTGTTGTTCCGCCCCAGCGGCTCAGGGAACCGCCCCTGCGGTTTCTTGCGGCTGCAGCCGGTTTTGTTGACCTTTTGAATTGTGCTTTACCCTTTCTTTCTCTTCTTCCTTAAGTCTTCTCCTTGGCTCATGATCAAGGGTTTCCACTCCTTTTTCCAGCCTTCTCACGTGTAAGAGCCTTAGTCTTTTTGGACGTAGCTTACCTTAGCCTCCCCCGCGGGCATGTGTGCCGCCCCAGCGGGTTCCCGCCCCTGCGGCTCAGGGAACCACCCCTGCGGTTTCCAGCGGCTGCAGCCGGATTTGTTGACTCTTTGACCGTGCTTTACTCTTTCTTCCTTACTTCTTTCTTTCCTTGCTGAGCAAGGGTTTCTTCTTCACTCCTTTCATCAGCTTCCTTACGTTCTTCTTCCCTTCCTTACCCTTCTTGATCTTGCTTGAGAGTTCTTGGAGTTTGATAGAGTTTTTAGTGTGGCTTTGTGTTGCTGGATGTTGTGTGCATGTTTGTTGAGCTTGTGATGCCAGCTGAGAGTATGTTTGTTCTGCCTTTGGGTGCTCACAGCAGTAGAGGTGAGCTTCTTGCTTCTCCTTCCTTTCCTTCTTTCTTGTTCATCCTTCCTTAGCTTAGGATTAGATGTATTGATCATAGATTGATGTTGGATTGTGTATGTATATGTATGTGTGTGGCTTTGGATGAGAGAAGACGTGATTTGATCACGTGAAGAGCTGAAGAGGGATCGCGGGATCACGTTCTGCACCGTCGCCGCCCCCGTGCTTGGAAGCCGCTGCCCCTGCGGAATCTGTGCCACAGCGCCCGCGTCGTGCCTACGTCGTGCCTGCGTTGCCTGCGGCCTTTGTCACCGCGCCCGCGGCTGAGTTCTGCCGCGTCTGCGGGTTGCTTGTCCCGCCCCTGCGTCTCTTGTGTCACGCAGGTGCGTCTTGTCCCGGGTCTACCTAAAGTGAGATTTATCCTTTCCTTTCCTAGTATGAGCGGGTTAGTAGCATGCTAGGTACGTGTATGAGGATATAATATTGAGGATGTGATATATCTGTATGCCGGTTATGGCTTTGAGGTTTATGAGTTAGGATATGATCCTTATGGATCCCTTGGGTCTAGGTGTGACCCCTATGATGGATATGAGTTTGATATATGTTATATGCCTTCATATTAGGCAGTGTTGTCCTCTGGATTGGAGTGGACGTATCTGAGAGTTGATCGTGGTTGAGTTTACTCCTGAGGTTGAGGTAAGTCCATAGGACTTACTTAACTACTATCCTTATATTGGATGTATGCTTGAGTGATGTTTGTTATATGCGTTGTAGCATGTGATATGATTCATTACCGACCTATGTTATATTGACCGCCCATTGTAGCTGCTGTGATAACTTACCTGTCATCCCGTAGTGGAGTCTGGGAAGTTCTTTGTAAGCTAGTTAGACCTGGTATACGGGAAGGGCACCTACCACTCCATATGGTATACGGGAAAGTGCGCTGATACCACTCCAGCTAGCTATTGCACGCAGAGACGAGGGTTATATACATTCCTTGTGTCACGTATATTCATATACATCTATTTATACGATTGAGTGTTTGGACTTATTATAGATAATAAACTGGGTAAATGTGTGAAAGCATGTTAATATGTTATAATTTCTAATGTGTGTTTGTGCTCTAGCATCTTCTTATATATGTGGATGGTTAGCCAACGGTTTTATACCGTGTTGTAGAACCTTTGCAGGTTAGGAGAGCTGCAGAGTGATCCAGAGGGGTGATCTGCTGAGGGCTCCGTACACTGGGGCGATATCGTGGGATATGGGTTATTTATGTTGTACGGATTACTGTTTTGACTTTGTACTCAGCAGTACTCTGTATTACCTTTTGATATGTATATATATATACATTGGTTTTATGTTTTGTTTTAATCTATATGTGCCTTGTTGTAAGATTCAGTGAACTTGTTGTCAGGCTAGGATCAGGATCCATTGTGAGATGCTAGCCCAGTAGCATCTCGATGTAACACCCTGAATCCATAGGACTCGAAGTACTACTTGGCTAGGATCTCACAATGGATCATGACCCTAGCCTGACAACAAGTTCACTGAATCTTACAAAAAGGCACTGATAGATTAAAACAAAACATAAAACTGATGTAAATATATATACATATCAAAAGGTAATACAGAGTACTGCTGAGTACAAAGTCAAAACATTAATCCGTACAACGTAAATAACCCATATCCCACGAATACGCCCAGTGTACGGAACCCTCAGCAGATCCCCCCTCTGGATCACTCTGGAGCTCTCCTAACCTACAAAGGATCTACAACACGGTATAAAACCGTTAGCTAACCATACACATATATAAGAAGATGCTAGAGCACAATCACATATCAATAATATTAACACTTCATCATGATATCACACATTTACCCGGTTTATTATCTTTATAACGTTAATCACTCAAGAGTATATAGATCAGTATATGAAAATACGTGATACGAGGAATGAATATAATCCTCGCCTCTGCGTGCAATAGCTAGCTGGAGTGGTATCAGCGCACTTTCCCGTATACCATATGGAGTGGTAGGTGCCCTTCCCGTATACCAGAACTAACTAGCTTACAGAGAACTTCCCAGACTCCACTACGGGATGAAAGGTAAGTTGTCACAGCCACTACAATGGGCGGTCAATATAACATAGGTCGTTGACCAACGTAAAGCATGCTATAAAGCATATAACAAACATCAATCATGCACACATCCAATATAAGGATGGCACCTAAGTAAGTCCTATGGACTTACCTCAATCTCAGAAGTAAACTCAACCACGATTAACTCTCCGACTGGTCCACTCCAAATTGGAGGACAACACGGCCTATACAAGGCATACAACATATATCAAACTCCTATCACACAAAGGGGTCACACCTAGACCCAAGAGGATCCATAAGGATCGTATCCAACTCGTAAACCTCAAGGCCGTAACCGGCATATCTATATCATATTCATCATAAACCGATACCTAACATGGTACTAGTTCCCTCATACTAGGAAAGGAAAGGAGCTACCCAACTATGGGTAGTCCCGGGACAAGACACACCTGCGTGATCAAGGGACGCAAGAGCGGAACAAGTAACCCACAGCGC